>JARDWC010000151.1:1200000-1800000 GCA_029032895.1 Troides oblongomaculatus
CAGCGCATTTCTCAAGGCCCAGTAATAAAGGTCAACATATCATATATATATATATATATATATAATTATAACGTACAAGTAAACTATCCTACCTATATATGACATATATGTATAGTTATAATATTGATAATCCAAAAGAGAAGTAATATATAAATAAATGTATGAAAATGAGTATACCTTGCTGGTGACCATCGCACGTATTTCAGCCAAAGAATAGTCAATATTATTTCGATTTCTTTGTGTTACAAAATAATATCGCATCTCTCAAAGCGACGATCCCAACGTGGTGCAGTGTACACCATCCTAACTAACCAGGCATTGCTAATAACGGATTGTTACTTTCCATCAGGTGAACGCCCTGATCGTCTCGAATGAAAAAAAAAATCGATTATAGCACATATTATCAAACGCCGCATTAATAACTCAATGGACGTTATAACGAATCGCTCTCGCGGCACACACAAAAAAAAAGTAACGTAGTTATGTAACGCGGGTTCACGCACACAGCGGCGCCGTTGTCGTAGGTCAAGACTCCGCGCGCACGCACACACGCGCGACGTTTAAAAACACGAAGAGAGCACTGCTCGCAGGAGCTTACGGTATCGGTTTTCGCGAACACAACAATTTTTCGATACGTACGTACGTATATATATATATATATATATATATATATATATATGTATGTATGTAACACAAACCGCTCGTTTCCTTTCTCTTTACTAATTAGGGCACGATTCCGCTTAGCGTGGATACTAACTTGCCAACGTAACGTTAAACTATACTTTTTAATTAGATATCTAACATATTTCGTACTATAATTAAATTCGTTAAAATTCGTAACGAGCAATACGTTTCCAACAGTATAAAGTTAGGATGATGTACACTACGTTTTATGAACAAAGCGACGAGACGAGCGAGACGTTCACCTGATGTTAACTGAAACGCCTGCTCATAACAATGCCAGTTAAGGTGATACACTACACATTGTGCTTGTCATGTTCAAACGTTAGCTAATAAGTCTCGTTACCTCAGTAATTTCATTAGCTACAGCGCCCTTCAAGTACACAGTAGTCTTATCAACAGAGACCTAAAATAATATTAACACTAATTATCTCAGTAATTTCATTAGTTACAATGCTAACGTGACAGTAATGTTTTAAGTGCGTAAATAGTGTAAAAGCTGGGTCTAAAAAAAATGTGGACGAATATTTCTTCCGTTTGTCTAAACTCGTTGCGCACGCGCCGCCGCCGCCGCCGCCGCCGCGTGTGGGCGTGCGAGTGCGCGTGCGCGTGCGCGCGTGTGCGCGTGCGCGTGCGCGTGAGCGCGTCGCGTACACACGTAGCGACCTACTAACGCGCGCGTGTGCGTGATGCGTACGGACAAACTCTTGACTTAGGTTAGGGAGGTGAGCGACCTCCTCTCTCGTTTTGCGCAGACTCCATTTTATTTTTACTATGGCCAAACACGTGGACGGCGAGCGGCAGATAGCGCGCGTTTATTACATTATCTGCCTTGTTTACAGCAGTTTCTGGTCAACTATATTATATATTGGCAACTCTTCGATGTAACTTATTAACTTGATAACTTCAAAATCTAATAATACTGTCTTCTTCTTAAAGTGCCTCTCCAACCAGTCAAGGTTGGCGATCAGCGCGGTACAGTCCGTTCTGTCTGCGGCTCGGCGGAACAATGCGGACGCCTTAGATATGCCAGTCCATTCCCTGATACTCCTCAACCATGACTTTTCTTTATCTCCCCAGGTATCTAAATTAACTAAAAATAACACTTTTCCATATTGGAACCATCGCAGCTTTAAATAGTAGTATGCAAACGTTACTGTATTCCGGTTTGAAGGGTGTGGTAGCTAGTATAACCATTGGGGTAACAAGACTCGATATCTTACATCTCTGGTGACGAGCGCAATGTGGTGCAGTATATGTCGTGCTTACTAGCGTCACTTATTATCAGGTGAATCTTCTGCCCGTCGCTTAATTAAATAAAAAAAAATCAAAAGTTTTTTTAACTAAGTCAGTAACAAGTTATTGTTTCAATTGTAATAAGTAATTCACTTCCGGTATGTTTAATATTTTATTTGTAAGCGAGTTCGAATATTTAACGATAAAATCGATTTTATTATTATATTCGATTCTATTTATAGCTGTGTTAATTAAATAATTAGCACACAATGCAACCCTTAAGCTCAAACGGATTCGATGAAACGAAAACAATTTTTGTTTTAATCCGACCTATTTTGATTGCGGCCTTGTTGAATAAAATCTAGACTCAGGCTGTTACTTAAAATCCTATATATCCCAGACTGGGAGCAGTCGACGATTCCTCTATTTCCTACACTCTCCGATACTCAAAGTTTAAACGTCATTAGCAAGAAACTCTATGAATACAGTTAATCATTTATCAAAGGCGAAGACAAAGTTTTCTGTTAGGATATCCACACTGCATCCTAAATCTCTGTGCTTAAGATGAACTTACCAATTTCTGTACAGCAAAGTTCGGTACCCTTTGAGTAACTTGGGAGATTATTATTTAGGACTGTTAGGGATGCTAGGGCTTGCAGTGTTCATTTGTCTGTATGAAACCTAAACCACAGCATCTGCGTGGCCAATCACACGGCGCCGTGTGAGCAAGTACAAATACGAAATTTCAACTAATCACACCGAATCCGAACTCTATGCTTATCTATACTTAAAAATTAACTTACCAATTTTAATTCACCATAGTAGAGTATCTTTTCAATGACTAGATAGGATATTTCATATGGCCATATGAAGCGCAAATCACAGCAGTTTGCGAGGCCGATTACACGGCGCCGTGGTAGCAATGGCGTTCTTAGACTCCGGGCATACACACCGTATACCAACTTTTGTGCTTATCTGTACATAAAAATTAACTTACCAATTTCGATTCAACATAGTTAGGTACATTTTGAGTTGTAAGATTACTATTTAGATAGGTTTAGAAGCTAGGTTATACAGTAGTATACATAAAGCGAACGCCATTGTTATCTATCACACGATTAAGTATTCTGGGGGTATGTTGCTTATAATCCAAGAGGGTAAATTGTGACAATAATAAGGGTTATATGGAAGAGTTATTCGTCGCAGTGTTGCGTAGTGGCTTGTGTAACGTAATCGATGTAAAAACGCAAGTTCGTCGGCTTTGATCGTGACCTGCGCGCGCGCATGAATACTGTATGAACTTTACTTTGTTTTAAAATTACAATGCGCCCCCGCCTGAACGCTCGCAGGACGAAAAAACGAGGACCTGACTAATGCCCTAACATGCTAGACCTCAGGGCTCAAGCTGGCAGAGCAGAATGTTCATACAAGTATAAATATGATAAATAAAGTAAAAACTTATAAATGCGCTGCTGGTAGATCTCAGTTGGTAAAGACTATCTTCATAAACATCAACACAGCTCCTATTGCAGCCGGTACCGGTTTGAAGGACGCTATAACTAGTGTAATTACTAAACGAAAATGAACACCATATGTCTTAAAACGAGTACAATGAAGTGTTGTGTATATTATCCTAACAAGCGCTCAATGATGAACCTCTTGTCCATCACATTGCTTCAAAGAATAGAGATGATGATATACTCAGCACCGCATGGTCTCCACCGTCGTCGTTATCCTAGTGACTTCACTAACTTCAACACCTCTCTAGTAAAACGCAGTAAAGTTTTCACACTACAGTTTCATTTACCATCATCATGTTGTGGAGTTCACCAGTTTGCGAACAGAGGTTGAGTTCCTCTTTGATAAAAACAGCAAACAAGTGGAAAAACTTGCGGGCGACACCATACAATACACGGATGTCTTCAAGAAAAGAGTGAATAGGCTGTTACTAGGCTGATGAGCAGACTTCATCACCACTTAACATTAAGTGATATCGTGGTCAAGCGCTAAACTTGTCAGTTTAAAAAATTACTTAGACGGTCTCCGATAACGGAGTAATAGAGAGAGACAAATACAGGGGAACGTCTATCGGCTGATGATGATGATGATGATGAATGCAGGTATAGTTTAACAATGAATTACATGAATTAAGTTTAAATTTTTCAAGTTGGCAGTGCATAAGAAAGTACCGGAGTAAAAATAACTTCGGTATCAGAGCTGAGGGCATTGTCCCGCGCGCCGACGCAACACTATCACTGCGTCTTTGTTTTTCTTATCTAGTAGCCCTGAAGGTGCGTTCGCCCTTTATTTTTAAGGCCTAAGATGTTTACACTAAGTGAACGATACGTTTTATTACGACGTAAAGTTCACGGTCACGGATGTTTATAACTTAGCGGCAGCCATTTTTAAATTTAACACTCTAATATTGAACGCCAACGATCTATCGATCAGCTGTGATGAGCAGCAAAGATCCAGAAGATCTAGGCTTTGAGAACTCCATCTATAGACCTCACTCCTATCGAGCAGGCTAATGTTGCAACACCAAGTATAGGTCTTAGACCACAGTCGTTCATCCTCCGTTTATTCAGCGAAGCGACAAAAGCGGGACGATCACCTGATAGTAAGAAATACGTCTGCTCATAACCACGTGGCTTTCAGATGGAGTAAATCATTAATTTAACTTGCTATAACGCCTTAAGTCTAAACAGTAAAGTTTTCACACTACTGTCTTGAGGGCTTGTCACTTGGCAATTGTCACAACGCCCCAGGACCGTCTAGGTAGTTTAGTAACATAGTTTCTGTAAAATAGTTGTTGTGAAAGGTATTGTAGATAATAAAATGACCAGGTCTATGTAGGAATAACTTCACATCGTAAAGCTATGAGTAAAACGTGGTACAGTAGTGTATATCATCCCAACTAATACTTATGTACTGTACTTACTAATAGATTAGTTATTCATGGCGTCGCTTAAATATTTAAAAATGTTGTTATAAATGTTACTGTTGCTGTAAATATAGAGATATGTCGTTGTGTATCTCATTTAGGTTCCAATTAACGGTATTATTCCCCTTAGGAGTCCTGGCGCTTCGCTGGATATAAAATTGCATAACGTAATAAAAATGCGCGCCACGTAGCCATTTCTCCGATAGAACATTGTCCGACATTGCATCATAGTCTTACACGCCGAGCTAAATAATGCTTCATCATACAAACTTATTTGAATTTCAACCCTATTCTCTAGTATTAAGAGTTATATTTCATTGTTAGTATCAATAATAGATGTGATGAACTTCGTCGCCGACCACACGCATCTATACTTTTTTAACGAGTGTATATGTATCTGATGGGCCAGATTTTGGCCGCGTGGATATTCTAGGTCTGAGGATCTGATGATAGTCATAAATCAGCTAGATCTTTCAAGAAGTATTATGTTCAGCTGACGGTAATGATGAAGTCTGGTATCCGTGCAGCGATACAAAAAAATTTGTTAGGAATTCTTATTTGAATAATTAATAAGGGAAACATTTGTAATTACCGAAATATGCGTCCGCCATATTGAATATTTACGTCATAACAATATCATATTGCAATGTTTTCATCGACATTCTTCACTTACTACAGTTTCCTCTGTGTGTGTACGTGTTATGTGTGTGTGTATGTCGATAGTGAGTCATCAAAATGTGTCTTGTGATAATTTTTAAAGCGAATACACGATGCGTATGTGTGCATGCCGTCTTGTATCGGTGTACGCACGTTTGTGTGCGTGATATCGCGGAAAGAAATGAGGTTATCTGAATGCGTTGTCATAGCAGTCGCGGAGTCGGGCCGAGGAGGAGTTTCGAATGTTTTAGATACAGCATTTTTATTATTATTTTGTATCTATGATTAATTACTAACATTTTTTTGGTATCTATAATCTTTAGAAAGCACTTAATCTTCTGCACGGAAATCATGGTTATGTGGAGATTTTGGTGCATTAAAACTTTCTTATAATATATGTATAGGTCGTGGGAGCTCCGTTCGGATTCTCTAACGCCTCGTTGACTCATCGCGAGATCTCCTCGACTATAATACATTAACACTCAAAATTTGGTAAAGATATTGCTTCTGCTATTTAGAGGTCAACTAGGAATGGATTTTACAAAAATTCATCTCCAAAGAGAATTGTGCGCTTTTTACGGCCAGCAGAGTAAGCGGAAATCAACTAGTTTTATATATATATATACACACACACATACTGTATTCTGTAGTTATGTGTTACCATAAGTTAGTCGCCTTTTATTTAATTCCAATCATCATTTTCCGCCGATAGACGTTCACTGCTGGACATAGGCCTCCCAAAGATTCCCTCATCGATCGGGTCGGGATTCATATGAGGGGGATTTAAGCCAATACCTACTACGCTGGCCCAAGACGGGTTGGTGGGAGCCAGAGCCTCGTCTGTTGAGTATCGGGATGCACCATGAGCAGGTGAAGTTGGCTTGGATCCTATGAGTTGTGCGAGAACCCTTACACCTTAATTACTATCTTATTTACAATTTTTTTTAAATCTTTCTTCCTCTTGTTTTATATACAACTACTCTGTCAGTTTTTTTCTGTATTGACGCATTATTCATTTTATAAGTGTAAAAGGTTTTTATCCTTTTAAAAGATAATTAACTAGTTTCCAGTAATTACTAAAGAACTCTTTGAAACGTTGCCCATGACGTTGTAAGTTTAATGAAGTAAAGAAAAGAAACTGCCTTAGCAACTTAAAACCTCACTTCGTTTAAAATTCCCTTTTATCTAAGCTGTGTAAGTGTAAGTGTTGCTTATGAACATTTTTTTTATTAGACGAAGCGACAAAACGAGCGAGACGTTCACCTGATGGTAAGTGATTAGCTCCCATTCCCCCCATATCAACATGACAGAACGTTTTGCTCTTCGGCTTGAGACATATGATATAAACTCTCGTTATTTAAGTAATTTCACTTTACACACGACGTCCTTCAAACCGGAAAACAATATTATTTGGCGGCAGAAATACAGGATGTAGTGTTACATATTTTTTCATTGATAGTAAGTTTCTGTTTCCGGAGACCATCTAGATAAGAGCATATTTCTGCCGACAAGTAATAACGATAGTGTTTAAACATCGCCGTGATCCGGTTTGAAGGGCGCTGTATCAAATATAATTTACTGGAGTAACGAGACAATACCTGATGATTGAGGCATGTTTCAAAGTACGAGCACAATGTGGTGAAGTAGATAACACCCCAACGGCACGTTGTTATGAGCGGGCGTATCATTTACCATCAGGCGAACGTCTTGATCGTCTCTTCGCTTCCTTGAATAAAAAAAAAAAAACCTAGTCATGTCCAGTAACAGCGACGCACCGCGTCAATTCATAATGCCGAGGGAAAAAAATATTTATTTTATGAATAATAATTTTATCAGTTCTATTATTCTTTTTATCTACGCCACACATTTCGCAACGCTACGCACACGCACGCACGCACGCACACGCACGCGCATACGCACGCACGCACACGCGCGCCGCGCGCGCACGGTTTGTTGACATAGGTCAGTGTCGGAACGCTTTGCCCGCGTTTATTACACTTTTTATTCTCGGCCGCGCTCTCGCCGGGAGTTGCGCGCGGAGATTATATGCAAAAGGAATTCCTTTCCCGTGACTCTTTACTATGCAAAACAATATAAAAAAAACAATAATTTCATCTGTGATAAGGAATAAGAGAACGAGTAGATTTTTGATTTTTATATTTATTTATTTAACTTTATATACATTGTGATAAGGTGGGGGTAATGCAGAGATGTTGAGGTAAGTGTATAAAAGGGATCCGTTGCCTATGTGATTATAAGAGGCTGAGAGGAGGGCCCTATGTTCCGGCTCCCCCTTACAGAGGTGATGGGGATTCTCTCCTTCGAGGTGGGGC
Organism: Troides oblongomaculatus; assembly: GCA_029032895.1. Taxonomy (NCBI): domain Eukaryota; kingdom Metazoa; phylum Arthropoda; class Insecta; order Lepidoptera; family Papilionidae; genus Troides; species Troides oblongomaculatus. The sequence goes on from JARDWC010000151.1 coordinate 1,207,852, forward strand.
TGCATGATGCAGCCGACGCTGGCAGGATTCCAGAGGTGTGCGAAAGCATTCCCGTGGCTTTGCCGTAAAGCAGCAGCGGTGGAATAACGTGAGGGTTTTAGTCGGTGCAAGTCCGACATAACCTGTCTTTGCTCCCCCCGAGAGCAGGTATACGAAGGCAGTTTCCCCAAGTAATAAAAGGGCATAAAAGATAAAAAAAAATAATAGAGATTATGTTATCTCAAATTTGGCTAATAGGTCTCCGTTGCTGCAGACCGTTCAGGACTACCTAGGACCTCCGCATCTTCTATCACTGCCGTCTAATAGTAGTGTGCAGAATTTACTGTGATCATCATTACGTGCCGTTTTCTAACTGAAATTTGGCGACCAGATTTCTGTGATCAACATTACTGTTATTGTTACTGTTGTATAACACTAGCTAGTGAAATTACTGAGGTAGTAATACTTAATACTTTATATATCAAGCGATGACTACAATGTGTTGTGGTGTATATCAACATAAATAGCGCAACATGGTTATGGGCGTATTAATTACCATCATGTGAACGTCCTGTTTGTGTAAACAATTAAAAAAAAAATGCTTCGAATCTTTATTCAATATCTAGATATATATGTAATGAAAATGGGTTTAGTTTGTTCGCGAATTACGTGAAAACAAGTGATCGTATCGACACAGCAACATGAGCATTCGACGCGGAATGATCTATAGATGGCTATAGGATATATATTTTTTGAATTTCATAGATCCTTCATCATTTTATTTCTTATTAACTTTTATAAACATTTTCATTTGGTATTATTTATGCGGTTGCTATAGTAACGGTTGTTATAGAATGTCATTTGCGGTTGCGGTTGTTTTCAAGGAATATTTCAGAGAAACTTCAAGTTTAATTCTATTTCACGGCCGGCAAAGCGGGGAACAGCTAGTCTATCATCAGTCGATAGACGCCCACTGCTGGACATAGGGTTCTCCCAAAGATCTCCACACACAGTCAGCATGGCCTCCGGTACCGCTGGGCATTAGGGGCTATCGTATGTAAGGGTTCTTATAGGAGAATTTGGACCATTTCTCACCACACTGACCCAATGCGGATTGATGGGAGCCAGAGTCTCATTAGTTGATTAACAGCACCACGAGCTGGTGAGGTTGAATTGGGTTCCGTGAGTTGTTTTCTGGGACCCCTTACGTCCCAAATAGCTAGTATACCTATATAAATATATAATAACAGTAATAATATTTGCATAGATATAAATAATAGATAGTCTTCATATATAAAGACAAATCACCTTTAACGCTACGAGACGATCGGATTCACCTGATGTTAAGTGATACGCCCGCCCATGATATACACAGCACCACATTACGCCCGTCGCCCTGAAACATATAATGTTTAGTGTTACCCCAGTAATTTCACTAGCTACAGCGTCTTTCAAATCGGTACACAGTACTGTTTCCCGACTGCAATAGGGATTGCGGTCTCCGGTAACAGGTACTTCATTATCATTACCAGCCGACGGACCTCCACTGCTGGATATGGGCCAGTATACTTTGGAAAGGACATTCAAAATATGAGTTTAAGTCTAGATCTTGAATCTTAAACTAATCTAAATAAAGCAGGATACACCGGTGTGAAGCTTACCACCAACACCTGAAGTGATGACCACGACCACTCTTTCAAGAGTGATACCGATACTCATCACTACTAATACTCTAATCTCTACTTTACTTCTTCCTCCTGCCTCTTCCCCAGCTATGTGGGCTCGGCACAGTATGTACTCCTCTTCCACATCCCGCTATCAGCCGTCACATCTGAATTCACACTTTTCTCACACATGTCATCTTTCACACATTCCATCCACACCTTCTTCGGTCTTCCTCCACTCTTACAACTATCCACGTTCACTCTCACACTATTATATACTATACTATTATACTCTCTTCTTTACTATTCATGGATATATAACTATTACTATTTATTAATATAATAATGAATAAAATGTCTTTTTACTATCAATGAAGATATGCGATGGATGTATGCTATCGACTTTTTTTTTAAAGTGGGAAGTCTACAGCCTGGCTCCCCGTAGGCGGTAGAAAGGGACAGCGACATCTGGTTTGTTCCCCGTCCCGCTCGCGCATTCCGTATTACGTTCAATCTAGCCTACATTCCTGGCGTACCTAAATTGTGTCTATTTTGTCCATGTTAGGCGCACTATTGTACTAGCCGTCTCACCGCTTAACGTTCAGTAATCTAAAAACCTACAATCTAGATAATTGTAACGTTCTAGAAATATCATTTGATAATTACTGTTTAAACATATTTTTAATTCTATATCAATCACACATAAGTGTATCGATGTTAAAAATTGATAGCTCAGTTGTTGATTGTGATGGAATAACGCGTCATACGAGTAGAAGAGCAACGGGTTCGTTTCCCACTGAACTTAGGCATCATCAGAAATAACAGTCAAAAAACCGGTATTTTTCTTAATCAACGTAGTGATGATATGAGGAAGACGTTCACCTGATAAAAAGTGATACGCCTGCTCAACACTACGTGGCGCTAGTTGGGATGATATATACGGCACCATATTACGCCCGTCGCCATGGCACATGAGATGTTGAGTTACCCCAGTAATTACACTACAACCCCCTTCAAACTAGAACAGTAATATTTGCACACTGCTGTTTGGCGGCAGAAATAGGCGCTGCGGAGTTCCCCACCCAGATGGGCAACAGCAACAGAGACCTACCATCAGCAAAACAGTTTCACAGCTTATTTAACTCAGACTCAAAGATATTGTTGGTGTTTGTTTTTACACTAAGAGGTACATCGCGGGCCTGTGCTTCGCCTTATTTAGTACAATAATTAAAAAAAAAAAAAACACTGACATTTTCATTAAAAAAAAAATTATTAAAATATTATTTTACATAATAAACGTTCAAATACAGTGAAGTATTTTAAATGATTTACTATTTGAAGTTTATTTCCCGCCATTCTCACAGCGAGTTCACTTCCCGCCATTTTGAAAGCGGCCATCTTTTATAACAAATAATCATTACATCAAACAGAGTCGCGATAAATGTTTGAATAAACTCGTTCTTTTCGCAAGGCCGACGGCGCGAGGCTCCTCATGATAAGAAGACCAAGTAAATATGATTTATTTGATCTAACAACATGTCACTATACATTTGAAAACTGTGATACTGTGATGAGATCGTGATATATTAAAAACCGTCTCCGGGAGCTAACAGGATATGGTCCAGGTTAACTAGATCGTGATTTACGGTATGCATTTAAATCACTAATTTTTAGTGATAATATGCTTTAACATATACAGTAAATGACTCACTAAAAATTAATATATATGGGATATATCCAGAGGTTCATTGACTCATCGCAAGATCTACGAATCTATTAGACGTGAACACTCAAAATTCGATAGAGATATTACTTCTGCCGTTTGGAGGTCAGTTAAGAATGGATTTTACTAAATTCCTACCCCGGATGGAGTTTCGAGGAGTATTGCGGCTAGCACAGCAGGAAAAAAACAGCTAGTAATAATAGTGAGATGCTTTCGAAATGTAATGCTGACGACCTCGCGATCAGGAGCTGGTTCCACCGCCCTGTTTCCGAAGCAGGCGAAGGTGGTCGAGGAATGGAGCCGAGTAGATTCGCCAGGAAGCAAAAATCCATAAACTACACTCCATGTAGTACACTTTTTAGAACCAGGCTGTAGATTCCACGAGCCCAGTATCACAAGCTGTAAGAGTCGCTCTGGATTTCAAGTGCTTACATCATCAGAATCAAGAGAGAGAGAGAGGCTGACGAAAGCTAATCCGTTGGACTGTCATTGTCTATACTAAGTTCACACAAAAAAAAAAAAAATTTAATTAGCAATGACAAGAGATTCGCCAGACGGTAAATATCACGCTCACTCATAACTACGTGATGCTGGTTAAGATTACATACACAACATCCTACTGTGTTCACCACATTGAGATATAACACATCTACCACTAGTAGGTACCACCGCAGCTCCTATTGCAGCCGACAGACAGTACTGTGATCCGGTTTGAAGGGCTCTGTAGTTAGACAAATTACTAGGGTAACCAAACTTAACATCGTCTGTTTCGTGATTACCAACACAATGTGGTGTAACGTTGTCATGGGCGGGTGAGCCACACCACGAGGTGAACGTCCCACCTGGTCCAGGTCGCGTCGCGCCCTCATTGTGTACGATGTGGAAGCGGCGAGGCTGTTTCGCGAATAAAGAAACGTCACCGATCCCGATGAGTAACGGCCCGCCTTGAACCGGATAAATGCTTTGTTTAAAAATATCCTTTATATTTACTTATGGCTGCAAACGCCTGGTCTCCAAACCCTGATGACCATGATAGATGAGTAGCGGTAAGAAAGATAAGAGAGAAATGAAAGGAGAGAGTGAAGAATAAAAAATTGTATGAGAGGTTAAGTGGATTATCGAAATCGAAATTATTGTAAAGGCCTTGACCCAACACACGGAGTGAGGAATTAAAAAAAAAAAATGGTAAAAACTCTGATGACCGTCAACCTTCAGTTGGAGAAGCGCTTTCAAGAAGAAGCAAACGCCAGCACTTTTCCTTCCTTCATTCGCGACATTTTTTATTGCTTTTTATCATTTTATTATTTAGTTTATATGAAGGTCAGCGCTTGCCCATCATCCCACCCGATGTGGGTGCATGCCCACATGTGTACTAATAGTCCATGTTTGTCCAACTAACTGTCCGTGTATGCAGGCCTGTGTCCAGCAGCGGAAGTCTATCAGCTGATAATGATGATTGGTTATAAATTATTTTATATATATATAAAAAAAAAAACAAGATTTGGACAACCAAAACATTTATTTTTTTCTTTCTTTCTCTTTCCTTCTCTTTATTTCTTTATTTCCTTCTTTCTTTTTTTTCTATATTAAGTAGGGATGTGATCTGTGATGATAAGTCGCACTAACCTAGTAACAGCCTATTCATTCTTTTCTTACCGATGTCAGAATGTTGTTTCACTCCTGTGCTGGTCTCATGAGGAACAAGGATATTACAGTCACAATCTACATATAGACTGACGAGTTCTAGATTATCTAACCGTACAATGATCCATCTCCATGTTTCACTACCGGTGAAACATGGGATGATGATGATGATCTATTAACATGAGCTTTACTAAATTTAGAAATAAAAAAAAATCACAAAACTGTATCATTTTGTATTGTCACTGATGGTAGGTCTCTGTTGCGGTAGACTGTCAAGATAAGTCCTATGTCCAAACAGTAGTGTGTAAAAATTTGTGTTCCGGAATGAAGGGCGCTGTAGCTAAAGAAATCAATGCGGTAGCGAGAACATCTTACATCTCAAGGCGATGATGCGATTCAGTGTATAACATCCTCACTAGCGCTAAGGTGTTATGAGCAGGCGTGTCACTTACTCTCAAGTGAACTTTCTGACCGTCGGACCATAGAATAAAAAAAAAATCCAATTCAATTTTAAAAATCCAAAAAAGAAGTTTTAATGGATTTTTAACGTTTCAACGTAATTAGTAAAACACACTACAGTAATTAACATGTGTACAGTGACGACTTTTGAAACCGCCCCTCCATCGTTGACGCAACGTTTTTTTTTTTTTTACCATTCTAATAACAGGCTCCGTCGCGAAATGACCGCGTAAACGGGAAGTGATAACTTGCTAATTGTCACCCTGGACACCTGTCACCGCCGCCCGCAACCTGTCAACTGATACGGTTTAAAAACATTTGACGCATTGAATTCACGTCCGCGTGAGAAACACCGCAATTTGAGTGACTTCACGCTTGCCCAGTGCCCGGCGAGGGTTTGATTAAATGATTGGATTGACGAATGATTTCGCGTCGCGTTTACATTATTATGACGCCATTTTAAATAACAGGTTACACGAAACAGATACAGCGACAGATTCCCATATTTCATTGTTCACTATATAAAATGCAGGAGATATCCAGAGGTCATAGACTCGTTAAGAGTTGTCCGAAATTATAATACGTAAACACTTAAAATTTGGTAAATACATTGATTCTGCTATTTAGAGGGTTTTAAAAAAATCCTTCCCCTAAGGCCGTTGCGGGGGTGTCACGACCTAAAGAATCTCGTAAAAATTTCAAAATTGATCAACGGATCAATCGCTGGGAGTCACTGGATTCACACAGCGTGGTTTGTGGAACATGTTACAAGAGACCTATGTCCAGCAGTGGACGTCCATCGGTTGGAATGATGATGGTCAACGAGCCCATGAGAGCTATCCCCGGTGATTCTCTACGACGGCGATTACCAAACATTTTGTCCTGACGCACCCACCACCATCAGCCGATAGAATCCCCCAAAGATCCCCACAACAATCGATCCTCTGCCATCATCACCGTTAGTTGATTATCAAGCTGCACCACGAGCTGGTGAGCTAGGCTTGGGTTCCGTGAATTGTTGTGCAGGACCGCTTACCTTCCTTACGGACCCACTGATACGATTTCTCATAAGGCATCTTCATTATTATCTTAACAGGTGATCTAACAACGCATAAAATGCACTAAGTTAATAAAATTATACTGTTAATTATAACTTAATTATTAGTTATTAATAACAGTGCCTTAAAAAACTATTGTTATTATATAGAAAATTTACGAGACTTAATAGCTTTTGTTTAAAGACGACAAGCGCAATGTGATGTAGTGTATATCATCCTAACTAGCGCTACGTTATGGGCTGGCGTATCACTTACCTTCAAGCGAACGTTCCGCTGCTCTCATTCATTTGTAAAACAAAAAAAAATAATTTATGTAACTGTTTGTTGAAAAAAAGAAATGGCGATGAATGTGTAATCCGGTAACGATACTCGCGAACTTGACTCGATTCAGTTTTTGGGCCAAGTTTATTTATAATCTGTTGCGGCCGCACCGATTTTTTTACCGCTCTTTTTATCGATGTTTATTCTCGCGCGCAAAAATGCGGCGCGAACTTGCCCTCTTTAAGCGTTAATAATTTAAAAAGAAGTAAAAGCTTTTCGAATTTGGAACGTTATGCGTACGACAGAACATCTGATTGCACTTGTAATATAATTCATCATTTAAATTACAGATGTAATCTTAATGGTAGTGGGTGTAAAGCACAACAGCTCACGGGTCCCAAGCCAACCTCACCTGTTCGTAGTAGGATGTGCAGATCTTTAGGGGGGGGGCCTAGTCCAGAAGTGGACATCTGTCCGCTGATGATGATGATGAATCTCACTTTACGGAAAGCAAGATGAACTAGAGGTTCGATATTAAGATGTACCTATAACAAAATTGTGTTAGGATGATATACACTACACTCCACTGTGCGCGTCGCCTTAAAACATGATGTTAACTCTCTCAGTAACCGAGACCCACAATATAATATATTTATATTTACTATGAAAGAGTAAATTGGTATTAAAGTTAATATGGTCACCATTTGATAGTACGTACTTATAAAATGGCTAACAAATAAACCTATTTCAACAATATGTTTTTGGTTAATTACTATAGTGTAGTTATTATATATTTTCAGTAAAAGAAACATAGTATACAAAATGACTCCGATTGGCTTAAAGAGCTAATATAATGATTGAAATCACTAACACAACTAAATTAATAAATTCTCTATGACGATGCTTAATATAAAGCAATTAACACATTCCAAATTTAAAACAACCAAGTACACACACACTAACTCCCACACACACAAACACATTACACTTATACATACACGAATCACAACGCACACGTAACGTAAGTCCCGAAACAAATATTGTTACATATTTTAATTTTCTTTATTAAAATTATTTTTTTTATTTCAAATATTTCTATACAGCCTGCTAGAATTATATCACAAATACAAAAAGTATTTTAGTTAAAGAAAGAAATACTTTCAATATTTTTTTTTTTAATACGTTAATACCTAGTATCAATAACTGGTATCTCGAATTGAGAAATTGTTAATTAAATGTATGTAATAATTTTATGTAGAATTTATTTGATTTAATAAATACTGTATGTCGGTTAGGTTTCAACAAGTTATTAATAGGATAGTTTTATATAGAAAAAAAGTGATGGCCTGGATATAACTTGAAGTTATTTAAGCGTTAAAGCGCCCCGCCCACCGGTCACCCCGTTAACTATTATAAACTGCACCACGGTACAAAACTCCGATGAAGTTTAACCTAAAACATTATTGTGTTAGTTACTCCCGCACGGGCGCGCCATGGGCCGCTGGGCAATTCCCCGCTTGGCTGTCCATGTCTATTTTTTATATGAAGTAAAAAGACAAAGCTGCCTCTATACAAATATATACATATATATATATATATATGTATATCGTATGATGTAATAATAAATATATGATCTGTGGTATGTGTGATAGTAAGCAGGTCTCTGTTGCTACAGACCGTCTAGGTACCACCGCAGCTCCTATCTCAACCGCCAAACATTAGTGTGCAAACATTACTGTGTTCCGGATTGAAGGGAGTTGTAGCTAGTGAAATTACTGTGGTAATGAGACAACGTCTTACGACTCAAGGCGACAAGCGCCATTCGATACTGTATATACCACTCTGCCATCAAGTAAACGTCTTGCTCGTCTCAGCAAAAAGTACCACCGCGGCTTCTATTCCTTAGCCGTGTTCCGGTTTGAAGGGCGTCGTAGCTGGTGAAATTACTGTGGTAACAGGACTAACATCTCATATCCCGCAACTACCACAATATGGTGTAGTGTGTCATTCTGACTATATGTGCGCGTATCGATCACTATCAGGTAAAGTGGCCCACCGTCTCGACATTTCTTAGTTTAATGGTGTTGTGTGTATATCCTAACTAACCATCAGGTAAGTTTTATACGCATTTTTATTCCGATAAAAAATTGTCTCGTAGTAGCAAAAAATAGACATTTTTTCATATCTCCTCCCCCCAATCGCGAAGGGTTGGAGTAATATTTCTTAATAGAGTTATAATGGACGCTTTCAGAGCGATTTAGGGAAAAATTGTGGATGATTTATATTTCATTCATTTTTTTTTTCCTTTTACGTCCCTCAATTTTACGTGTCGGACATCGAGAGCCGAGAGGGGTTGTCCGATACACTTTGCATCACGAATATAAAAAGTTTTCATTTAGAATTATTACAAAGATACATCCTAAAATTAAAAAAAAATACATGAATTCACACACGGTAGGAAGTATTTTTTTATATATATATAACGAAACGAGCGGAACGTTCACTTGACGGTAAGTGATAACAACGTGCCGCTAGTTAGGATGTTATACACTGCTCCACATTGCGCACGTCGCTTGAGACAAAAGATGTTGAGTGTTACCCCAGTAATTTCGCTAGCTACAACGCCTTTCAAACCGGAACACAGTAATGTTCACACAGCACTGTTTGTCAGCTGCGATGGTACCTACCTATACAGTATCCGATCGCAGGGACCTACCACCAATAAAATTGCATTAACAACTATTTATATATAGAAACGTTTATAAAGTTAAAACATATCATTTGATTACAAGTAATCTATTACAGTTACCGGTAATAAAGTATAAGTCCGGTCGCGCGCTACACACGCGAGGGCCGTATTTAATCATCGATAGCCACTATAAGTTACGTGCGCGGCCTTCCGGGAGTCGAACCTTAGACCCCGGCGTCATGCCGTATCAGAAGCATTAATTCTTTTGCAATTTGTACGTTGCGTGATCGGAACGTCTAACTCCACTTTCTAACGCGCGAAAGGGTTTACACTGCACGCAAATATTAACTACCAATACCAAATATTATTTATATATAATATATTTAAACTATTCATTTTATCATCATCATCATCATCAGACGTCCACTGCTGGATACAGGCCTCCAAAGATCTCCACAGAGTTCACTGAAGGGAATTGGGCGTTAGCCCACCAATTAGCCCAGTGCGCGTTGGTGGGTGGTCAGAGCCTCGTCTGTTATTCAGCAGGGTGCACCGGATGCAGGTGTGGATGACATGGACTCTGTAAGATATTAGGCGAAACCCTATACACCCGTTAATTTTATACTGTATGTGAATATATAAAAAAACTAATAAAAAAAAATTCTCTGGTTCTGTAGTTGGAGACCATCTAAGTAACACAGCAGGAAGCTCTCACTTCCACCGACAAACAGTAGTGTGCAAACATTACTGTGTTTTACTTGATTAGCGCTGCCTGATCAGCGTTTTACTAATCGTTTTACTTGAGGAAGAGGAGTGCTACAAAGCTTCCTAGTAAGGACTCCTGTCTCCCACATTTCGTATACCACATACAAATTTGATATTTATCTGCTACATAATAAAAAGACAAACATAATTTTTTATTTACCTCTTTATCAGCTCACTTTCGGTAACGGTTAACATGTTGTTATATTACCTGGTTCCAGGTTCGATTCCGTCGACATATGTCTATCGTTTTTTTAAGCATCTGTCTATATACATAGTTACATTTTAGTTATGACAACACATATTTGTTTCTAAATATCTTCACCTTTGTTGGTAAGACTGTTTCCAATTAAAAATGTTAGTGTTGTTAATAACAACAGGACGCAACGTTCCGTTTAGCAGGAAAACGCTATAGTTTACAACAATTAAAACATTAAATTGGTATATATTTGTTTTATAAATAAATCTCTGTACATTTTTCCTGTTGTCTTGTTGAAAAATGATATTAATTATGTCAAAACGTTATTATTTTTCACGAGCGCCCGCTCTACGAACGTTTTCCTTCTCATCTCATAACGTGTCGTTGCGCCCGTCACCGAACCCGTATACCGCGCCCGCGCCTGCGCCCGCGCACCGCCGCGTGAGATGTTACTCAACATGTGGGCATACAACTTGCTACCGAACCCGAGACATTTTTCGGAGGTAATCTATTTATAATGCAGTAATTACTGTGATTATTGTATTATATAATTTAATATTTATGTGCGTATGAAAGTTTGCGTGTAAGTGTTTGTTGTCGTTTACGTTGTATCATATATACTCTTAAAAATTTTTATTACTAATATAGACTAGTGCTTGAGGACGATCCTAGGTGTTAAGCTTCTAATGTAGTATTTGTTGGTGATGCAAAATAGTCTAGTGTAACTAATTTAACTAAATACTAACAGTTTTACCGGCGGCAGGTCTCGGTTGTCGGAGACCATTAAATACTAAGATACCTGATGACGTCAGAGGAACGGTTGATTACTATTTTGATACACGATCGACAGAAGAAAATCATCGGCAGGAAAGAAAAACTAGCTATATCCGTTTATAATCTAAAGTTAACTGAAAAATACCAGGTACTTTATATTAAGTATGTATAGAGTATTAGTATTTTGATATGATACTCTTCATAATACTTTTATTCAATAATAATAAATATGGCGACTTTAGCTCGCATTTTTAAAATGTGAATTAAAAAAAATATATTAATGATAATATAGGTGTAGAGTGTCGCGCACAACAACGCACGGGACTCTAGCCTACCTCACCAGCTCGTGGTGCAGCCTGGTAAGCAACAAACGAGGCTCTGGCTTCCACCAATCCACATTGGGTCAGGGTGATGGGAAATAGCCCAGTCTCCCCATATGAACTAGGAACGACGGCCCTCAGTGCTCGGCGGTACCGGAGGCCATGCTAATTCCTTGAAGGTCGCGGGATGCGTCTGGATGCAGGCAACACAGGACCGATCGATGACGATCGACGAGATCTTTGACGTGGTCTATGTCCAGCTGTGGGCATCTAACGGCTGATGATGAAATATTGAAATTATATCTGAATATTAAATTTGTAAAATAGCTCGCTGGCCTAATGGTTAGAGCTCGCGGCCTTCATTCCGAAGGGCGCGGGCTCGAATCTCGGCATGTCACCGGAAACCTACACATGAATTAGAATTCATTCTAAGGTGTGCGTGAAGTCACCAACCCGCATTGGGCCCGCGTGGTGACTATGGCCCCATCGCCCTCATATTGAGTGTAGGCCCGTGCCCCAGCACTGGGGACCTAAAATTGCGTATCTAAGATATTACACTTTTAAATTCAAAACTATACAAAATTTGCGTTCCATTTATGAAATAAACTAATGGCGTGAATAAAAACATTTGTATAACAGAGACAGAACATTTTTATAATAGTGATAGAGCGAGACAGATATATATGCTCAATAGACGGAACGTATTAGTTTCACATACTGTTTAATTCTATGAGTATACTAGCTGTTCCCCGCCCAATACTGGCCCTGATATTATATAAAATTAGACTTGAAATTTGTCGGAAATATTCCCTGAGAGCAACCGCAGCCGCAACCGCAGCCGCATAAATAATACCAAATGAAAATGATTACGAAAGTTAATTAGAAATACAACCATAAAGGATCTATGGAATTCAAAAAATAAATATCCTAAAGCCATCTACTAAATCAATCCGCGTCGAATGCTCATGTCCTCGTGTCGATACGTACACTTGTTATCACGTGATTGGCGAATAGAGAAAACCGATTATCATTATCATAACAGCCAATTTACATCACCACTACTGAGGCACAAGCCCACCCTCAATATGAGGGCGATGAGCCATAGTCACCACGCGGGCCCAATACGGATTGGTGACTTCACATACCTTAGAATGAATTCTAATGTGCGGGTTTCCTCACGATTCCTTCACCGTTTGCAACTCGCTGTTGTAACTTAAGTTCACAAATGTACATAACTTAAATATTAAAGACATAGGTACATGCCGAGGTTCGAACATACGACATCCTTCGGAATGAAAGCCGCATGCTCTAACCATTAGGCCAGCGAACTATTATTTTATAGTAGTTATTAAATATCGTGTTTTTTTGGTCCTTGCTGTACAGTTGCGTGTCCGAAGCAGTTCCTTTGCAGCCCGCGCCGCGCGTTCGGCTCTTGATAAATACGGCGGCGCCGAGATCGCGCTGAGATTAAATTATACTTAAATGACAAGTGGTTTAAGTTATATCGTGTGATGGGGTCCACGCCATTCATTAATTACATCAACCGTATTACAGGGATTGCAAGAATACTTCGCTTTATCGATGTTGTTACAGAATCGATATTTTATTCTCATGTGAATTCACAAAAACAAAAAAAAAATACCCTGTTGCTTGTGTTACAGTTAATTTTCTACTTATAAAAATCACTTAAACTAATTGTTTAGTTAAGTAAAGATTAATAATTCAAATCATATATAAATCAAATCTAATCACAAGTTAGGAGGTACACAGAACTAAGTTAACGATGTAGATGTAGTCCAATAGATGCTAACCTTAAGTGGTAAGAAGGAAACTGTCCAAAGGACTAACGGCCGATGGGGCTGTGAAGTCCTTGAGTGGTGCTTGTGTATCGGTAGACGTGCTGGCAGACCTCCAATTAAGTGGTCCGAAGGTTTGAAGATCGCGGGAAGCCACTGGATGTAGACAGTGCACGAGCGATCGGAATGGAGATCCTTGAAGCCTATCGGTGGGCGAAATCTGTGTGTAACTTAACACAAAACGTCACATGAAAGTAACTTAGCATCACTAAAGATCACCTAGGCACCGAACGCTAACATAATATATGGGAGGTCGGGTTAGTTGAAGCGATAAATAATATTAAGTCCCTATAATTCCACCTTATCTGACTTACGGGTCGAAAGCAATTTCTTTGCCATGGCGGAGTTATGGTGTGGTGGTTGGGGGTTGGTGGGGGTGAGCGGCGCGGCGCGAAACTTAACACCATCTAGCGCGTGTAATGTGGGTTACACACGTACCGAGCGGCGCGCGGTGATATCGCGCGCGGGGCCCGCACGCCCGCACGCCCGGCACCAGCTCGCGCTGGCACACCTAAGGACCATGTTATATACGTGATATGGTCTGAAGTCATGATAACAGCGGAGCAATGCGACTTGCAGGCGTTAGTGATTGCGTCTTCAAACAGTCCTACAATTCAAGTCGAGCAGTAGCGTGCAAACATTATCATGTAATCGAAAGGTGTCGCAGCGTAGTTACCGTAGTAACATGACTTGCGATAACCACAATGTGGTGTAGTGTATATCATCCTAACGCTACGTTATTATGAGGCCAATGAACGGGCTAGTAGTAGTTCAAAACGCTTAAACATCGCAGACCTTCACCAGGATATTAGCCTAGTCTTATCTACATACCTATGTTATTAAGACCAGCGAGGTGTTCACCTGATGGTAAAACATGGCAATAGTTAGGATGATATACACTACATCATTGTGCTCATTGCGTTGAATGAAATGTTGTCTCATTACCTCAGTAACTACACTAGCTGCAACGCTCTACAAGCCGGTAATGAGTGGACAATACAGTATGTAGGTAGGAATAGCTGCGGTGGTAACAAGATGGTCTCAAACAGCTTTTAAGCCATATAAGCGATGATCCAGATTTTGTTGGAGTTTATCATCATAATCATCAGCCGGTAGATATCCACGGCTGGACATAAGCCCCTCTCAAAGATCTCCACATCCAAGAGTTCATTGAGGGGTATTGGGCCTTAGCTTACCACGCTTGCCCAGTGCGAGTTGGTAAGTGATCAAGGCCTTGTTTGTTATTCATCAGGGTGCACCGTGTGCTGGTAAGGTTGACTTGGGCTCCGTAAGATGTTGGACTGAACCCCTTACGACCCCCTGGAGTTTACAGACTTCAATAACTCTTCATTAACACACAGTCTGTGTATCTGTTCTGCCGTCAAACAAGTAATAGGGGGACCGGAAAGTAATGTCGTTTCTGCGCATGCCAATACTTGATTGTCATTTGTCAGCTCATTGTTTTGTTCAGAGGCGTACCAAAGACATTGTGAGGTTATAGTGATTTCTTTACTTATAGACAATTGAATTACAATTTTTTTTTGTAATTTTGGGTAAAATGGCCAGCCAAATACCAGAAGAGGTACACATCCGGCATTGCATGCTGTTTGAGTTTCGCAAGGGAAATAACGCAACAGTTGCTACCAAAAACATTTGCGATGTTTATCCAAATGCACTGGACATTCGTAAATGCCAAAGGTGGTTTTCCAAGTTCAAATCGGGTAATTTTGATCTTTCCGACTCGTATCGATCAGGAAGACCATCAGCGTTAGACAACGACGTGTTAAGGGCGGAAGTGGAAGCAAATCCGTGTCAGACGATCGAGGAATTGTCAAACAGTCTCAACAAACCTTGGTCGACCATCCAAGAACATTTGAAGCAGATTGGAAAAGTAAGCAGAGCAGGTGTTTGGGTCCCGCATAATCTGTCCGAACAGAATAAGGCTAACCGATCAATCACATGCAACTTATTGCTTCAACGACACAACACAGAAGCGTTTTTTGATCGCTTGATCACAGGAGATGAGAAATGGGTCCTGTATGATAACCCAAAACGCAAAGGGCAGTGGCTCTCTCCAAATGAAATCCCTCGGAGTACTGCTAAGCCAGGTTTACACCCCAAAAAAGCGCTTTTGTGTGTTTGGTGGAGTATTCGCGGCATTGTTCATTTTGAATTACTGAAACCTGGAGAAACTGTTACTGCAGACCTCTACAGCGAACAATTGCAGCGAGTCAATCAATCTTTAATTGAAAAGTGGCCAGCGATTGTCAACCGAAAAGGCGTCATTCTCCAACATGACAATGCAAGACCGCACTGCGCAAGGCGAACTCTAGAAAAAATTAATGAATTGGGGTGGGAGGTGCTGCCTCATCCACCATATTCGCCCGATGTTGCACCATCGGATTTCCACTTATTCCGAGCGCTGCAACACTTTTTAAGTGGCAAAACATTTGCAAATTTGGATGATATCCAAAATGCCATCTCTAGATATTTTGCCGAAAAACCAATTAATTTTTATCGATCAGGGATTGAAAATTTACTCACTAGATGGCAAAAGGTTATTGACAATGATGGGGAATACATCATTGATTAAAAATAAAGACTCGTTAAAAATGTATGTGTTTGTATTTAGCGTAAGAAAACGACATTACTTTCCGGTCCCCCTAATAGTATGCATTACTGCATTGTACTTGAAGGGGTAATGAAATTACTGAGGTAACTGGGAGTAATAAGTTCGATTACTGTTGTGCAGTATAACATATAAATGAATATATTTTAAATGTTTTATTAATGATATCTGGCAATTGTTGTAAACTTTATATATCTATTTAAATAAAGTGATCGAAACACCGGAAGCGTGATATAGAGTGTGGTAGCCACAACTGTATTACAGTGATCATTATTATCAGCCTTAATTAGTCGACTGCTGGGCACAAGTTTCCTAACCTTCTTATCAAGTCACTGCTGCTATGGTAACTTATACCATCACATATTTTATAAGTATGATATTTTAAGTACTAACTTAGTAAGAATTTTTTCTAAATTTTTTTCTTCTCTCTTGTGATAGAAAGTCTAGAAATTGGATGGTATGAGCTGAAGGTATACCTGGTGATAAGTTATCTATTCATACAATAAGTTACGTTACTTACATATCGGTCTGTATGTTGAAAGACCGATAATATTCAAATTAATGTTTGTCGGTATCGGTAGACGTTGTGAAGGTAAAAAGCCTCAAACAAAACCCTCACTCATCAGAACATCTTCGATCAAACCGCTTTCATCAAACCGTTCGATTGTTCCAGATCTTCATGCACAAGAACGCAATGCAAATGCACGCCCGCGAGCTGCAGCGGGGTTTGGGTGGTGAAGTGAAGCCGCACCAGTGCCAGCAGTGCCTCAAGTCCTTCAGCTCCAACCACCAGCTCGTCCAGCACATACGCGTGCACACCGGCGAGAAGCCGTACAAGTGCTCGTACTGCGACCGCCGCTTCAAGCAGCTCAGCCATGTCCAGCAGCACACTCGGCTACATACAGGTACGTAAATTTTTTTCTTTCACATCCATAAAGCTATTGATCAGCTGATTTCTATTTAACAGAATGAATTTTATTATTCCAATGTTTTACGGATTTGGTATAAACTTTAAAAAAAAAACAATTATTATATATATGAACACATCATTTCCTTTAATATTCAACACGAACAAGTTGTTTCTATCAAGTTATTTCCTGAATTAACTTTTCAAGTAATAAAACATTTTTCTATGTTTATTCATATCATCATAGTGCCGTAAACCGTCGGGTTCACTATTGCATATATTGAAATACAACGTTTATAAGTTACTGTAATTCTTCCATTGACGTATAGACATAAATATCCACAGAAATTCAATAATTTTCCTGTAATATCGAATAAAATAAATAATATATAATAAATGAGTAAATAAGGTAAACTTGTGTGTGTTACTTGAGTGGAAAATGTTTGTATTTATTATCTGCTGCAATAGTTTAATTTGGTGAACAGAATTCGAAATTCAAAATAGTTTGACTGTGCGCGCGGGGCGGGCAGCGGTGCGGGTAGCGGGTAGCGGGTAGCGGGTGGCGGGTTCCGCGGCGAGGAGCAGTCCCAATGTGATGTCAGCAGCGGAACATGTTCTGAGCAACTTTTATAATTAAAACTGCGGAACACCATTGGCCCGGGTTTCCACGGAAAAAAGTAACGTCGGCGCGTGCACGTGGAAAGTGGGAAAAAAAATTCGGCCAATGGCCGGCGGCGCGGCGCGCGGCGGCCAATCGGCTCGCGGCGCGCGCGGACGTAAATATACGTGGTTTAGAAAAAAAAAATATTCACGTGTTTTTTCCACGTTGTACCTAGCCGGTGGGCGGCGCCGGCGGACGGCCGTGCGCCCCGCACAGATATACTATTATTATTTTTTTTCACTTATACCAACACAAGAATTCTATGCACTTCCTGATCGTTAAACGAGGTTTTATTCCGTTTAATCAACTCCATGTTTTATTCATTAAAACGTTTCCATCTGTGAGGGTTATCTTTCAATCGCTCACACGTTATTGAGTAAACAGGTATTTTAAATCAATGCATTGAAATTGATACACAACAACAACAAAAAAACATCGATGTTTTTTTTTAAAAAAAAACATCGATACGCGGGGCTAGTTAGGAGGTTATACACTACATCACATTGCGCACGTCGTTTGAAACATA
The DNA here is from genome assembly GCA_029032895.1 of Troides oblongomaculatus. Lineage (NCBI taxonomy): Eukaryota > Metazoa > Arthropoda > Insecta > Lepidoptera > Papilionidae > Troides > Troides oblongomaculatus. The sequence goes on from JARDWC010000151.1 coordinate 1,225,963, forward strand.
AAATGTTCTACCTCGGTAATTTCACTAACTACAACGCCCTTCAAATCGGAACGTAGTAATGTTTACACAGCACTGTTTGTGGTACCTACCACTGCAGCTGACAAACGCTGTGTGCTCATTGTGACAACAGAGACCTACCATCAGTATTATTATAATAAAAACTATATTTTTTCTACAGACGGAGTGTTGCCAGTGTTAATTAAATATTTACATGCCGGCTCCCCGCTAAACACGGCCCTTTGGAATAATGGATTTTTTAATTACGGTAATTGCCACCTGTCAGTGGTGGTGTCCGCACCAAACGTCACCGGTCGCGCCTCGTGACATATCCGATATTTTTATCGACGTGACAACATTCATAACTATTACAATCTCACTATCCGGTGTTTACTGCGCTCCACATGTAATTTCGATGAATAGAAATTTTCACACTTAATTTTAAACTTAACACAAACTTTACAGATTGAAAAAAAAACAATTTTTTGATTATTTTCTATATAATTCTACGAAGCGAGGAGACGAGGGAGATGTTCACCTGATGGTAAGTGATACGCCTGCTCATAACAACGTAGCGCTAGTTAGGATGATATACACAGCACCGCTGTAGACATAAAAATTTAATTCTCGATATCTCTGTAAATTCGCTAGCTACAGCACCTTTCACAGCGCAGTGTTTGCATACTACGACAACGACATTCACTCGATTAATTAGTGATAACAGCATAGGTGATTAGTATAACATACATAGCACTATAAGACATAAGGTATTACGTCAAGTTACCACAGTAATTTCACTAGCTACAACGCCCTTCACCACACAGTATTGTGTGGCTGATGGAAATAACCCCGCAGTGGTATCCGGACGGTTTCTTGTCACCTGTAAAGTATTTAGCGAGTTATTAATATGTATAAACTCTTTGTAATAAATTAGGCAAAGGCATAAGCGGAGACACACACCGCGCCTTAAGGAAGTCAGGATTATACCTACATTATACACAGACGCCGGTTCAAGCGTTAAAGTTAAAACAAATAAGAATTAAGCTAACGAATTCATTTCGGGCGAACACAAGTTGTCACTTTATATTAATTAACGAAAGAAAAGGGAGAGCTTTCAAAAGAAAAAATAGGCGACTCATTTGAATAAACAACTTATTCCGTTCCAATTCACGCAACTTGGAGTAAATAGACGGCCGATGGGAAAAACTCTGTTCGATGGGGGGTTCTTGTTTTTCCCGCCAATTATTTCCGACGAGTTTGCATGACAATGGGACAAAAAACGTTGCGGAGCCTGCGAAGGCCTCCCTCTGCTGGACCCGCCCGCGATCCGTGTGGCGGGAGAACAGGAAACGAGATAGAGACCAGGCAATCGGCTCGTTTTCTGCGCGGCCAGTGTTTACTGATGGGAATAATTGGTCTTACCTTAGTCTTGTGAAAAAGCAACGTCAAGACCAATTCTAAATGAACAAGACCAACACCAATTTTACACGAGAAAGACCAAGTCTTAATGAACAACACTAACACCAAGACCAATTTTATACAAGCTAGATCAAGTCCGAATGAACAAGACTGAGACTAATTTTACACAAGCGAGACCAAGTCCGAATGAACAAGACTGAGACTAATTTTACACAAGCGAGACCAAGTCCGAATGAACAAGACCAATACCGAATGAACAACACTAAGATCAAAACCAATTTTATACAAGCAAGTCCAAGTCCGAAAAAACAAGACGAATACTGAATGAACAAGACTATGACTAAGACCAATTTTACACAAGTAAGACCAAGTCCGAAAAACAAGACGAATACTGAATGAACAAGACTTTGACTAAGACCAATTTTACACAAGCAAGACCAAGTCCAAAAAAACAAGACGAATACTGAATGAACAAGACTATGACTAAGACCAATTTTACACAAGCAAGACCAAGTCCAAAAAACAAGACGAATACTGAATGAACAAGACTATGACTAAGACCAATTTTACACAAGCAAGACCAAGTCCAAAAAACAAGACGAATACTGAATGAACAAGACTATGACTAAGACCAATTTTACACAAGCAAGACCAAGTCCAAAAAACAAGACGAATACTGAATGAACAAGACTATGACTAAGACCAATTTTACACAAGCAAGACCAAGTCCAAAAAACAAGACGAATACTGAATGAACAAGACTATGACTAAGACCAATTTTACACAAGCAAGACCAAGTCCAAAAAACAAGACGAATACTGAATGAACAAGACTATGACTAAGACCAATTTTACACAAGTAAGACCAAGTCTGAACCAACAAGACTAAGACCAAAATCGAGACAGACCTACTATGGAAGACCAAGAATAAACGAAAAATGAAAAATTCCTTTGATATGATGAGATAAAATATTTCTCACAACTTAAACATATGCTCTTCTTCTTTCAAACAGACAAGACCGATACCAAGACTGTCGAAGTCCTGGTCTTCCCCTTTCATTGCTCATCACTACTAGTGCAGCCAGCGAAATGTTCCCGTCTCTCATTTTCTTTGCGTTCGGTAACACTGTGCCCTGTGTATTTGAGATAGGGCACCGGATGCGGAACAAGTATTCTTTGTTTATTATCATTTTCCATACTTTTTATGAATATAAATAAATAAGTCTCTTCCACCAGAGATTGATGCGTAGGTACCACCGCAGCCCCTCATTGTATTAAACGATGAAAATTCTGGTCACCCTCGTGATTTCACTATCTACAGCACCCTTCAAACAGAAATAAATATATAGGAGATGCGGTGGTAACTATCTAGACGGTCTCCAGTAACAGAGAACTTATGTTTTTTTTTTTTGGTTTCGTGGGAGTAACAGAGACCTACCACTAGTATTCTTGCTGTGAATCAGTAGTGGGCAAACATCACCATCATCAGCTGATGAACGTCGACGGTTGGATATAGAACTTCTCAAAGATTTCCCACATTGACCCCATAGGAATTCACATGGGGGGACTTAAGTCATTTCCTACCATACTGGCTCACCGCGGGCTGGTGGTAACCAGAGCCTCGTCTGTTGATTAGCAGCACCACGAGTTAGTGAAGTCCACTTGGGTCCTGTGAGTTGTTATGCGGAACCCCTTACACCCCAATCAACGATAATTATTTTAATTTCATACATAAGAACATTAAAACCGGAATACTTACACAACTGCCGTCACAGTTTTCGATTATAGTATTTTATTAAATACTTCAAATACAGTGATACCTGTTTTTGTACTAAGTACAGGAGCCGGATAAAAGTCACAGATAGAAGACTTATCAATTAATTAAGTACTAGATAAAAGATGCTTTTAAATAAATTAAATAATTAATTAAGATGTTAAATTAGTTAACAAATCACACAATAAATTAGAATTTTTTTTTTTTATTTATTTAAGTAATGAGACGAGCCGGACGGACGCGCTAGTTAGGATGATATACACTGCACCACAATAAAATGCTGTGTCTCGTCATCGCCCTTCAAACCGGAACACAGTATTGTTCGCACAGTACTGTTTGTCGGCTGCAATAGCCGCATCAGTGGCACCTACCCAGACGGTCAGTAGCAACAGAGACACTACCACCAGTGATAGCTATTGGTCCTTCAAACCGGATCACAGTAATATTAACACAGTACTATTTGTCGGCTGCAACAGGAGCTGTGGTGATACCTACTTAGACGATCTATAGCAACAGAGACATATATTATATATATATGTGTGTGTGTGTAGGAGATATATATATATACATTTATTGGTCATGAGATTTTCCAAACTATTACAAGTAAACACTCAAAATTCGTTTAGAGGTCAGCTAAGAATGGACCTTACGTAATTCCTTCCCCAAAGGGTGTAGCGGGGATGTTCCGGCCAGTGAAGCAGACATGGGGGGAGCTAGTTAATACAAGCTTTATATACTACAAAAAGATGCTGTAAGATATCTTCTCTCTCATGTATCTCGTCGCTCAATTTCCTCATGAATAAAAAATCAATTCATTCATATATTAAAAAAAAACTATATAACCATAAATCACCCCACCGCAGCCGCCCCGCTGGGACTGGGATTTCTTTCGTCCGGACAGAGTTTTCCATTAAAATATTTTTCGAGAATGATAAGATGGATTACGTACTCGAATTACAAGCTCCCTAAGGAGTTAACCAACCACCCCCCCTTTAATTTTTGAGCTTATTTTATAGGGGTACGTAATCTTACCTAACGCTGATTCTTGAACCAATATGGCGCATGATTTACAGAAGCTGCACCTAACCCGCTCTTGTCGTTTATTTTTTCTACGAAACGACGAGACTAACATGATGATCACCTAACGTTAAGTGAAACCGTACGGATTTTTTTTTTTAAAAACGACTCTACTTACTAATTACATCCAGACCGGAAACATGCTTTTATCTGTTTCCAGTAGGAATCGAACCCATAGACACGGCATTGAAATAGACGACCGTTGAAACCACTACGCCAGTCGTGCCATCATTTAGAATAGTACATATAAGCACCATATTTTTCTCGCCGCACTGACACAAGATATCTAGTCACATTACCCCAGTAATTACACTACGTACAACGCCCTTCAAACCGGAATACATTGACGCCTGCACTTTACTGTTTACCTAGACGGTCTTCTATTTCAGCTAAACAGTAATGTTTCAAGTACAAACATTACTGTGTTGTACTTGAAACGCGCTGTAGCTAGTGAAGTTACCGCAGTAACGAAACCTAACAATTCGTCTCAAGGCGACGATCACATGGTGCAGTGTATATCATCTTAACTAGCGCCGCGTTGTTATAGACAGACGTATCACTTAACATCAAGTGATCGCACCGCTCGTCCAATCGCTTGCAGCCTTAAAACTTTAATGCATAATTTAATATATAGTAAGAACTCTATTTCCGCCATTATTACTAATGTAATACAAAGTTATGGTTTAATTAATGCGGAATGAGTTATTTAACTATACGATCCTGATAACTTAACTAATACTTAGAAATAAATAGGGTTTTAGATTATGTTATAGATGGTAGTACTATTTAAAACCCCCATACACTAGTATTAATAATTCACACAGCAGTAATTACACGTAATTGTACAGCTGATGATTGGAATTAATTATTAGTTATTGATGTCGTTTATCCGATGTTTTACCTTTTTTTTATAGTACGAACTGAGGAGACGAGTGTTACCTTCACCTGGTGGTGAATGATACACCCGCCTATAACAACGTGGCGCAAGTTAGGATGTTATACACAGCAGCACTTTGCGCTCCTCACTAGTAATTTCACTAGCTACGGCGCCCTTCAAACCGGAAGACGGTAATGTTTGCACACTGGTCTCATGAAAGTGGAGGAAGCGAGGTGTGCTAGGATCGTAACAAGTGGAGAGAGCTGATCCCGGCCTACCCCACTGGGAACGAAGCGTGATATATATTATATGTATGTACTAGTCTCCGGCAATAGTCTTGTTCATCTCATCGCTTCGTCGTATAAATATATATATATGTATATTAATGTATGATACAATATATTAGTGTTGTATAAAACCGTATGTGGCGGTAACGTACGGCGGTATCATTTGTTCGTACCGATATTGCATTAGTTTAATTTGAAGGAAATGCATTTGGGCGAGTGCGGGGGGTGCGCGCGGGTGTGCGCGGGTGTGCGCGCGCGGGGGGTGTAGCGCGGGCGGCGCCGCAGCGCTGCGGTTCCGCGCACGCAGAACGCTCTACTACGTACCAACGCTGGCCACGTTATAATATACGTGAAAATATTTCGCGATGTTCCGGCGGCGTTCCAAATTTGAAAGTTTCTTTTTTCTTTTCCTCCTTTATACGGATGCGCAGCGCGGAGGTTTTGTTACGCCACAATGATGCAAATTATGAATATAGTTAAATCTTGTTCTTTTCGCTTATAACAACGTGGCGCTGGTTCGGATAATATACATTGCACCATTGCGTTCATCATCATCATCAGCCGATAGACGTCCACTGCTGGACATAGGCCTCCGTCAAAGATCTCCACGTCGATCGATCCCACGTTGGTAGCATCCAGTGGATTCCCGCGATTCTCACCAGATCGTCGGTCCACCTTATGGGAGGCCTCGCATCACTAAGTCTATCAGTACGCGGGCGTCACTCCAGAACCTTACTGCCCCATCGGCCGTCGGTCCTTCGAGCAATCTGCCCTGCTCACTGCCACTTAAGTCTAGCTATCTTTTGAGCTATATCGGCGACCTTAGGTCTTCAGCGGATCCCCACATTTCTGATCATATTGAGACATTATTCGGTTATAGGTACATCATATTGAAATGTTAAGTCTCGTTACTTCTTCAAACCGAAACACAGTAATATTTGCATACTACTAGTTGACAACAGAAATAAGCATTTCGGTGATACCTTAACGGTATCTAGCAACAGACACCTACCACCAGTAAAATATTGCATAATATACACATTACTGCAACTAAGACATATATTATATATAAATGATAGTTAATATTGGATAACGTAGACATTTTATCGTGAGTATCAGCAAACCTGTATTATAGTTGATTGTAAATAATAACTGTATAAAAATATATAAGTACAGATACGTATTATTTACATAACTACGTTATACTGGTGATACGTTTTGTGTTGCCAGCGATCGTGTGTGTCTGGGGTTTCCATCACAGCTTCTATTTCCGCCTCAAAACTTTTAAAGGTTTGAATGCATAAAACTGTGTTTGTTTCTGTTGTTACCATACTTCGTTACTGACGTAAAATCGGACAATTCCTCTGTTCCGTAATATATGTGAAACGCAGCTTAACATTTCCCGTACAGCTCGGCACGCGCTTTTGAACGCCGCGAGATCGTAAAGTATGGTTATCGTAATGAAGAGGTTAATCGAAAATCATTACCGTTACACACACAAACGCAAACTTCACGCACACCAATGCGCATCGGCACAAGTAACGACACGCGAAATGGCACAATGGCTGTTGTTGGCCGCCGTAAGTCATTCCGCATTAACCGCTGATGCACTCCCATTACCCGCATAAACTTCATTTAAACTTCCGCCTCTCCACCTACCCCGGAGTGCGGAGGCTCGGACGTGTAAATAAACCTACCCGCGGGTCGTCAGCATCATCGGCCTTGCATCGCGGCGTCGCAATGATTCTATTGATTTCCACTACGTGGGTGGGTGGGAGGACCTCACCCCACCAGCGCGCCCCCATCCCCGTTACCCACGAGATGGACCCCGGCCCCCTATATACCCACATAAGTGCGCGATACTGTAAATACTTGCCGCGTATCAGCCCCTAAATGGCGGGAAACGGTGCACAACTATTTGATAAACGCGCTTCTGCTGTCGGCCGCACGCACACACGCACACGCGGACCCACACACGCGCAATCGCACACGCACACGCACGGCGCGCGATGACAATGACGCCCCGTGTATGGACTAACGATGCTGGCCCTTTCGGGAATAAACCGATAATGAAAAAACATATTCGACCTCTTTACAGTGAACTTTAACAAATTAAAAAAAAACTATTTGAATTTGGAACGCCAAATGCACCGCCCAGCGTGACGCGGGGACATAGCGGGAGTAGAATCGGTGCTAACGTGACGCAGCCGAGCCGTAATAAAATCAGACGGCCATGACTGAATTATAGCTAGGAGGTCACACCAAACCCAAACGCTGAAACGATGCTGAATTTCCTACATTAATATATAATAATTAGATTAAAATGAATGATTGAAACAAAAATATATATTAATATAGTAGGAGTAGCTAACATCTTTCTTCATGAGAACAGCAAAATACGTCGCGGGTGTCGTCAAGAATGAACTTATCTAGGTTAGTACGGCTTACCATCACAGATCACATCACCACTTAACATCAGGTGGGATCGTAGTTCAGGGTTGACTATATCGGGCTTGTAAGTATAGGATTCAGATAATCCCTGTCTGTCGTAGAAAGGGTCTTCGGGAGCCTTAAGCGTGGGGGTCCACACATCTCGATAAGCGAGCCGTAGGACGACGGTACATGCAAGATAGTATTTGCCGTAGCACAATGAGGGCGTTAAACAAGACTTTATCCTTCTTCAGGACGTTCTTAAACAGAGTGCATAAAACCACAGATGCATTGCATATGGGATCTTACGCAATGAAGAAGACTATCAGAGCTATTAGTGAGTAAAACTTGACGTAACCCTTTTACGGAACCATAATTTCCTTCCCGATGCACAAAAACAGAGTAGCTAAAGAAATTATCCCAAACCTTCGCTGATAACCTTGTTAGCAATAGTAGGTCACGAAACTGTAGTTTGCAAGTGCCATAGAACATTATGCCTGACGAAGGAAAATATATTTAACTCCATCAGCCGATAGACGGCAACTGCAAGATATCATCATCATCATCACCAGTCGATAAACATCCACAGCTGGACACTGGCCTCCCCTAAAGATCTCCACATACAGTTAGAATGGCATCTCGTATCGCTGGGTACTAGGGGATGCCATTTGTTGAAGTTCATATGGGGGGATTTGGACTATTTCCCACCCCGCTGGCCCAATGCGTTGATGGGAGCCAGGACCTCGTTTGTTGATTACCAAAGTGGACTACGAGCAAGTGAGATTGGCTTGGATCAGTTATTGTGTTACGTCAACGTAATGGATACGTGTGTTGATCTCGTGAAAGAAGATTCTATTATAGATTGTTCTGCGAATGTCGTCGAATAAAAAAAGTTAGGGGGTGAGTGAGGTACAGTTACAAAGTTCGCTTTGTAAGAAATTTAGATACTATTTCAATAAGGGGACAGTTTGAAAGGCCGTTATTAAAAATGAAAGTTCGCAACAGTCGCGCGGTGCCGGGGCGAGGCGAGGCGAGGCGAGGCGAGGCGAGGCGAGGCGAGGCGAGGCGAGACGACGAGGTAAATTGGTGAAATATTTCCATCGGTGCCTGCCCTCTTTGTTGGCGTCGTCTCGAATTTTTCACCTTGCCCCGACTTCGCTCACTTTAATATTGAGTTTCGACGCCGCCAAGTGGAAGAGATCCCGCCCGAACTTCGAGGTCCACCTGCGCTTTTTTATCTTGACCTCCCGCTGAACGACGCCGCGCCAAATTATATCTCAGCCGCTTCACGAAACTTACTTCGCACTTCGCCTCGCTTTATTACTTTCCAACTGTTGAAAAGAAGAGCCGACAGCACAGTTTATGTGTGCGGTAAACATTCACAGGCCCAAGGTTCGAGTCCTGTTAAACTCAAAGCTTTGCAGGACATACGTTATCATCAACACACACTTCTTATGAGATTAGGTCTCAGTTCCAGCAGTGGGACAAAGCGACTAGAGGAGTGTAACCTTCAACTGATGGTGAATCATACGCTTGCCTATGAGAACGGGGCAATAATTAGAATTGTACATACAGCATCACAATTTGCTCGTAAAAAAAAATATATTTTTTTTTTTTTTGAAAAGGAGCTTTTTTCTCTTTGGGATATGTCAGCCCACTTTGATAATTAAAACATTGAGTATAGTTACTCCAGTAATTTCACTAGCCACAATACCCTTCAAACCGGAACACAGTTTGTCAACAGAAATAGGAGTTACGATGATACCTAGGTGGAATAAAAAGTCATACTGCTTATAAGTTATCTGTTGTGCTTCATTTTCAAGTACCTATAAGTTAGAGTTGAGCGATAAACTTAAAAGCATGTTTTAAAAAATTTAAAAAGCTTTTTAAGTCTATCAAAAAACGTCGGAAGCTTTTCCCATCGGTAAAACAAATAAAAGCTGTGCCCAATGAAAACAGACGTAATTTCCATGATTGGTCCAACTGGCAGTCCCTTTCAGTTATCTTTTACTGACCTTTTTTCATTTTCCACCGCGTCTTTGCGCCACCCTCCAGAAAAGGGGGGCAAAGTGTAGACGGAGCGGTCGCGTTTGATACTCACGATATTAACCGGACAATTTCAAATGTCATAACAAAACAGTTCTAACTGTTCCGCCAAACCGGAGACAGAAAGGACTGTACCACCTTCACCAGTTGGAGAGGCACTGTAAGAAGAAGAACAAAACAGTCATGACGGTGCGGGTGGCTACGCAGCATCTTTTCGTCTCAGATACTGCAATGTCTTAAGACAAGTCTTCAACTTGTGCGTTACCAGAACTGGGACGTGGTCCTTTCTTATCGGCGTTATAAAAAGGCTCAATCACGCAATGGAGATAGCTATGTTTGGAGTTTCAGAATCAGAAATGTGGAGATTCGCAGAAGTAAGGTCATCAATATAGCTCAGAAGATTGCTAGACTTAAGTGGTAGTAAGCAGGACATATTGCTCGAAGGACCGACGGCCGATGGGGCAGTAAGGTCCTCGAGTGGCGCCCGAGTACTGGTAGACGTGGTGTTGGCCTCCCACAAGGTGGACCGACGAGTTGGTGAGAGTTGCGGAAAGCCACTGTATGCGAACCACTCGGGATCAGGCCTATGTCCAGCAGTGGACGTCTTCTGAAATCGGCGTCACAATGTTTCGATTACTTCGACACACATTATCATCAGCCGATAGACGTCCACTGCTGGACATGGGCCTCACCCAATGATCTCTACAATTGTAGGCGTTCATGTGGTAGAATTTGGGCTATAACCCATCACGCTGGCCTAAAGCGGGTTGGTGGGAACCTCCTTTGTTGATTAGCAGGCTGCACCACGAGATGGTGAGGTTGTCTTGGATCCCGTCAGGTGTCGTGCGAGAACCCTTACAGTCCCACTTCTACACACAAATGTTAATATATGTCACTATCGTATAAATTGTTATATATCAGGACTGATTGGTGTCGTTCCGTGGGGATTATGTCCAGCAGTGGACATCTATCAGCTGATGATGATGATCTCTATTACATAATCTTTTAATAAAAAAAACCTACATTATATTTATAAGGTTATACATATACATAATCACAGTTTTAGCTACAGCATACATTTGTATTGAACATATATAATATATTTAATTAATACAATAAAGCGCTAATTCACATAGTATACACTGCACCAAATTAAGCTGTTGCTAGACATAAGATGTTAACTTTCGTTACTCCATCTCAATAGCGACAGCGTCCTTCAAACTGGAACATTGTACTGAACACTACTATTCAGAAAGAGTAGGAATTGGGGTAGTTCTTCTTTTTCCATTTGTCGGATCGACGTTCAAGTGATATGTATGTACATAACATCGTGATGCTTGCTAAGAATATAAACACAGCATCACATTCTACTCATCGAAACATGAGGTAGTTAACCTAGTTACTGTAGTAACGGGAACAAGGTGGCTGAGTAATTGTTGGTAGGTCTCTGCTGATCTAGAACATTCGGTAGGGAGATCGCCTAAGTACAACCGTAGCTCCTATTTCTGCCGCCAAACAGTACTGTACAAATATTATTGTGTTCCGGTTTGAAGGGCACCGTAGCAAGTAGACTTACTGTGATAACGAGACTCAACATTTTATCTGTCAAGAGGATAAGCATAATGTGCAGTATATATCATCCTAATGAGTACCACGTTGTCTGTAGGCGTGACAAGACGGTTGCGATACATATATTAAAGTATCAAAATGATTCGGTCGCGTTACTAAGGAGGCTGTTTACAGAAGCCGAGTTGGAAAAAAGGATGTTTCGCGCGATCGGTTTTTATTTGATTTGCGCGGTGTTCGCGTGTAAATAGGTCCTCGCCGGCGCCCTCTTGCTCCGCAGTGTTTACTCCTCCATTACACAGACCTTCCGTTATTAACCTCACATTTTTTTTTAATCTGTATATAAGAGATATTACATTCATTCAACGCAAGTGGTTTACAAAATTGGGGGTGTGAAGGATCTCGTACAACACTTCGCGGAACCAAACCGACCTCACCTGCTAGTGTTGCACTCTGCTAATCAACAAACGAAGCTTTGGATTCCACCGACTCGCATTAGGCTGTAGGGGTGGGAAATAGCTCAAATCCCCCTATATGAACCCTTACAGACAGCTCCTAGTATTTAATGTAGTGCAGTGTATATCATCCTTACCAGCGACACGTCACATGAAATTTTTTTGGACGAAAAATCAAATAGGCTCGGGTTCGAATCCCGCCTGAGCAACCACCACGAACTCCATCGGCGGAGTATTCCGATTTTTGCAGTTTATCTATTACCCGGATTGTTATTCAATGAAGTTAACGTAAACGATAAGGTTAACCCTCTTTCGGTTATCCGGGAAGGGTCTGGCCGCGAGTTATCTTTCAATTAACTTCAGGGGTTGCTGCCCTTATAAATATTCGTAAGAAGTTCGCTTTCATCATAGACGTGGTAGACTTTCATAATCATTTTATCATAACCACGCCCACAGCTGGACATTGGCCCAAACGTAATAGGAGAGTACAAAGAAGTCTAACTATTCTTCAAAAGTATTTTATAGGTCTCGCAAAACCAAAGAACTCTAGAGTAATTAATCTCATACACATTACTATTACATTAGGAATTTGGGATTAAGTCTAGACTTGCGGCCTGAGAACTAACTAATTTTTTAGTCTCTTAATAGGCCATTGCTAGAAACCTTCTAACCAAACCTAACGCGTACAGAATTTAGAAGAGGCCGTACACCAGCGCTGACTGTGATCACTGCACCGACCAGCATTAGCTGAGCCTCCTTCTTTTGCCTTTGCAATTATTAATAAATATATATGTTAGGTATAGTGTAAAGAAATATTTTTTTTTGGACTCCTATCCTTTAAGGATATAGTATAGGTCCAATAACACAAAAATAACCTAAAAGTCAATAGTAATGTTAGAAAGGTTTATGAATGCATACAAAAATATCACGATTTTTGTATCACTAAAAATCAAGTGTAGAGGTACCTAGTTATATTTATTAAATTTTATTCTACGAAGTGATGAAACTGGTGAAGTTTTATATACTAGTTAAGATGATGTACACTGCATCACATTGAGATCGTCGCTTCAAGATATAAAATATCAAATTACCAGTAATTCCATTAGCTACAGCTTTCAAGTATGACACAGTAAGCTTTGCATACAACTGTTTTGCGACAGAGATAGTAGCTGCGGTGGTGGACGGTTTGCAGCATCAGACCTACCACCAGTTGTCAATTATTATGTACATTCCAGCATCACCTGTTCCTCCACATCTGAGAGGGAGATGTATATCTGACTCACTCCACGGACATTAACGAACCAGTCGTCATCCGGCACGGCGGCGGGAGAGGAATCCCGGCCCCCGGCGGCCCCGGGCCACAGATGTCGCTGCCCCGATTTTTGAGCCAAGATGAGCTTTTGCCTAATTTATTTTTTGCCACCTTCTTTTCCCCGAGTAAATATTGACACGCCGCGTTGGAAAAGTATGGACCTGTTTTATAATTTATTACTCACAACTATTCTTTATACCTGCTGATTATTTTTAAAATAAATAAAACAAATATAGGAGTGCGTTGTGGTATTTTTTTTTTAAATATTATTCACAACATAAAATTTGTGTGTAAACTACAATAAATAGACGCTGCGGCTTTCAAATTGTAGTTATGAATCTTTCTACCCTGTGCATGGTTTTAGTCCTGCGTGGTGGGAGAAGGTTTTGGCTACATCCTTAGAGAAGATCCTAAGTATCAGCTACGGGTATTACGGTGATTTGCTTGAGTGATCAATAAGGATTAAGTCTTTTAAGGTAACTAAACTTAAAAAGGCTTCTATCAGTGCTGTTGATAAATCAATTTTGTCGCCTAGGCGCTGTATAATTTATATCGTCCTAACTATCGCCACGTTATAGGCGGGCATATCGCTTACCATCAGGTGAACATCCTGCTCATCGTGTCGCTACGTAATATAAAAAAAAACAAAACAAAAATAAATAGCTTTGATCTTTTTTTCTGTTATTGTCTCATCCGCACAAATCGAAATCTGACAAGACGATATACTCCGTAGGTATTTCAGTTTTTTGCCCCGGAACCGGACGTTCGGCCCGGTGATTAGGAAATTATATTGGGGACCAGAATTTCTTCCTCCATAGATTTTTTTTTCCTCACCGAGAGCCGAGGGCGCGATCGGTTATTAAATCGGACTTACCGTCTCCCGTCCTTTAATTGTCTTACGTTTTTTCCCCCCTACAACAATTTCAATTTACGGGAGGTGTCAAAACTTTGTTACTTCATACAAATTATTGTTAAAAATCTAAAGACCTCAGTTATAAGGATGTAACAATCGTTTCAAATATCCTTATAACGTATTAAAGCCAATTTACTGGTGGTAGGTCTCTGTTGTCGGAGACTATCTAGTTTAGTACCACAGCAGCGTTTGTTTCAGCCACCAAAGAATAATGTGGAAAAATTATTTTGTTCCGGTTTGACTGGCGTTGTAGCTAGTATAATTACTATCCTAACTAGCGGCACGTTGTTACGAGTAGGCGTATCACTTACCATCAGGTGAACGTTCTGCTCGTCTCGTAGCTAGAATAGGGTTCAACACAAACTAATCTTATTAAACCTAATAAAAAATATCGTTTAACATTAACTATTGTTACAATTTTTTTTTATATAATTGTAACAAATTGCAAACATACAATAGTTTATTAAATACACTTCATAATGAATGTAACAAACAACATGAATATCTTGCAACATTGTGATTAAAGATGAAAGACGAAAAACAATGAGAGAAAAACGTAACAGAAATCACAAAAGTTAATTCGATCAAAACAATATCTTAAACGAACCGAGAGAGAGAACAAAACCGGAAACGGTGTAATTAAAGGAAAGCGAAAAAAAAAAGAAACAAAAGGGCCCGCGATGCGTTGAAAAGAAACGAAAGCACTCAGCGTCTCCAGCTCCACTTTCATTACAAAGAATACAATTAATTAGTGATATTAATTATATGCCACTTTGTTTTTATTCTTCTAAGCCTACGAGGCCCTGGCCCCCCTGTTACTATTGTTCCACCATATGCTTCGTCCTACGGACAGGCGAGATTGTTTTTTTTTCTGACGACGCAATATTATCATAACGAACCTTACAACAAAAACCATTTGTTATTTTTATCAATTAAAAAAAAAAGAAAGTTACTAATAGCTTCAATTTCATAAATTATTAATTGTATATATTAACTGGTATAAAGCTATTAATGGTAAAGCCCCTCAAGAACTGCTATGTAAATCCTGTCTCCTCTCCACTGGATCCAGTTCATCCTTCTGTCAATGCTCCGTCCTTGCAATAGGTATCCTTAATAATGAATTAGTATATCCGTTAATTACTAATAGCTTTTATATGGTTTTATTATTATTTATAAATAAAAGAGAAACAAGTAAACAATAATAAGTTTTAATTTCACAATATATTAGGTTTTTGTAACAAGTATATTTTACTATCAAGAATACGCCTATAGCTTTTACACTCCGCATCTAGCCATATCCTGTCTCACCATATCCTAGCTCCATCATCAAAACATGCTAATAAATATATTAATGGCACGACTTCCTCCTGAAATATTTATCCCTAATCATTATTAATTAGTGAATTACTATTGCCATTTACTAATAACAGGTACACGTATTCGATATTTCTATGCGCGTGTACGTCAGCTGATAAGTGGGCGCCATGTTTGATCATTTTTAATCTGCCAGCGCAGAGCGTGCGCCGCGTATCGGGGGCGACATTAGTAAGACAATGCAGATGGAATTTTACATTACAATTAGCACCGTATGATTGGATGGCACGAGCGGAACAATAGCTCAGGAGAAAAACGTGTTGCCATCTTTCAGAGCGTCCGCTTTAAATAAGAAATAGGTACGTGCGCCATTTAAATGGTGATGTTTTATTTACTTTCGTTTCAGACACGGCGCGCGCGGGAATAACGAGCTGTGTATTTGTTTGAAAAAAAAAAAAGACGCTAGCATTCAAAACATACATCCAATGTTAATCATCTAAATAATTTAATGATGATAATTTTTTTTTATATTATCACGCCTTTTTTCCCAGTAGGAGTAGGCAGAGGCGAATAAAAACCCACTATTCACCAGATGGGGTCAGATTAGATCCCATGTAACAGTGTGCGAGGTTTCCTCACGATGTTTTCCTTCACACAGTAGCTCGCTGGCCTAATGGTTAGAGCGCGCGGCTTTCATTCCGAAGGTCGCGGGTTCAAACCTTGGCATGTACCGATGACTTAATATTTAAGTTATGTACATTTGTGAACTTTAGTTACAACAGCGAGATACAAAACGGTGAAGGAAAACATCGTGAGGAAACCCGCACACTGATATCATCTTTGTGTGTGTGTGTGTGGTGGTCCCAATAAAGTGGCAACAGGCTCGCCCCCTGTTACATGGGACCTAATCTGACCACAACTGGCGAAACGTGGGTGGTTTATTCACCTCTGCTTACCCCTACTGGGAAAAAGGCGTGACAATATAAAAAAAAAAAAAAAGTATTCCTTCACCGTCATTACATGCCGAGATTCGAACCCGCGACCTTCGGAATGAAAGCCGCACGCTCTGACCATTAGGCTAGCGAGCTAGCTGTTGATAATGTTTTTTTTTAATAATTTATTGAAGTAACTAGGCGGGCGGAAAGTTCACTTGATAGTTATTGCCTGCACGCAACGTCGCGTTAATTAGGATGGTATACACAGCACAACATTGCGCTCGTAGCCTGGAGACAGGAAGCCCTTCAATGCGGAACACAGTAATATGGCACAGCTTATCACCGTTTGTCAGCAGCAACAGGAGCTGCGGTGGTACTTAGACGGTCATTGGCAACAGTGGCCTACCAGCAGTAAAGTATTGTTTTTATATGCATATATACGTAAAGATTAATGTAGTGTAGCATATGAAAGTAAATACATATTTTTTTATGTAAGAAATGTACTTACACAGATTAAATAAAACATAACACATCACATTAAGTATCGGCAACAGATGCCTTGCGTTTGGCCGGGCTCAATAAAAATCGTTTTTTTCCTCTCTCTCGTACAATCACCGAAAAGCCGGAACGGGCCCATCAATATCGTTGTGATTTTTTACCGGTGCTTTCGGAACATCTGAACGTAACAGGTGGTTAGCGTGAGATCTTTATTGATCATCATTAAATCGGAAATGCAACCAACGTGCTTCTTCTGAATTATTAATCCTGTTATTAAAATACCCTACAAAATACTTCCGGGACGAGCTCGAAGATAACAACAATATCCGTGAACATAAACATAGTATTGTTAACGTAAAATATAAACAGAGTAACAAAAATTATTATGTTAAATAAATATTAGAATGAGGAAAATGTTAACTTAAAAAAAAAATGCTAAGTTACCAACATAAAGGACACTTAATCCGTTTACTCTTACTCATCCAAACTCCAAACTTGCTACTTAAACGGTCTTCTTTCTTCTAAGAGCCGTTTCTTTAATTAGCAACAAAGTATTGCGTCGCGTGTTGCTTTTACCTTTTTTTTTTTTAATTCAATCGCGTCTTTCTCTCGAAAGACAAAGGATATAATGTATTCGGCCTTTACGAATTGTTTGTGTTGCGGATTTAAAAGAATCTTTTGTTTCAAGGGACAAACATTTGGCGACAATGAAATAAAAAGTATACGAAGCAATAATTATTAAAAAAAAGTCTCTCTAGTCTATGGATGAGAAAAACATTTTACTTTTGTGTTTTTTTTATGTGATATATTTACGCAAATAATGTTTTTATTATACTACCGACTGCTTTGTAAATGACAAGCGGGACGATCACCTGATGGTGTGATATACTCACCCATAACAACGTGGCAGTAGTTAAAATGTTATACACTTCACCACATTACCCTCGTCACCGGAGACATAATGATGTTGTCTCGTTACACCAGTAATTACATTAGCTACAACGCCCTTCAAACCGGAACAAAGTAAAGATTACACATTACTGTTTGTCGACTGCAATAGGCGCTGTGGTGGTAGACGGTTTTCAGAAACAGAGACTTACCACCAGTCTACCATTTATATTAGGTTGGGGAAAAAGAAATCCATTATTTTTCGGTAGATGGCTGTAGTGATAAATTTCTCGTAAAGTATCGATCAAACAGTTTCAGATCTATGCTCGTTGGAAAGGTGACATTTCGCAGTAAAAAAATTCTTTTGCTGTTTTTTGTTTGGTGCATTCAATTGTGAGTTACAGGGTGTTAAAAATGGAAGTGAACAAAGAGAAAATACTTTACATTTTACAGTTTTTCTTTGACAAAGGCGAAAATGCAAGCCAGGCGGCTAAAATTGTGAATGGTGTTTATGGAGCCGATACTGTAACAGCCAATTATGTGCAATTTTGGTTTCGTAGATTCTGTTCAGGAATTTTTGACGTTAAAGATACACCTCGCACAGGTAGGCCGGTCGCCGAAAATGTCGATAAAATCGGAGAAATGATCGAAGTTGACCGGCATGTTAGCAGTCGTAACATCGCCCAGGAGCTAAAAATGGACCACAAAACAGTTTTAAACCATTTACACAAAGCTGGATTCAAAAAGAAGCTCGATGTTTGGGTGCCACACCAATTAACAGAAAAAAACATGATGGATCGAATTTCCATCTGCGAAGCCTTGGCCAAACGGAATGAGATAGACCCATTTCTTAAACCATCCGTTTAAGAAATGGGTCTATCTCATTCCGACTGGAGATGAGAAATGGATCACATATGATAACCCTGTGCGAAAACGATCATGGTCAAAGAGCGGTGAAGCACCTCAAACGGTGGCTAAACCAGGACTAACGGCCAGGAAGGTTCTGCTGTGCATTTGGTGGGACTGGAAGGGGATTATTTATTATGAGTTGTTTCCATATGGCCAAGCACTAAATTCTGATCTCTACTGTCGACAACTGGACCGTTTGAAGATAGCAATTGACCAGAAACGGCCAGAATTGGCCAACAGGAGAGGTGTCTGTTTCCACCAGGACAACGCTAGGCCACACACGTCTACAGTGACTCGCCAGAAACTTCGGGAGCTTGGTTGGGAAGTTTTTATGCATCCGCCATACAGTCCGGACCTGGCACCAAGCGATTACCATCGTTTTCTTGCATTACAAAATTTCTTTAGTGATAAAAAATTGGCATCTATGGAAGATTGAAAATCGGCTACTAGAGATTTTGCAAATAGCGAGCAGGACTCCTACGAGAGAGGCATTATGAAGTTACCTTTAAAATGGCAACAAATCATAGAACAAAACGGTGCATATTTGACCCAAATCGGACAATCCGAAGCGTGTTAAATAAAGTCCCGAAGTTCATATAAAAATAATGGATTTCTTTTTCCCCCAACCTATTAGATAGTGATAGTCCATGGGTGACCTTTTTTCTTTGAACATAAAAAAAAGTATTTTTATATATTTACGCTTTGATACAATCTCATTCGTAATCTCACTTTTTTTTTAATTTATCTAATTCTATTGTAAATTTTGTATAATGGAACTGAACAATCAACATTGATCCATCAGTTAAATCTACTTATCACCTTGTATATTATTAAGCCCTGCGATAGATCTAGCTATATCTAAGCAGATGTCTAGATAGGTAGGAGATAGGCTCCTAGATAAGTACACGTATTATTATAGGCACCGGGAGTTGCGTCAGCGCCCTCCGACGCGAGCTAACGGTGCCGGCCGTGCGATACTGCACGCAAACTGGTTGTTTCAGTAAAAATAACTGCATTTATATATATATTTCTATATACACACACACATATATATACACTCATAGATAAATTCAATGGAAAGAGATCTATATGTATGAATACGTGTATTATGAATGTATAATATAGATATCACTAGTAGCATGTATTCGTTTCCGAATACCGTCAAGCTCACCGGTCACTGCAGCTCCTATTTCTGCCACCAAACAGTCGTATGAAAACATTACTATATTCCGGTTTGAAGGACGCTGTCGCTAGTGAAATTACTGCGGTGACAAGACGGCCGAGTACAAAATAGTGCAAAGTACGTCATCCTAATTAGCACCATTACCATTTGGTGAACTATCGCTCGTGAACTTCATCTAGACTATCGAATGCGCTTAGACTTTGTCTTAAAGGATTGTTTAACAGCTAAGCACAGAAGAACGTTCAGTTCATCATGTAACAGATACAAACATTATATATTAATTTAAAAAGATATATACCTTAGATTATACATATATGTCTACATTATACGGATTTTATATGAAAGTAGTATTAATTAGTTAATGACGTCTCAATGATCGACACTCGCCGATAATCACCGATTCGAGATTAACCTTTGCCCCCGGCGCTGCGTTCGAAAAATTAACGCGGCCGTTTTTTTTCCTTCACTTAATTTAAATTCAAAGGATACTCGAGATAATTGCTCTTCGCGCGGCTCCTTTCACTGAGATCTCAAGAATCGAACCCATTTCCGAACGAAAGCAATTTTCTTCTTCGGTCTACACTCCCCCTTAACGCCCGCGCGACGATTTTTTGGCATTCGCCGTAAGGTCGCGGCGGCCATTGTGAGTAAAGAATCGGTGATTAAAATTCAATTTTCGAACAATCGCCGCGGTACCCGGGGCGCGAGCGTGGTGCATTTTAATTGGGCGACTTATAGCCAACGTAATACACAAATAATATCTATTAGGTATTTCTTTTTTTTTTATAGTACAAAGTAACGAGATCATCCGGACTCTCAGTTAGGATGTTATACTCAACACAGTAATTTCACTAGTGACAGCGCCCATTAAACAGGAACACTAGTGTTTTTCACATTTTTTTAAATATATTTTAAAGTTACTATAATAACATACCTTTCTATGTAATCTGTTATACTTTCAGGATAACAAAATCATTTAACTATATTTGTATATTCAAATCCTACTAACTAATGTGTTTTTTTTTTAGTTTCTCAACTGGAGTAAACTAACTAATATATGAATTTATTGCATACAATTCAATTATGTTCTAATCACATTATTGTTATAAAAAAACAGCTTAATGTTCCCACTACTGGGATTCAAGACTTCAAATCCTTTAAGAGATACTGGTGGTCTCTGCTGTCGGAGTCTAAGTAGGTTGGAACGCAGCTCCTATTGCCGACAAACAGTACTGTGCAAAAATTACTGTGTTACGGTTTCAAGGGTGTTATAGCTGATGTAATTACTGCGGTGATGAGACTAAACATTTCATGTTATAGGCGACTAGATCAATGTGGTCTAGTATCATCCTAATTACCGTCATGTTCTTTTAGATAAGCACATTACTTATCATCAAGTGAAGTAGCAGCTCGTGTTGTATGTTAATTAAATAAAAAAATAAATAAAAATATCTGGAATATATAAAGAAAGAAATATACGATAAATAATATATAAAATCAATTTTTAAAAAATGTAATGGCAGCGCCATCCATCTGCATTAGTCACGCGCGTCGGTCAGAAATTAAAAAAAAAAGAGCCCGCTCCGTAGCGTCAAAATGACTTCCCAAACATAGGGTTAGCGCACAACAAAAGGAGTCCCGGAAGATATCCTTCCTTATACCTGCGAACAAAACAATACTGTGGCGTCGTATTAGCATAATAATAACCTTACTACTATTATTTTCGGCGTATTGGCTAACAAATGCCCATTATGGACCTGGGGCAGCTGCGGGCCATTTTTTTTTGGGGAGGTCATTGTCCAACGGAATGTATTGTTTTGTTTAATACTGCCATAGGTCATAACCCTTCCACGTTGCAACTGTGCAGTTGTTATTATTATTAGAAATGAAGATCCATCGGACGTACTAACCTTGAAATATTACTTACCAACTGATTTTATGATTTTTTTTTAAATACAACTAATCATCATCATCATCATCAGGCGATAGACGTCTACATCTGGACATATGTCCCCCCCTTATTTTGTTTACTGTATTCATATGATGCAGCTATATACTTAGCATAGTTATACCAATCCCCATAACAGTTCTGAATCAACATTTATATATATTTATGTACTTATTAGTAGTTTGGCTGATGGTAAAGATTATCTAGATTATAGTTAAATACTATACCTTTAATAAATCTACTGCATTAACAGCATTTCCGTATTGTCTAACAAGATATAACATCCTAAGTGTTGAAGATGACCACACACCATCAATGACCTCATTGTTCCTCATCATATCAAATTATGGTCGCATTAGCGCTTTCTAGTTAAAAAAGGAAGAGATCAGAAATTAGGTATCGGAGTTATTTATCTATATTAGTTCTGTTATAAGAAGGTACAACAGAATATACTTGCAATATTTCATCTATTACTACTAACTAAAAAATATTATCATTATCATTAACAATCATCATAACAACACTATGCATATTTCTTAATTTTTTAAATTGATTATAACAAACTTTATCATCACTCTGTTCTACGTGTTTCATCACGTCGCTCCTGAACCCTAATCAACCCATACAAAATCATCAAGTAATAATACAAAAAAAAAATTATATAGACCAGTTTAAAATAATCGAAAATGTCACAACGGACCCCTTCCGTACGAAAAAACAACAGGTAATCAAAGGGTTGAAGCTCACGTCACTTGTGATACATTATGAAAGGAAAGACAAAAAAAACCGGAGGGTAGATTGAAAATGGAACAAGTTTAAATAAATTTTAAATTGCTGTGGAGATACACGCAGCGGACACGCAGCAGCACGCACGTGCACGTTACAATTAAACGTATACAAGCGAATTTAATCTGTGCTAATGACGTTATAATTTTTTTTTTTTAATAAATTAATCTACGGGCCGAGCTGTATTAACTGATGGTAAGTAATACCCCTGCCTGTTGTAATGAAGCGCTAGTTAGGATGATGTACACCACATTGCGCTCGTCATTAGACATAAAATGTTGAGTCTCGTTACTCCAGTCATTTCACTAGCTACAGCACCCTTCAAACCGGAACACAATAATGTTTACACAGTACTGTTTGTCGGCTGCAATAGGCGCTGCGGTGATACCTACGTTACTATTGCGGATATCATCGGGATGACAAGGTTATGTGCGGCTTCTTCTCACTAAAACCCCGTCGGTGGTCTCCGTGACTACATTAGGAGGGCGCTCCTTGTTCTCCTACAGAACGCACAGATGCAGCCCTGCACTCTGGCTAAAACATCCCACGGACGGGCAAAGCCCTCAGCACCCACGCAGTGCTACGGCAAATACAAGACCACCATGCATTTAGCGTCCTCCTAAGGCTTGCTTATTGAGCACTGAGCGTCTCCACCCTCAAAGCCCACGAACCCGAAGACCCTTTTAGTCGCCTTGTACAACAGGCAGGGAATACCTTAGTACTATCCTTAATAGCCCGAGACTAACGGGCTGAAGCAACAGAGATCTACCACCAGTAAAACAGAAAATAAAAATCGATTTAAATTCGAAAATAGAACTTCCTGTTCTATTTTCAAATAATATAAATCAATCAATCAATTGATATAAAAATAAATTCTGTTATTAAAGTTTAATATTTAATTATACAATTTGATAATGTAACTTTATAATTATTAATTAAAAATTTATAAATGTTATTTTTTTATAATATATAATACGATAATAATTTATTGAACTGATGCTAAGAATAATCTTTAGACAAGGCGAGCGGATCGCTTACCTTATAATATCAATAAACGCCTACTTATAGGATGACATACACTGCGCCGTATTGTGCTCGTAGTTTCGAGATGTTAAATGGTAATTTTCGTTACCGCAGTAATTTCACTAGCTACAACTTACTTCAATTACAACACTTTAATGTTTGCACACTACTGTTTGATATTAGATGTAGTCACTACAGTTTTAGCTACACAACAGATATTTACCACACACAACATTTTTCATATTTTTTTTTAATTATTTTAGTATGAATATTTTACCATAGCGGTCATATTATCCTATTACCATAGGCTTTCTAGGTACCGCCGCAGCTCTCGCCGCCGTACAGTAGTGTGCAAATATTACCGTTTTCCGATTTGAAAGGCGCTGTAGCTTGTATAATTACTACCATATTGTATATTTAACATTAAAGAAAGAAAAACTTTTATTCGGCACATAAATTACGTAGCTTAAAACGACGAGCACAATGTGTTGTAGTGTATATAATCTGTCTAGACGGTGCCCGACAACATAAATCTGCCACCAGTAACGTATCTTCTGTAAAAACGTTAACATTGAATGCTTAATTTTATAATTAAACAACGCGGTGATCGGGCCGTTCACTTGATGGTAGGTTTTACGCCTGTTTATAGCAACATCACGCTAGTTAGGATGGTATACACTACACCATATTGCGATCGTATAATCACACTAGTTACAGCGCCTTTCAAACCGGAAAAGTAACGTTTGCACGGTACCATTCGGCGGCTATGGTACCTACCTAAGACGATCTTTAACAAATAGAGACATACTACAAGTATTATTATTATTAAAAAAATATAACTTTTTATTCTAAATTTGAAATATTTTATTTTTAATTCTGTTTCGTAAATATGCAATGATATAAGATCTAGAAGTTTGTAAAACAATCGCAGAAGACGGAGCCGGAGCCGGAGCCGGAGCCGGAGCCGGAGCCGGAGCCGGGGCCGGAGCTGTCTACAGTGTTCCATTAAAACATTTGAATTCCTTTTTTTTAAATTTCGAACTGCGACGTCGGACGGGAATGAATAAAAATAATCGTCGGGCCGGACCGATGCCTCCGCCAACCTCCTACTGTTCACACGATCTCGCTTCGCACAGGGTTGACACTTAGCGTATTTATAATAATTTAAAATATATACACTACACATTGCATACGTCACATTAATTGCTTATGAATTTTGGGTTTGTCTTACTAGATAGGTACCAACGCGGTACCTATTGCTGCCGACAAACATTACTGTGTTCCTGCTTTAAAGGCACTGTACAGAGTCTAATTCCAAAATCTTATCTGACGAGCACTATGTCGTAGTGTATAACATCCTAATTACTGCCATGTTCTTATACGTGGATATTACTTACCATCAGATAAACGTCCCGCTCGTCTCGTGACTTTTTTTAAAGGGTTATTAATAAAACCTTTACTGTCTATAGATAAACTATACTGCGTTTGTTCGTTTCGCTAGGAAGCAGACAGGGAGCAAAATAAAAGGACAGAAAGAAAAACTTTCAGCTCACAAAACTAAGATAAGAACTAAGTAAGTGGGAAAGTCGTTAGCGGCAGCCCTGGCGCCACCCAGACGCTTGCCACCAACTTCGGGAAAACTTGCCAACTATAGTTTTGTTCTTCCTGCATTTTTCTTCAGCTGAAAACGAGTGTTTTTTTTTCTGTCCGTTCCCATTCCTCCCGCTGAATACTTTTGCTCCTCCACTCGAAATCTTGTACCCTTTTCAGGAGTTGGATGCCCATCTTTCTTTTACCCCGTTGTTCTGCACATAGGTGGAGTAGAGTAGCTATTACAGTGCGATTAATTATAATTAGTTTGTATTACTAATACGTAATGACGGACTCTGTAGCCGGTGACCGTCCAGCACAGCTTCTAACCGTACCATCAAACAGTAGCATGCAAACATTACTGTCTCCCGGTTTGAATGAAGTTGTAGCTAGCTTTGAAAGGCGACCAGCGCATTGTGGTGCTGTGTACACCATTCTAACGCAACGTTGTAACAGGCGTATTACTTACCATCAGATGAACGTCCCGCTTCGTCGCTTGTGTAATAAAAAAAATATCTGTGTGTGATCTACATTTCAAAATAACCAGCGTAGTGTAATAACATTCATTTCTAGATAAAGGACTATCTATCATTACATACACTGGTGTATCATTCTAACTAGCGTCACATAATTATAGGTAAGCATGTCACTTACCATCAAGTGAACGTCTTGCTCGTTTCATCACTTCGTATAAAAAAAAATTATATATGGAACTGTAGATCATTAGGTTATGTTAACCAAATCATATGAATATTTTTATAAGCTAGCGACACGGTCATAGAGATAACTTACATACTTTTTTTTATATATAAAATGCTATAATGTAAAGCTTTTTGAAAATTATAATAAAAATATTTATACAAAGTAAGCTACATAAACTCTAATCTTACTTCTAGCTGCGGAAGCCTTTGAAGCCGTATGCCTGTTTACAATATCATCATCAGCCGATAGATGTCCACTGCTGGATGTAGACCTTTTTATATACATTCATACAAAATATCTACAAAGGACAACTTATAGTAAATACACTACATAATTAGCTTTTTTCTGTAATTTCTCTAGCTACAGCGCCATTCGAACCGGAATATAGTAGTGTTTGTCGGCTGCAATAGGAGCTGCAATTACCTACCCAGACGGTTTCCGGCAGCAGACACCTACCACCAGTACACTACTTTTATATATATCAATTAATCATCAGCCGGTATCGTGATGGTGATGATCGACCGGTAGATGCCCACTGCTGGACATAGCTCTACCCCAAAGATCTGCAGAGCGATGTGTCTTACTCTGCCGGCATCTTCCCGTGACTTTACAGTCAGTATGGCTTCTGGTACTACTAGGAATCGTTGTTCCAAAGGGTTAAAAGGGTTTTGGAGGATTTTAGGCCATTTCCCGTGTATTTCTGTATATTCATATACTTAATTATGTATATATTTATATATTACTGCAAATAAATTAGTTTCAGCACATTGAAATCGTTGTTATAAATATAACATTACCATAGCTCATTCTCTTCGTTTGTTCTCTTGAACCGTTGAAAATGAAGACTTATAAAATTCCAAGAATACAATTGGAATGAAAACTCCAAACATTTCCTTATCCGGTGGAAACTCCTTAAGTTTTTATTTGACCACTGAAGCATTCTCGAGATAGCGCCGCGGTGAAAATTAAAAAAAAAAACACTCGAAGGAGAAGAAATAAAAAAAATACCCGGTCCGGACGGAAGTTCGCTGAACGTGGGAAGGGGTACAGGCGCCCGGAGAGCAATACTTAGTTTAACTCTTCCCCGAGCGAGATGCCGAAGTTTTTTTGTTTAACTTAACCCGATAGCGGGGCTAAGTTGTAAATGGCGCGCCTACACGGCAAGTGCTCGCACTTTCACACCATGTGATTTTTTAACACTTGTTTTAACAATTTTTATATACGACAAAAAAAATATTTTGTTTAATATTAATAAGCCGGATTTTTCTTGTCGGGTAACACAGACATGGGAACGCCGTGCGTTAGCCGCCATTTTCAACGGGCGATTTATTAAATTTAACAAAATGGCCGCGCCCGTACACGCGTACATTTACGAAAATGTCAATACTGACAAATTCCGCCCGCCCGTTGCAGGTGGAATACTATTATATTTTTTCCATGCCCACTGACCACCCCAAAATAGTTGGGGCCGGGGGTGGAGGGGATAGTTGGGAGGGAATGCGTGACCTCAACCCCACCCCTGTACATACCACCCCACAACACCCCAGCGAGGTCGGCTGGGGTGGTTAGGGGGAAATGCACTTACCATGTGTGCACGCAAATTCAAGCCCAATAATTTAAATTTCCGATTGGTGTGATTAATTCAAAATTAATGTTATGTATTTGCGTACCCGGATATAAGTTGGCCATTATTGTACTTAGCTATTATTTATATTGTGTTTTATGTCGTTATCGGAAAGCTGTCATTATCCGACCGAACGCCGCCGCCGCTGTCGGTATGCACCAGCGTTTCCGTCTGCTGAACTTATGTGATTCCCTCCCAACAAATATAATATACAATATTTACAAATTAATATAATCTCAGCTATGTGTATATAAGTTTAATTAATATTCGATTAAGTAACGAGACGAGCGAGACGTTTATCTGATGGTAAGTGCCTGCACATAACAACCTGACGTTGGTTAATATGTATACTGCATCACATTGCACTTTCGCCTAACACATAAGAAGTGAGTCTCGTTACCGCAGTAACGTTAGCAAAGTATTGTTTGTAAGCTGCGGTGGTAGCTAGACGGTCTGCAGCAACAGAGACACTGCCACCGGTAAACAATTAGTTATTGATATTTACGTGATACACATCACCGCTATCGCAGCAGTGGATCAATTTTGTGGATATCTTTAATATCTCAATGGGCGGATTGTCCGCCGCCGATGCGAAATCACACGCGTTATTAACAGGCGGAACATGCGGTAAATATCCGAACGCGTGTCAAAATGGCGTAACTGCGCGTTCCAAATTCAAAAATAAATTCGCAACATTCGCCCGCCCGCCGGCGCGCCGCGTTTTAAAATCGACAGCGCCGCGCCCGGAGCCGGCGTTGGCGCTGGCGCTGCATTTAAAAAAAAAATTCACCATCAAGTACGCATCAATTCATATTACTAAATAGTTTCTATATCTGACGATAACAACGAAATACACCGCAGCTCCTATTGCAGCCGACAAACAGTACTGTACGAATATTACTGTGATCCGGTTTGGAGGACTTACAGCTATCACTGGCGGTAGTGTCTCTGTTGCTATAAAACCGTTTTGTTACCACCGCAACTCGTACTGCAGCCAACAAATAATACTGTGGAAACATTACTGTGATCAAATTATGATTTTTAAGTAACCATTGTAATACAAAAAAAAAAAAACAAAGTTTACGAAGGCAATTTAGCACTGCTGTTTATTTTTTTCTCCGTTTGAAACCAAAAGACAGATCAAAGATGGAGTTGAAAGATTAGTAAAGGAACACGCGCGAGTTCCAAGTAACTTGACGTTGTAGACAAAGGAAGCTCACAAGTATACTATTGTAAACAGATTAAAAATATGAAATTGAATCGTTTCGTATATATACACGAGAGGAATGTTAGATCTGCTAACGGAATCGGCCCGCAACAATTGGAGAATGCTCGCGACCTACGCGCAGTCAAAAGCCAGCGCCCGGTTACAGCTGGGAAGTACTTTTGTATGTAAATGTAATGCGTAGGCTCAGCGCGGCTGCGCTCCTACCAACTCTACATACGTACATACATACATACATACAGCTGGCATGCTTCTCAAATATACCAGCCTTTTAAAGTATTATTGCACTGTTAAGTTATTATTTGTTTTATTTTATTACACTAAATGTAAATATTCAAGTTAATCATTAAAAATCAAATCAATCCAAAACTGTAATACAGCGTTCGTAGTTTCGTCGTAATTCTGATTATTTTCATTTTTTTTTTAAATTTATACTGTTATATATATGCTTTTATTTACATATTATATAACTAAATATATTAGTACCATTACATAATTATTTATTTTAATATATATGTTGACCATTACAAAAAAATATGATATTATTCATCATAGTAATTCAATTACAATTCCTGATAGAAACTTCAAATATTTTTTTTTGTAATAAATCTGCAGATATAAAACCTTCATGGAAATGTATGTTACATATATTTATTAAAACTGTACAAGAGATTTCGTTTGTATTGTTCTGACAAGTTTCATAAACATTTTTTTGTATCTGTCATAACTTTTAAGAATATCTCATAAATATTTAAGAGCTTTTCTAAGTAGCATCTTTTGTTGTCTTCTCGCGGTTTTTTTTTAAATTTACTACAAGTAACGAGTGAAATAATTAGGAACTAAAATCCGATCGCTCGGCACAGAATACCATGCAAATTAACACACGATAAATGTTCTCAGAATCCGCTCGGATAGCATCCTCCAGCCGCTAAACATCGTTCGAACTGTGCTAAGGCAAACGCCTTTCCCTTCCCTACATTTATTCATAGAGAAATAACAAAAATAGCCATACAACGGCGTCCAGTTCGCGTTGGCCCGCCCCGCCGCCGCGCGCGCACCGCCGCGCCGCGCGCGCGGGCTCACCGTACAACGGTCGGCTTGGCGCGTAGGTTGTATAGCTTGAAAAATGGTTGTCTGGCCACAATAGTATAAGGAACGGTGAACCCGGAAGAAATATTTTCTATGGGTAAGATTTAATCTGTTGTCCGGTTGGATCTCGCGGATACTGCGCTCGGGGAGATTTTTATACGATGCATACGTTACATATATTAATAACAATATACATAGGAATATATTTGAGAAAAACAAAAACTAAACTTTCCAATTAATTTTGACTCATATAAGAAAACAATCATTTTCATTAGATCAGTTTTAGATTCTATAAACAACCATAAATTGTTTTATAACAAAAAAAATAGAAGGAAAGATAATAGAAACAAAAAGATATATTAGATTTTTTTAATAAAAATTACCTAAAATAATATGTGTAATATCAAAAACTGTAGTAATATAATCAGCTTTGATTTTACTTATATATAGTAATGAAAAATCTAACGGACATGAGATGTTACTCTGCAAGTATTCTATTGAAAGATGTTATATATACAGAGGTGAACTAAATTGAGAATGATACCGCTTCACGAGAAAGTAGTTGGACGATTACTGCTCTTGAGTAATATTATTATCGAGACGGTTCTTCAAAAAGCCTCACCTTCAACCTACATATCAGACAATCTAGTTATTTTCATTTGTTGCATATAAATACAATAGAAATACTAGGCGTTGGTTAATCTAAGACTGTCTAAGTACCGCCATATATTTCTGCCGTCAATGTTTACTACGTTTCAGTTTGAAGGCCGCTGTAGTTAGAGACATTACCATAGTAACGAGACGACATGAATGTTACGAGTGCAGTTGTTTTACGAAGCGATTACACGATCAGAACGTACGCCGTGATAGGAGATATACTTGCCCATTACAAAGCGGTGATACGATCAAATAAAATATACCATATTATGCTTGTGTAGTCTCATTACCCCAGTAATTTCACTACAGCGCTCTTCAAACCAGAACACAGTAATATTTGTTCATTATTGTTTATTGGATGCAGTAGATGCTGCTGTGATAACTACCTAGACAGTCTCCGGCAACAGAGACCAAACAAAAGTGAATTATCACTTAAAACCAAGTGAGTGTTATGCTTGTCGCGTTACTATCAAAAGACCTCGATTAAAACTAAAATGTATTAAACCTTAAAAACCATATAATTAAAATCATAATAGAAATATGTATTAAATTAAATACCTACGGGCCCAATTCGTTTTTATCAATAACAAAACAAAAGTACTTCAGAGAATAATATTTATTTAAATAAGGATTTTTTTTTACTTTCAAACACAAACTTTTTATACAAAATCAAATAAATAAATAAATTTGTAATTATTAAAAATAAATAAAACTGAGCACATGTAAATTAATTAAATTTTTTTTAATGACATTGAATTATAAATGAAAAATATTTAATATATCAATGAGTAAAATTTGATACTGGCCATAAACAATTAAAAAGTAAATTGTCTCATAAACGTATAAAGGCCGTTTACATGAAAACTATTCGCTGTCTACAACGAAGTATAGACAATAAATAGTTTTAATGCAAACGGGCCGCACTTTTACCCAACTGGCCCAATAAAACCCTCGGCGATATTTAGTATCAATAAATATTAGTTGTGTACCGTTACTGACCGATAGGCTACAGTGGACGCGGATGGCAATATTTCTATGCGATTCGCTATGTCAATGATGGCAATGGCAATATATCCATCCAGTCGCACTTAGGGTCGCCATTTGGATTTCATTCTCTGGATGCTAACTTGAACGTGGGAATACTTTAACCACGCGATCCTGTTGGAATCTGATAGAGATTTGGTTTAACGTAAAATAAATTAACCCTTCTTTATATCGAGGAACTGAGATGAGAAATATTTACATTTTTTTATAAGTGATATATATTCAGCGTTATTTGTAAGATATGATCGTCACGTAGAGACAAATGATGATAAATCCAGTTTGATGTGAACACAGTAACTTGTACACTACTGTTTTGCAAGTAATTAGTTCATTATCGAACGTCATTAACGTAACAATTACTACGATATTTAAGTGTATCTCCACTATGATACAGCAGTACGCCGTCTATCCGTATCCATTTGAAAGATTAGTTAAATGGTAACCCTAATCTAGGAAATAATTCTACAATATCTTTCCTTACAAACGCACGCGTATGTACGCATTCTTCGCACACACGCCAGCGCACGCACACAGGCGCGCGTAAGGACTGTGCGGAGAGGGCCGCGTGTACGTGGGGCGCTGTGCGCGTGTGTGCGCCGCGCGGTGCGCGCGTGTGCGTAGGTGCATTGACCTATGCATTTGCTTGCAGTACAGGCTAAAAGTATGCGTTCACTTTATTATGGTTTTATTTTTGAAATGTTGGTCTTTCGCGTTGTCTCGCCGTCTTCCTTACGCGTTGGGTTAGGTCGGGGATATGTGGGGTCGGCGACGGTTAGGACGGAAGCCCTTACAACAGTCACAGCGATCCTGATGAAAACAGTTGCCGCACCTCATCTCTAACCATATAGGTACCACGTGCAGCACTACTGGAGACTCGCACCGCGAGGTTATATATGGAACCAAAGCGTCTCCGTGACCACTTCCAACTTTTAGAACTACCACTGAGGGAGTTTATGTGGTAATATCTGCACCTTGTAGTCGTAGTGTTGTAGTCTTATAAGACTACAAAGTTTCCCTCGATATAAAAAAAAGTCGCGGACATATTATCTAGCACTTCCTCATACAAGTTGGGATTCTGGAATATTCGATACGAAAATTTCAGCTACACATTACATATATAATTCTTTTAGCATCAACATTTTTTTTTTTTTTTTTGTTATTTTTCGTGTCAAAACAAACATTTGTACAATAAACCTGCTATTTGCATTTAACAAGTAATTTTTATTATAACGATAAGTTATTTATAGCGTACTTTAATCTGATGTTAGCTATCATCTCTGTCCTGCCGCTTAACTATAGTTTACAAACATTAATGTGTTTCAGTTTGCTGGGTTCTGTACCTAATTAATACTATTACTACGGTAACAAGACTTAATATCTAGTGTCTTAAAACGTCGATCACAATTTGCAGCAGTGTCCATCGTTCTACTTCTATAAATACGGGCAGAAGAAGTAGTTACCGTCAGTTAAATACTTTGCATGTCTTCTATTTCTCTTCTTCTTTATCGCTTCCTATAAAAAAGAGACCATAGTCATTACTAGAGGATTTTGATTTTACTCTCTTGATAAAAATTCTGGGTCATGTGTCATGATAGACCAAGTTTCATATATTCAATACAGTAATAACTGATATAGCATATACACATCGATCCTTGCTGGCATTTCTCAAGACAGGCCTATGTCTAGCACTGAACTGCCGCCAGATGATGATGATATCATCATCATCATTAAACGTACAATAGTTTAGTGTTTTGTTTATATCGTGGTAGTCTTTTTTTGCTGACGCTGTATCCGAACCCCACTCCGATTTGATTGCTTGATTGTTACATCGGATTACGGCGAGACTACGCATGAGAGAACACTTGCGACGCTGAATTATCATATACTGTATACATATGTATATATGATACTGCATAATATATTATAGTTAAATTAGTATCAGGAGCAGCAAGTTATAGTAAGAAACTCGGAAGCGACTACAACGTAGATAAACTTTTATTGGTAGTATCCTAATTCTGTCGCTGTACAATACTGTGCTTGAAAGTTTCTGTTTCTAGTGAAATTACTAAGGTAATGAGATATCCTATGGCACAATGTGGTGCAGTGTATGTCATCCTAACTAACGCACCGTTGTCATAACAACTGTCTATAGTCAGAAGAGGAACATCATGCTGGTCTTTCTTTGGAGCAACAACTGGAAATGTGATGTGTAATCGTCAATACTGGTATTACGGTCAGTGTTAGATGATCATCATCCTCGTCTCCGAAACCTTTGGTTAGATCATCAGCAACAGATATTTTGTTCTTATAAGAAAATGGTACTAATTCAAATTCATTTCTTATAAGTATCAATAGTAAGGTGTTACGTAAGTTAGTTACGCAATAGTAAGGGTCTGTAATACGGCCAACTTTATCTTAAAGTTATTGCTAAGTAAGTTACATAGATGATGGGGAAGTTAAAATTATTTCATCGGCATTGTTTTTATACATTTGATAGTATTGGGATTTTTGTCTGATTTGTGTTAAACTGAATATGTGATGTAGTAGTCTTGATCTAACACTGTGTTAACTGGTTTATTTTGTAGCGTAACTTTTCGATAACCTTCCAGGTGAACGTCCATACAAATGTCATCTGCCGGACTGCGGGCGAGCCTTCATCCAGCTTTCAAATCTCCAGCAGCACCTCCGCAACCACGACGCGCAGGTGGAGAGAGCGAAGAATCGACCTTTCCATTGCAACATCTGCGGGAAAGGTTTCGCTACCGAAAGCAGTCTGCGGACCCACACCGCCAAGGTTAGTGATGTTTTAAGATATACCACAAGTCTTAAACCGGAAGCCATTGCTGAACTGAAAATTACCTATCCTAATTCAAATGAAATAAACACCACTGCTGAAGGTGAATACAGATCTGGTTATATTGGATCTATTGGAAAAATTCTAATTCTCTCATGACCTTTCAACAATTTAAAAGAGATGAGATTAGATTGGCAAACTAACGACTGCTTTTAATATCCTTTATAATCTTCAAGGAGGAAGATGAAAAGGACTTATAATAAAATGCATATCAAACGTATTGTTCTGGATGCATATCATACTCTGAGAATTCTGTAGAAACTATTATATATATATATATATATATATATACATATATATAAGTACACGCTTTGAATATTATTGCCATAGCATTATGAAATGTTTGTTGAATATAAATTAAATTTCTTTTTATCCGCGCATTGAGCCCGTTCCTTTGTTTTGTTTCTGTTTCGTGTAATTTGGCATTGGACTTGTTTGTAAATGATTGTAATTCATTATGCTATGATCAAGGAGCTGAGCGAAATACGAAAATCGAAGACAATGCTAGCCGGCACCTCGGCTGCAATATCCAATGTATGTTATATTTAATATTAACTGATCTCAGTTTTGATTTTTTAAGCTTAAATATAAACATGGATTACGTGAAAGTTTGATCTGAACGATTTTTCGCTGCAGCCTTCAAAATCTTAACAACTCCATAATGTTTTTCAAATTCATCCAACGTTTCCGTTTCAATGACATTTGGCAGACATGTTTTAGTTTCAAAATTGATCCGTTTATTATTTTGTTTGTTGTTTATGAATGTGTGCTAATCTTTCGACTATCCGCATCGCCACCGGGTGCTGAACAGGAGCTTCAGCTGCACCTTGGTGTTTTGCAGCAACACGCGGCGCTTATGATCGGCGGCGCGACCGCGACCCCCTGTCCGATTTGTCACAAAGTCGTTTTCGGGGGCGAAGCCCTCGTGGAACACATGAAGAACACGCATAAGGACCCCAACGCTTCCGGCGTTGCGAGTAAGTGTCCCGACGTTCGGATAACTTATTACAATCCCGACGGGTTCTTTTGCGGCCGCAACCCCTTCTCCAGTGGTGGGGCGAACATTTCCAAAAGGAGCTTCATCTATTCCGCATAGATTACGTTTCTTTATATATAGGTGGTGTGTATAGTTCTAAGTTTTAGTCGTAAGCTATCTCTTTTGTAGCGAGTGTCCAAATAGTAACTTCTTTGTTGTGTTGTTTTTTTAAAGAAACTCGATGGCTTTACATCGCACTTTAAACAAAAGAGATTTATTAGTCCGTAAGCCGCGTCACTGGAAGTTTCAGCACTTAAAATGTTGTTGCGACAGAAACATTTGTTACTTCTAACGAATTATTTTACATTGTAAAGATAAAAGCTTCCAGCTGGCGCAAAGCCATGAGGGGTGTTGGTTTTTTAAACGAAAATCAACGGTAAACACACACAAAAGTATCGTTTCCATATACCTTAGTTGTTAAGTTTATCGAGTAAGCGCGGAAACCGTCCGAGGCAGCGTCGTGTTGTTGCGCTGGTGCACCAGCCGAGAGGGCACCGTGTTTTGCAAACATTTCTCGCCTCCAACGACAGATTCCTCGGATGGCGTTCCAACTTTATTATCATAACATGTTTTGTTTATCTTTAAGCTTACGTTTTCGACGTTTCGCAAACTGTAGCGGCCGTGTTGCTGTAATTGCTCCATTCGATTTGTTTTCATTATGATTCCAATTACCAATCAAAACAGCGCCGTCGCGCTGTTTTTACCTCCCCAACAAAAGGATTGTATTTATCCTCTGACGTCCTATCAATTGCATCGATGCATTCGATGGGAGTATTTCCTTTAGTGATAAGTCAACGGTATTCAACTAACATGACTAACCGGATTTTTTTTTCTTTCCCCCTCCCCCTTTAACCCACTAACCTGCCCGTTCCTGGTGAAAATGGTAGGCCCACCCGCCACTTCACCGTACCCAGCGCAAGCTAAACCAATTGATCCTTATATAGCGAAGCGGCGGACCGCGAACCACCCGTGCCCGGTGTGCGGGAAGCACTACGTCAACGAGGGCTCTTTGAGGAAGCACCTAGCCTGCCATCCGGGGACGCAACTTACCAGCAGCCTCCGCATGTGGCCCTGTTCCGTCTGTCAGGCAGTGTTCACGCACGAAAATGGTAATTATAAACGAGCTCAATACAAAATATGTGAAGAATCCATGAAGACAAACAACAGGCTGAGAGCAGATCTCCATTGTACCTGCTGTCGTTCGTAGGAACTACGTTTAGGTTATCAGTTCGTTTTTAGGAGAACCCGGAGCCGGCCATAATGAAGTCATACATCAACGGAGCTTTCATTTGTAAACTCAAATAATCCAATATCCCTCCCAAGAGGTAAAGCAATGCTGCTAATCTAGATACGATCGCGACTTATTCTCCAAAGAGTAGAGAGCAATGTTTAATTATGAAAATACTGCAGTTAGTGAAATAACAGCATCCTGCTACAAACTGCTTTATTCTGTTAAGTAAATTGACAATATTAATTGAAATGCAAACATATTAGCTAAGAATAACGAGTTTACTACTTTCATCCAATATATAGATATAGATTTAGAAAATCTAGATCGTATAATTAAGAATTATAACTGTTATCAGTTTAATTAAAAATTTCAACTGATGGACATTTTTGATATTATTTCATTTTGCTTTCTCTTCCAAATATAACTGTCGTTTAAAAACTATTTTATATTTGACTAGTGTTCAAGACAATGTGTAATATTACAGGACTACTCTCCCACATGGAGCACATGAGAATGGAGCCGAAACATCAATTTGCCGCCCAGTACGTGTTGTCGCGAGCGGCGGCCGAGCGCAGGGAGAGGGACATTCTAGCCGCCGTCTCCGCATCCGCTGGCGGTTCGGGCTTGCTGAACCTAGCTCCACCCTCCCCGACGCACTCGGATTCCTCCTCCAACGGCCGACTATCCTCATCGGCCGGCTCGGAAGCTGGCGCAACTGTAAACAAACTTACTGACCTGCTAAGATCTAATAACGGACACCAGGCTTACGGGGACGAGAGAGTCGCAGCGATAGCGGCGGCCGCTGCAAACATGATGGCGCAGCCCGGCGAGGGCGCGAACGCGGTGCAAGTCGCCGCAGCAAACCTCGTGTCAGCGATGAGACAACAGCTAGCTAGAGAACCACAACCGGAACCGCCGGCGCCGAACGAAGCTGCACTAAGAATGCAACAAGCCGAAGCCCTACTCAGAAGTCAAGCGGAGGCCCTGAGGCTGGCCGTGTCGCAGGCCGCCGCCGCCCACGGCAACGAAGCACCTAGTCCACTCAGACATAACGGCGGTTACCCCGCGCAGGCAAACGACGCAAGCGAACAGCTGTCGCCCGAGCTCGTGGAGGCGTTCCGGATCGCCCAAGAGCAGAGATTGGAGCAGGCGCTGCGGTTGCACGATCCGAGGATGCTCGGATTCAACATACCGTCGCCGCAGCAGGTCGCGCAACAGGCGGCGCAGCAGGCAGCTCAGCAAGCGGCACAGCAGGCGGCGCAGCAGGCCGCGCAGCAGGCCGCCCAGCAGGCCGCGCAGCAAGCTGTGCACCTGCAGCAGAACCCTCAGCCATGAAAATTCAGTTATTACTAATCCGACGCAATTTCGTTTCCAGCAGTCAGGTCAGATACCAAACCAGTTCTAGTGCACGGAGCGAACACTAAACAAATTATATTTTCGGATGTTAAATTTTCATTTCGGTTCAAAACGAAATCGCCTCCGATTGGTGATGTCACGTCGTCCAGTCCAGCGCGCAACAGCTCTGTTCGGAGTCTGTCTATCTATCTAACCATCTATATATCTATCTTATCTATATATCTATCTATATATCGAAACAGAAAGATCCTTTTTTTTTCGGAGCCGTTCGCAAATTATACAATGTTTGTCTATTAGTATTTTTAGATAGGAGTAACTGTTGTATATAGGGGACGTATAGATGGGACGTTTTACTGTGTATATAGATAATGGTGGTATATTTAAATTAAAAAAAAAAAATTATAGTCGAATGAACAAATTCGGAACAAGGAAACTCGCCCGAACAATTAGATTTAGAGAGAACTGTGACAAATAAACTCAGTGCAATCTTCTATGGTTATACATATATATACACATATACATATATATTTACACGTTTGGTTATTATTGAGTGGTTTTTTTTTCTTTTTATCAATGAGATATTTATTTCTATTAGCTTTATACCAGGGAACGGTGTATTTCTTAGCTTAGTACAAACTTTTGGATGTGCCAAACTGTTTTTTTTAGCACGTTTTTTACGATCGCATTTAGCGAGGAGCTTGCAATACTTAGTTGTGTATAGGTTATTATTATCATTATTGTTTATATATAATTTTATTTACATATAGTAACAATTAACAATTTCGCGCAATAATACGTCTTATGCTAGTCAAGTTTTAGAACGCACAAAATATTCTATTCGAAATTCAAAAATTTTTTTTTTTTTTAATTTTCTATCGTTTAACTTGTTATTTTTAAATGAACGCCATATTAGTACTAAATATGTATATACGTTAAGCATATGACGCTTTCGTTTTTTTTTTTTTTAATAAAATATGAAATATTTTATTTTATACATATACACATTAGTTTTCGACGATAAATCGGTTATTTACAAAGCGCCGTCTAGTGTTACGAATGAATAAATAGATTTTTTTTTATTATTATTATTTTCAAAGAAGACTGCCGTTGACTATTGTTTGTATAAAATAATTACACCGATACGACACAATGATAATCGATTTTTGATCGATAACCGGTAATCGAGACGCGCCCAGTCGTCGGACGATAGAATCGATGATTAGACGAACAAACACGGAAACTGAACACGCGACATTCTACAACAACGCGAATGTTGACACAGCCCACAGACAAATTATTATTTTCCAATTCCACACACACACAAACTGCAATAGCCCGAATGACCGCAGGTCACGTTGTAGCGTCACGCTACACACTTGATGCACCGGCAGCGGGCACGCCGC
This sequence comes from Troides oblongomaculatus, assembly GCA_029032895.1. Classification (NCBI taxonomy): domain Eukaryota; kingdom Metazoa; phylum Arthropoda; class Insecta; order Lepidoptera; family Papilionidae; genus Troides; species Troides oblongomaculatus. Next base: position 1,265,410 of record JARDWC010000151.1, read on the forward strand.
GGCCGGTGTTGCCATCACAATAGCTCCATAGTTCACATTAATTGCACAATTGCATTCGCGCGGATCAAACGCCCGCTGCGCAATTCTGCAATTCCAGATTAAGAATGTCAAGTGTTGCCGAATATTAATTCTTTTAATATTATCATCGTGTATTATAACATAAGCAGCGAGCGTCGCGCACGCACGCGCACTACAGCCCGCGCGAGCGCGCGCGCATGCGCACTGCGGTCCGTGCGCGAGCGTGCGCGCCGCTCGCAATAATACGTATAATCGTAACGTAGGTAAGGTAATAGTAAGCTGATTTAATGTACGTAATTATTTCATTCTTGAATTACTATTGGTGCGGCCGGCGCGGCGCGGCGCGGTGCGGTGCGGTGGCAACACCAGCGCGCCCGCCGCCGACGCGTATCAATGTATGAACGTAGAAAAAAAAATCACAATGCAATAGCCCAAAAAATCGTTATAATTTTACGTTAGTGACGTTTAGTTCCGGAATTATCAGTTGATATTGTTTTCCAATTGTTCGTATTTTGTTTTCGTGAACACAAAACATTTCGGCGGATTTTCCTTATGATTTGGTGTGAGGACGGCCACGTGCCGACGCGGAGGACCACCCGATGACGATCGATTATTTCTAGGAAACGTGAATACATCCGATCTACCGTACGCGAGAAGAGAAACCCAACAAATTCGACTGACGAAAAAAAAAAAACATAAACACACGCAATATATGAAGAAACTGTAAAACTGTTTTTTTAATTGATAAAAAACATTTACGGATTTCTATTTATGTAAAAAAAAAACTCCTCATAAATTTTTAATATATAAATAAATTAATATAACAACAAAAGAAGTTCCTATGAATATTGTATAAATGGTATTGTTTTTAAATTTAGGTCGTAGTAGATGAAGATGAAATTTTATGAACGTTCGGTATTTTTAAAGTTATAAATAATAATTAATTAAATGAATAAACAACATCGCGTTACCGGACCGCGCCGGGTCCCCGTCGGGTCGCAGCAGCGGCACGAGCGGCACGAGCGGCACGAGCGGCACGAGCGGCACGAGCGGCACAAGCGGCACGAGCGGCACGAGCGGCACGGGCGGCACGAGCGGCACGAGCGGCACAAGCGGCGCGAGCAGCGCGAGTGGCACGGATCATGCGTCCCGACGTTAGATGTTTAGCGGGGAAAAAAATTAAATAAAAGTTACGTTTCCAAGAAAGTGTTCATGCATCGGCGCGCGCGCCGCCGGGCGCATTGCTATACAGAAATTATTTAATACTATTTTGGACCGAACGGAAATTTTACAATAGGACTATTTGAATTAAAAATAAATCGCACCCACCCTCCTTCCCTCTCCCCTCCGCTCCACTACTTCTGCTCCTCTTCTTTTCCCCTCCCTTCTCTTTCCCGCATCCCCTTGTCCCCACCTCCCCATTCTCCCCCACTCTCCCCCTGTCCCCGAGCGCGCGCGCCGCCGATGCACCGCTCTGTGATCATCGAAATGGAATAGTTAATAATAAAGTAAACAACAGATCGTGTCCGAGTGTTGCCAGAGGTTTACAGTTTCATTTATCGTTTTCGGTAGGTTTTTGAGCGACAAATATTTTTTAACGTTAACGTATCAAAAATAAGTTACACGGGAAAAGTAATAACTTAGTGCGGGAGAATAGTTCAGACAAAAGGAAAAGAAAAAGGTAACAAGTTTTTTCTACATTTATTTTACTATGGAAATTTGTTAGGTAAGCTGATGTACATTTAGTGTTACCATGCCTAATTACCGTTAGTGCGGCGAGCGCGGGGCCGGCGGCGGCCGCGGCGGCTGCGGCGCTCCGGCCGCGGCGCCTGGCTCCAGGTCCGTCTGTTTCCTTTTAGCATTGATAGTACCGGGTTGAGCTGCGGAGACCGCCCCGAAGGCCCCGCTCGCCGCGCGCCGTGCGCCGTTGGCCGGCTCCCACCCCCGCGGAATGGTTGTGGCACACCCCTAGCACGCAGCACGCGGCACGCAGCACGCGGCACGCTGCAGCGCTGCAGTTTGTTTAGCTGTTCACATTTAACCACCTATCATTGTTTCATTACCTACGTTCAATGGCAGACGTTAGTTCGACCCCCCGCGCGTATTGATTACACCGGTTGTAACGTTACACGACATCTAATTAACAAAAACAAATGTACACAAACGGATCTTGTTGAGCGGAGGTGCAATTTCATTATGTTTTATCGTTTCCCGCTGCAGCGGGACGTTGAATTTGAAACGCATAGAGAAATCTACAATTTACTGTCTGTGTACAAAATGGCGGACGATCAACTGTCCGTTAGCGGCGGCGACGTTTAAACAGACAGCTGTTAAAATTTCTTTATGTTATAAAACGAACATGTTACATCGTTACGATATGCGATTACATTACGTACTTAATTTCAAGTTGTAAACTTGTGAGAAACTTTTACAGTTGTGATGTTACAAATAGACGAACACCTGAAGGATACAAAAAGAAGAAGAAAGAGAAGACTTTCTGTCCTTGTTCTTTAACATTGATAAAGACAAAAGATGGTTATACCAAACAAACGGATATTTTGCATTTGAAACATCTAAATAAAACCTTACCTTTTATATAATATGTCGAGACGAGTAGAACATTCACTTGATTTTGAGTGATATTAACAACGTGGCCCCAGCGCGATGCAATACATAAGAAGTCTCATTATATCAGTAGTATATTACTAGCTACTTCCCATTCAAATTGGAAGGCAGTAATGTTTGCATACTACTACTTAGTAAACCTTGAATAACAATCATTTTACCGTCTGATCCAATTTTGATATTTATCACTGATTTTTGCGTAATTTCAATCCTAAAGGGGTGGAAAAAAAAGATCCTACTACAACTTTTCCTTATATCTATAGATATTTTTTTTAATATAAGTAACAATAAGACGAGTGACAGGTTCACGTGATAGTAAGTGATACGGTATTAACAACGTCGTGTTACAGGGCACGATGTACTCGTCGCTATAGATGTAGGATGTTAAGCTACACCGCTACTTCCGGCCGCCGCAGCGCCCGCTCCGTTGAACAGCTGATGGCCGGCGCAGCGGCGGCGATGTCACGGCAGACTCCACGCGTCTGTAACATCGCAACACGTAAAAGTGTCTCCACTGTTTGATTGTTAAGTTTTTAATGAATAACTTGCTGTTGGTTTGAATTAAGCATCCTGATTGAATGTTAAAGTTTATCATTTCACCATCGCTTCGTCGTTTCCGTTTCCGTTGTGCGCGTCGGCTTGTTTCATTTTCATATATTTAGTCAAATATACAAACATTTATTCGTAATATTAAGTGTAGACAGGATAGCCAGGTTTTCGATTCCGTAACTCAAGTAGTATGTATTACATGTATTCTTAATTGTAAGTTAGCGTAACTTAACGTAATGTATGGCGGGGCCCGTGCGTGAACTTAACGCGCCGCTCGCGCGACGTGCACGTTGTAAACGGGCCCCATAACATAGACTAAGTTGTTTGTTATTAATCGAATCGCTTAGTCTATGTTACGTAAGTAGACAACGAAATAAATAAAAAAAAAAATAACCAAAAAAAAACGTATCAGTGTACTTAAATATAATAGGCAATGGCGGTCCCTGTCCCTGTTAGCGCGGTGTTAGCGCGGTGTTCGCGCGGACGGCTGCGGTCCGAACGTGTCACAACCATTCCAAGTTGGAAACGGACGTTTCGTGATTATGTAACAAAAAATGGTAAGCAGGGAATATGTCTTGATCAAAATTAATCTATAACACGTCGGACGTGACGGTCTGGATATAAATTTTTATAAAATTATCTATACGTTTGGAACAAAATGCAAAATTTGCCAACGGCGCATTAGTTTATCGTGTACGTTATTGTATCCCTAGCGCGCGGTGTCACACGAGGCATTTTGCGTTGTTACACGCGGACCCACTCATTGTTGACAACGAAATGAAAACAAAAACCAAAACCATTCAAAACCGTTTAAAATATTAAACACGTTTCGAAATTTACAACACGTTTACATATGTACGCAGTTATATTGAGTTGCTTAACGAATCGTTGCATTCTAGTCCTTTGTTTACTTTTGTAAATTTCATATTATAATTGTGATAGTGTCGTGAATTGATACAACTATTGAACAACAACAACAACTATTTATTGTACAACAAATGAATGTAAATTGTATATTGTTTCGGTAACGTTTGTATAAAGTATTAAATCAAAATGAACGAATATATTCGGACGTAATCAAACGTAAGTCCGTTGTGAGGGCGTTCGGTTAAATTGAAGCGGGAAAATAATAATAATAACGTTAGTTACAAGTCGAAATTAATGTTTGGCGAGTCTTGTGTAAAGGATTGAATTAAAAAAAAATTTAAATACATTGTACATAATTGTTAGTGATGTGACGTGATACCGCGTGAGGCGGCCGGGTCGGGCCGCTACAGGCAGGCCGCGGCCGCGGGCCGGGCCGCCCCCTCACCGGCGTTTAGGTGATGTGAACCCTATACAGTACGTGAATAGGGCTCGGAATTGTGTAACTAGTTCATAACAGCAAACACGACAGATCAATGTTTTACGATATTAGATTTTAGTTATTGTAACATAGATTTATTTACCCCCCCCCCCCTGGTAATTGTGTTTAATTAATTTTAATAATTAATACTTATTTATATAGAACGATGCCATGTTTTATTTTACTAATTAATATCAGAGTTAGACGCTGCGATGTGTTTATTGAATATTATATTTTTTTATTAAAGTTATTACTATTATTATTATTATTATTTTGTACTTGATGCGTAGTCAACTGTACGAACTGCTATGTAATTAATAGTTAAGTTTTAGCGTTGAATTATTTTAAGCGAATTATTATTATTATTAATATTATTATTTTTTAATTTTTAAACTGTTTATCGAACAAAAGATTAACCCATTAATTATTAAATGAGACGTTTTTAATTTTAACAACGGGAAATGCTTATTGTGTCATTCGAATGAGTATAGTAACTATCATTGCCGAAACGGTTAGCTATAATTATTTTAAAAAAATAAAAAAAAACATGATTCACTGACGCGTTTTTTGTTAACCTACACAATACACTTTAGATATATAAATATATCACATGAAAAAAAAATTCTATTTAAAAAAAAATCATCTATATATTTTGTTGAACTCACACATATGAGAAAGAGGAGAAAGGAAGGTAATAATAGAAATGTAAGCACAAGCCCACTAAAGCCCGGGGAGAACGCAGATAAAAAAACTCACACATTGACACATTACTGACATACATACATAGATATTACTAAGTTAGACTTCAAACACTACATATCATAGTGCTGTATTAATAACTAATGCATGTATTTTGTTTTGGCTACATTTGGAAATAAGGCGGCACTGAAATTGTCTAGACTAGCTAAACTGAACTATCGACATAATTAAATTAAGACTTATTTAAAAGACATAAATGTTTACTTGATACTTGTACAAAAAAACCTAGATTTGTCTTCAAGGTATTTATACTAGCAGATGGATATAGATAAGGTATAAGCTAATCATAACAAGAGCAGTGGGTTTGACATGATTGCTTAAGTTTAAATAAAAAAATAAACTATGGAACAGTAAAATCATATCGGTACATAATTAATTTAGAATTAATATAATTTATTACTATTAACAGACGTTATTAAAAAAAAATAACAAATAACTTGACGGGGTACTCAACGTGGTTCTTACCTCGGGCTGTTCGCTGCGTATCCGTTGTGATGAAGAGTTTTTCGAGTGGTTTCTATTTGATGCTGGACATCGACACGGAGGTGTGCCTTTACAATTTTATTGTTTGTTATTTGCCTCACTTTTGTACTATCCTTCAAGTTCCATCTTTAAATTGATGAATATTTAAATTAATAAAACCGCCCTCTAACGGAGAATAGTTAAACTATTACCTTTTAAGTATTTTGTGGAAATTAAACTCAATGGATGAAATATAAGTAAATATATATATATGTTTTCAAAAATTTAATTTTTTGTAGATTGATATAAAATTCAGATTTTATTTCAAGCAACTAGTAGAAGGAGAAAATGGAAATTATTAATTCTTAATGTAAATACTTTTTAAGATGAGTTTTATTGTTTCTATTGAATTTCTAAAAAATCTTTTTAAACCTAATATAACTGCCATCTAGTACTTTAAATCATTACTACTAAACTAAACGAAAACACTTCTGCCATCTATCGTAAGCTTTCAATATGTTGCTGTATGGTCCTGGTACTACCCACTAGCGATTTTAGATATAGCCTAATAGATGTAACTAATCAAAAGTTTATTCCAGTATCATACTTTTAAAATCTAAACCTATAACATAAATGTAAAGAAATTATGTTTCATGAGACGATATTATATACTATTTGATTACAATGAATAAAAATAATTGATATAGTCCATAAATTTTAATTTTTTATATTAATAGTATTGATATATTGGTTATATGATGAGATAACTTTATTCGAAAGTAGATACGCGTCAGTTAAAATGATGATGGTGATTATATATGTGTTCGAAGCATTTTAATTACCTTTTAAACACAAGTCAGCTACAGTTACATTATTATAGCGAATCGTGAACACGCCAATAGATGGCGCTAGCTGTTTGCAAACAACAGACGTACGACCGGACCGACGTGCGCTCGCACCGCGCGCCCAATATGGAATGGCCTGACAATTAATAAAGTACCCACAATTAACGGATTCCGGCGCAACAGCATAGTGCAGGGTAGCCACTATGCGATAATTAATATAATATTAAAATAAATCGCTTGGAGGGTTTGAAAAAAAAAACGCCGATACGTACGCTGCGCTGAGAAGCCGCGCGATGCTAAGTCTAAAGGGCTAACGATGTACGGAAGAGGATCATTTTAATAAAATATACATAGTAGTTTTTTTTGTTCAATGAACAGACGAGACTAATCAGAATTTCACTTGATAAGTTATACGCCAGCCTATGACGACGTGTTGCTAGTCAGAATGATACACAGCACCACATTGTGCTCGTCTTTAAACATTAAGTCGCATCCCCCTGTGTTTTCACTAACTACAACATTCTTCAAAAATAATACACACTATTAAACAATACACAAATTTACACACTGCAGTTTATCTGCAGTGTGCAAACCTTCCTTTTGTTTTTGTTATCTAAAGAGAAATCTTTGAAAAGATACTCTGTCTTATGAGAAGTCAGAGTTGTCTGGAGATTTGTATTCCCTAAAACCTCCTCGGTGGTCACCTTCAGTGTTTGGAGAGATCCCGGGATCTCCAATCGGAATACAATGGTGGCCTTTCCAACGCTACGCTGGGATAGCCCGTCCCGGAGTCTATTTTATGAAGTCCCTGCAGTGTTAACTACCTGGACGGTCTACAACAACAGAGACCTATCATTAGCAGACAAATGTTTTGCTATTAGAGAAGCCGTCTCCGCGCAAGCTGCCGGCGGGGCGCTCGCGTGCAGCTCTTATCACTGGGAATACGTTAACTGCAATTTTTTCTCTCGCTTTTTCACATCGCTCCGCATGTAATTTTCATTCCGCGCGTCCGCGTCTGCACAGCGCAGAGGCGCTGCACCACGGCGCTGCACCACGATGATGTACTAAGGCATTGCACAAAGGCGCTGTATCACGATGATGTACTAAGGCATTGCACCAAAGCGCTGCCATAACGCGCTACACCACGACAATGTACTAAGGCATTGCACTAAAGTGCTGTACAATGGCGCTGCACCACGATAATGTTTTAAGGCATTGCACCAAGGTGCTGTAATAAAGCGCTGCACGAAGACAACGTTTTAAGGCATTGCACCAAAGCGCTGTCATAACGCACTGCACCACGACAATGTAGTAAGGCATTGCACCAAGGCGCTGTAATAAAGCGCTGCACGAAGACAATGTTTTAAGGCATTGCACCAAGGCGCTGCATCACGACAATGTAGTAAGGCTTTCCACCAAGGCGCTGTCATAACGCGCTACACCACGGCAATGTAGTAAGGCATTGCACCAAGGCGCTGTAATAAAGCGCTGCACAAAGACAATGTTTAAGGGATTGCATCAGGGCGCTGTATCACGATGATGTACTAAGGCATGCACCAAAGCGCTGTCATAACGCTCTACACCACGACAATGTAGTAAGACATTGCACCAAGGCGCTGTAATAAAGCGCTGCACAAAGACAATGTTTTAAGGCATTGCATCAGGGCGCTGTATCACGATGATGTACTAAGGCATTGCACCAAGGCGCTGTAATAAAGCGCTGCACAAAGACAATGTTTTAAGGCATTACATCAGGGCGCTGTATCACGATGATGTACTAAGGCATTGCACCAAAGCGCTGTCATAACGCTCTACACCACGACAATGTAGTAAGGCATTGCACCAAGGCGCTGTAATAAAGCGCTGCACAAAGACAATGTTTTAAGGCATTGCATCAGGGCGCTGTATCACGATGATGTACTAAGGCATTGCACCAAAGCGCTGTCATAACGCTCTACACCACGACAATGTAGTAAGGCATTGCACCAAGGCGCTGTAATAAAGCGCTGCACAAAGACAATGTTTTAAGGCATTGCATCAGGGCGCTGTATCACGATGATGTACTAAGGCATTGCACCAAAGCGCTGTCATAACGCTCTACACCACGACAATGTAGTAAGGCATTGCACCAAGGCGCTGTAATAAAGCGCTGCACAAAGACAATGTTTAAGGGATTGCATCAGGGCGCTGTATCACGATGATGTACTAAGGCATGCACCAAAGCGCTGTCATAACGCTCTACACCACGACAATGTAGTAAGACATTGCACCAAGGCGCTGTAATAAAGCGCTGCACAAAGACAATGTTTTAAGGCATTGCACCAAGGCGCTGTAATAATGCGCTGCACAAAGACAATGTTTTAAGGCATTGCATCAGGGCGCTGTATCACGATGATGTACTAAGGCATTGCACCAAAGCGCTGTCATAACGCTCTACACCACGACAATGTAGTAAGGCATTGCACCAAGGCGCTGTAATAAAGCGCTGCACAAAGACAATGTTTTAAGGCATTGCACCAAGGCGCTGTAATAAAGCGCTGCACAAAGACAATGTTTTAAGGCATTGCATCAGGGCGCTGTATCACGATGATGTACTAAGGCATTGCACCAAAGCGCTGTCATAACGCTCTACACCACGACAATGTAGTAAGGCATTGCACCAAAGCGCTGTAATAAGGCGCTGAACCACGGTGCTACCTTAGCGCTACACCATGGTGCAACACAGCGCTTCAGGTTTTCCTATATTCAACAATGTTGTTTGCCACATCCTTCCGTCCGCTGCCCGCACTCCGCGCTGAATAGAGTTTCGCGAGCGCGCAGTTCGGTTCGGTTTTTGCCTCGCTTTGCGTACTCACGGTGTGTTTATAGTTTTTTTGTCCACCTGGGAGTTCAATATTCACTCTCTCTTTCACACCGAAGATTTAATTTACTGCTGGTAGCGTATAGCGCATAGGCGTTGCGGTGGTACCTACCTAGACGGTCTGGAACAACAGGGATCTGCCACCAGTAGAGTTCTAGTTTGAAGGGCGCTGTGGCTAATGTAAATACTGGGGTAACGAGACTCAACATTTTATGTCTCAGGTGATGAGCGCAATATGGTGTTGTGTATAACAAACATCCTAAGTAGGGCCACGTTGGTATCGATAAGTGTATCACTTATTATTAGGTGAATGTCCCGCTGGTCTTGTAGCTTAATTGTATATAGAAAAAAAATTATTGGGTAATATGAATTGATTGAATATGTACAAATATAACCCGTATAGAGGGAGGAATACTTGGGGTAGTTTATTGCTTGCTAAGTATATAATATATGTAAGTAGTTATACACCATTCACTATTAAGTTTCAAGACATAAACTTAAATCCTACTTACTATGTAAAAACCTTATGAAATTTGCAAAATAAAAATCTTCAAACGGGAAGATGAAAACCTCTCTCCAAATGGACCGAAGACATCATCAGGGCGGTCTGAACAGTGTGGATGAAGCTGAGGATCGCATTTGGTGGAAGATGTTGGGGAAGGCTTCTATCCAGCAGTGGTTAAACAAAGGCTAATAATGATGATGATGATCAGAAGAAGTTATTTGATTCATCTGGTAAGTTATACCAACCTATTGTTCTATTTAGAATGAGATACCCAACATCATATCATACTCGCCTTGAGACATAAGATGTTGAATCGTTACCCCAGTAATTTAACTAACTACAATACTCTTCAAGTACAGGCTGCAATAGGAACTGCGGTAGTACCTGGACGGTCTCCAGTAACAGGAATCTACCATCAAAATAATATATTACCTAGTATTCTATTAATTACCGTCTACTGATAGCACCAACATTTTGATGATAACATATCTGTCTTCTTATCGTTCTTGTTGTTCTTCTTATTGTTGGTATTATTCCTTTTCACGACGAATGGAGCAGCAGTGAGAATATCCTAATCCGTCTCCAGTACAAGTAATTTTTTTTTCTCATGTACAATCATTAAGTCAGTTCTAAAGTATGAATTCCCGCGACCTTCACCAGATCGTCGGTCCAACTTGTGAGGGTCTCTTCCAACACGTCTACCAGTACAAGGCCGCCATTTCAGAACCTTACAGCGGTCGTCCGACCTTCCAGCAATATGCTCTGCTGCCACTTAAGTCTAGCAAGCTTTTGGGCTAGGTGACCTTAGTTCTTCTGCAGATCTCCACATTTCTGATTCTATCGCATAAAGAAACTCTCCAATGCCATTTGGGTGACTTGGAGCCTTTTCATAAAGCCCAAAGGACCAGGTGTCGGTTCCATAAGTCAATAATAACAACGAGCTCGAGTTGCAGACTTTTGTCATTAGCCACTGTGGTGTGTGAGACGAGTAGATACTGCTGGAGGCACCTGGATGCGGGCAGCGTGAGATCGATCGATGCGGAGATCTTTGGATGAGGTCTATGTCCAGTAGTGGACATCTATTGGATGATGATTGATTGACATATAAATTAAAGTTTGTTTATATTTGTTGCTATGAACATGAGGAAAAACTCCTATGAGATGAACTGACCAGATAAAGGCGGCAGTAAATGACTCATCATCGTGACCAATATTTGACGGCAAGCCCCATTGGACCAGCGTGGTGAGAAATGGCTCAAATCTCCCCATATGAGTCCCTAACCGAAGTGGGAATCTTTGGGGGAGGCCTTTCTCCAGCTGTGGAAGTCTGTAGGCTGATGATGACTGCGTTAGGAAGGCGGCCATCAGAGAAGAGTGGCGTGTTGTTAAGCTTGCGATCAACACCAAAAGCGATGACCACGATCACTCTGTCAAGAGTGGTACCGACGCAGAAGTTAATCGTTGCTACAAATATTATATTTCAGGTTTAAAAAAAAATATTGTTTTTGAACACGAACAAACTGTTTGCGACCGCTGTTTTTTCCACGCCCCGACATCCACGCTCGATGCTTCTCTAACAAATAAGCGTATTGCCATCGACTATTAAAATCTCCACGCTAATTAACGCAAGAAAAAACCCAACCCCACCTGGGCTTCCGCACACGATTACCCACTTTATTTACTGGCGCGTAAGGGTGAAAGCTCCGCAACCGGTGTAACGGTGCTTAGGTTTAGTTTGTGCGATTGGCGGGAAGTCTTAAAGGGCAATGACGTCTTTTTTCTTTTCACCTTCAATTCTGCATGGTTTATTAAAAAAAAATGTGTATCAGATATTTTAATATTTATACAATTCGCAGTAAAATTTTCCAAACATCAATTAAATAAAAAAAATCTATGCTCTTTTTCTCTTAGTATGGCAACATTATTTAATCTGTCATATGTTAATTGAAGAAGTCTTTTCAAAGAAAACTAATCGACTAGAAGCTTTAACATTTAGGTTAATGGTGATACTGTAACCTTCCGTGAGGAAAGGAGGACTCTTTTAGATACTGATAGAACATTTACAACATAACTCAATGATACCGGAAGTGAAACTTTTATAGTGTTATTAACATGTTGCTAACGAGGACACGATTTTCTTATTTGTTGTTTATGCTACAACTCACTTCAAACAGGAATTGGGTGATTAACTGTTAGTAAGTCTCTACTGAATTAGAATATTCGGTCGAGAGATCATCTACCACTGTAGCTTCTATTTCTGCCGCCAAACTGTAGTGTTCAAATCTTAATGTGTTTCGGTTTGAAGGGCGCTGTAGCTATTAGAATTGCTGGGGTAACGAGACTTAACATCTTATGTGCCAATAGGATGAGCACAATGTGATGCAATGTATAACATCCTAATGAGTACCAGGTTATGTCTGTAGGCGACGAGCGCAATGTGTAATATTATGCTAACTAGCGCCATGTTGTTATAGACAAGCATTTCATTTGCAAACAGATGAACTTCCCGCTCATTTTCATTCGATTACAAAAAAAAAGAATATCTATTGTTCGAACATTTAAAATAACTGCAAATCAAATTTCGAACGCAATTTCTAACGTTCACAATTCGAATTTCAAATTGTAATCAATTGTTTTTATGATTTATCTATTGCGCGTCGATCGCGGGCTAACAGTTGACGCGCCGCTCGAAAGTGTCGTCCGCTCGTGTGACAGGCCGACAGGCCGACAGGCAACGGGCGGCGGGCGGCGGGCGGCGGGCACGCGACGCGCCCGCGGTCACACGTCAGAACGAGCGAGTACACTCGCACCGTCTCACGCCGCCGCCTGTACCTACGCGAGCTGTGTACGCGCGCACTGCACGGGCGACAACACAAAATGGCGATCAACCCTTTCAATACTGTTTCGCATAATTTGCATAAATTACATTTTTAAATATTTTCCTCGAATTTAGATAGATTTTCGTAATTATTTCTGTTGTGTATTCCAACTACTGAAATGTAACGTATATTTTGGCTTTAACTGTATTGGGTAGTAAGTGAAGGGGTCCAGCACAACAAATCACAGGACCCTTTTTTTTTTTTTTTTGATTTCGCGGGGAAAATCTTCGAAAAGATACTCTGCCTCCTGGGGGGAAGTCAGGGTTATGTGGAGATTTTTACCCACTAAAATCCCCTCGGTGGTCACCTTCGGCGTTTGGCGAGGTCACGGGATCTCCGTTCGGAACACAACCGCGGCCTCGCTAACGCTATGCTGGGATAGCACGTCCCGGGGTCTGCTTATACAGACCCTACCAGCCTCGTGAGTATTACTTCAATGACCGGAGACCACGTCCAGCCATTGTCCTCCTCAGAGTCGTTTAGAAGGCGATGAGAACCCCCATTCTGATCGCCAACAACCACAAAGGCCCCATTATGGTAGGGGAGCACCATTCACCGGTGCGACGTGTTGACGCACGGTACTGCCAAATCACGGGACCCAAGCCAACCTCGCCTGCTCGTGGTGCTGCTAATCAACAAACGAGGCTTTGACAACCCGCATTGGGTCAGCGTGGTGGGAAATGGCCTAGATACCCCCATATGAATCCTTATAAATGACGGCCCTGGCGCTCGGCATGTCGCAGGAAGCCTCTCGATGCGAGCAGTGCAAGACCAATCGATGTGTGGATCTTTGGAAGCCTACGTCCAACAGTGGGCGTGTATCGGCTGATGATGATGATAATTGTGTTTATTAAATTAAAAAAAAGAATACAAACAAGAATAAAAAAAAATATAACAGCAATGTTTCCCCACACACAACCCCATGGACTCCCTTTTTACAGTAAGTAATTAGTTTTTACACACAAACTACGCAATAATCTATTATATATTCGGATGCTGCGAAATCTATATGCAGTAACAGAGATTTTTTTTTACTATCTAGCGGTGAGACGAGCAGGACATTCACCTGATGGTAAGTGATACTCCCGCCCATAACAACGTGACGTTTATTATTATGTTATACACTTCACCACATTGAGCTAGTCGCCTGAGATATAAGATGTGGAGTCTTCTCACCAAAGGATTTACACTAGTTACAGCGCCATTCAAACCGGATCACAGTAATGTTTATCGGCTGCAATAGGCGCTGCAGTAGTACCTACTTAGATGTTCTCCGCTAATAGAAACCTACCACCATCTAGATAACAAAAGATATCTTACATCTTAAGGCTCTGCGTGCATAGTGGTGCAGTGTATATCATCCTAACTAACCACTTTATTACAGACTCTTTCCTTCTTAGGTCTAAAAATAAAAAAAAGTGACTTTCCTCGACCTGATGTACTTGTAGAAGTAAAATTTTGTTACTTTAGTAATTTTACTAGCACCTTTCAACCCGAAACCAAGTAATATTTGCACACTACTGTTTATCATCATCAGCCGATAGACTTCGACCGCTGGAATTACACCTCCCCCAAAGATTATTACAACAATCGAGTAGGAATTCAAAGGGGGAAATTAAGCCTTTTCTCACCATTCACTGGCCCAATGCGGGTTGGTGGGAGCCAGAGCCTCGTTTGTTGATTAGCAGCACCACGAGCTGGTGAGGTCGACTTGGATTTCGTGAGTTGTTGTTAATATGTTGTCGGGTAGTCTTTCGACGAGACCTAGGGCCTAGGTTTATTTGTATATAGGTTTATACTATTTGTGGTATTACCTATAGTTTATACACTATAATGTTGCCAGTAGTTTGATATATTAATAATTTTATATAACAAATGTGATATTAGAAAAAAAACCTTGGAACATCGGTAACAAACGTTTTCATTTTTTTTTTGTTTCCGGGAGAAATCTTGGATAGATTATTCTGGTGGGAAGTCATGGTTATTTGAGATTCTTACTCGCATATTCCTTCGGTGGTCTGCATCAGTGCATTCGGAGAAGTTCCAGCATCGCCTACCGAACGTACAAAGAGGTCGTAGTCTTCCACTAGCCCAGTATCAGATGAGCTGTAAGAGTCGGAATTACCAAGCGTTCAACATCATCAGATAATAGAGGACACACCAGTGCCGATCCAATAAACGGTGGTCTATTGAATATTAAAAAAAAGTACAAACTCACTGCCCAAGGTGCTGGTAATTGCGCGCGAAATTTTCTCCATTTTTTTTTTTTAATCCGTATCCGATCCATTCGCCACGCTCCGCAAGTTCGGGCCTCGACCATATCGACATATCACGTAACAAGCGAAAGGTCGCATAAATAAAAAAAAAAGCTTTTAACATGTTGCTTTGTTAAAAAAAAATATCTCTGCTATTAGCATTTTCCGTTATTGTTCTTTTCATCATCATCATCGTCAGCCGATAGACGTCCACTGCATGCTATTAAAACTACTGGTGGGCCAGGTAGGTGCCGCATCAGCACTCCTGTCCCCAAACAGCAGTGTGCAGACATTACTGTGTTATTGAAGGGCGGTGTAGCTGGTGAATTGAGTCATGATGACGTGGTGGTGTGTATATCCTAACTATCCCATCAGTTGAACTTACTCATGGTCTCATCGATCCGATGACCATTACCTGATTTTTAGTGATACCTTTATCTATAGCGACATGATGCTACCTGTCTGATGTGTCTGTATGCCTTCAAAACTGGACAGCCACACGCACGGTGAGTCTCCATCTTTGCGTTGTGGACATCCTCAGTTTGCGAATAGAGGTTCAGTCCCTCGTTCTTCTTGAGAACAGCGATGGAGAGGAACAACTTGACGGCATCGGTGTTCCCGTACAAATCCGACGCAGGTGTCTTCAAGGAAAGAGTGGATAGGCTGTTTGTTACTAGGTGAGAGCGATTTACCACCACAGACCACATCACCACCACATCAGATAGGATAGTGGTCAAGTAACTAACTTTAAGGATTTAAAAGTTCTACTGGTCGTCTTCAGATATAAGATGTTCAGTCCCCTTACCCCAGTAGTTACACTAGCTTCAGTTTCCGGCAACAGAGACCTCATCATCATCACCAGCCGGTAGACGTCCATTGCTGGATATAAGCCTCACCCAAAGATTTCCAGCTACAGTCAACATGGTCTGTAGTACAGCTGGACACTAGAGGCTGTTGTTAGGGGTTCATATGGGATTTGGGTCATTTCCCTCCCAGCTGGCCCAATGCCAGTTAATGGGAAACAGAGCCTTGTTTGTTGATTAGCAGTGTGCAGTGCAGGCGAGGTTGGCTTGGGTTCCGTGAGTTGTTGTGCCGGACTCCTTACACTCCTACAAGTAAATTAGCGGTTAATTAAAAAAAAATAACGTTATGTTTTTTTTTATTAATATGTTAATTAGCTTTGGGAACGTTCGCGTGGTTTATCAGATAAGTGGCCATCTTCACTGCACACGCGGCGAGGGGGCTGCGAGCTTACAACAGTTTTAAATACTTAATTACAATTTTCGCAACAGTTTTGTCTGTGGATTTGCTTACTTACTTTAAGTAATAACAGCATAGTCTCATGATGCAGTGTATAATTACTATTTCATAATATACTTTTATTACTTCACACCTTCATGGAGAAATAATTCTTCAAAAGAAATCTATAGAGTATTTACAGAGTGATACAAAGAATAACATCAAACTTTTGTTGTGTGTATATTTAAGGGTGTAACCCCTCCCCACTCGCACAACAACTCACGAAACTCTTCTTCTCTTCTTGGTTTCTGGGAGGAAGTCAGAGTTATGTGGATATTTTTACCACCTTCAGCATTTGGAGAGGTCGCGGGATCTCCGATCGGAACTAAACTGAGACCTCGCTAACTCTATGTTAGGATATCCCGTACCGGAGTCTGCTTCTTGCAGACACTACCAACTCACGTGACCCAAGCCCATCTCACCAGCTCGTGGTGCTGCTAATCAACAAACGAGGCTCTGGCTCCCACCATCCCGCAATGGGCCTGCGTGGTGGGAATTGGCCCAGATACTTCCAAATGAACCTCAACTCGTTCGTTTGAGAAATTTTGAGGGAGGCCTATGTCCACCAGTGGAGGATGATGATGACGACTTCTATAACTTAACAACTTAAATTGCATATATTAAACATAAACTCATGTTATCATTAATAAAAAAATAATTGTTATCTTCGTATGTAAATAAGTAATGTAATATGCATTTTTATTGTAAGGTGTAACTGTTCGCTTTAAGTTAACAATTGCGGTTACAAAGCGTGCTACCGACTGTGATGCATTTTTTTTATTTATATATATACTTAACATAAACTTAAACTTAATAATGGCTTACTGCATTAATTTACAAGGAGACTAAGTTATTTATATAATATGCTATTCAATCGTTTAATTATAATTAAGGAGCAAGAGGTTAGCGTGTAGTCATGTTGTGCGGAGGGATGAAAGGCATATAACCAAATAAAGTAATGATAAATAAAGTGGATGGATTGGAAGAAAGTGTGGATGGATTGTGTGAAAGGATGACATGTGTAAGAAGAGTATGAATTCAGATGTGACGGCTGACAGAGGAATGTGGAAGAGAAGTACATACTGTGCCGACGCCACATAGCTGGGAAAAGGGCAGGAGGAGGAAGAATTGGGAATGTGTTGATAAAGTGCTGGTGAGCTTTTCATAAATCCAGTAACTTAATGGTGACAGGAAGCCGGATGTAGTTGATGCAGATCAATCTTCAGAAGAACAAGAATAAAAAGAAAGAAGGAGAAAGAGAGAAAGAATATGAAGCAGGAGTATGATAAGAAGAAGACGGAGAAGAATAAAAATAAGGAAAATGAGAATGAGAAGACGGAGAAGAAAAAAGAGGAGAATTAGAAGAAGATGAAGAGGAGGAAGAAAAAGGAGGGGAAGGTGAAGCAGAAGAAGTTACTTTATACGTTTTAAGAATTTTATGTAGTTTTTTAATTGTTGTATTAAAGTTACTTGAACTGAAATTTTATTCTTATTTCATGTAGTAATGTCTGTACGAAAGGCGCTGTAGCTAGTGAAATGACTACGTTAAAGATATTTAACGTAACATGACTCGTGATGAGCGCAATGTGGAGTTGTATTCTTCTTCTTCTTGTTGTGCCCTTGCAATTAATGAAACTTGAACACCAGTTCTGCGGATCCATTCCTATCGCGCGTAAGGATGATCAGCTGCGCGGTACTCTTGATCTTGTTCCACTCCTTGATGTCGTCCAGCCATGCCTTATTTTTGCGACGGATCTTCCTCTTTCCGGTTACTTACCCCATTATTCATATCTGTAGAAGATTGTATTTCGGATATACTATCTTCTGCTTTATTATGGTTAGGAAATACTTCATTAGTCACCTTCTGTACCCAGCTGATATTAAGCATACGGCGATATGTCCACATTTCGAAGGCTTCAATTCCCTCCGGTCTTCTTGTCCTGTACACGCCCCGCAGCTGTAGAGGAGTATGAGCCATATATTGCAGCGTAAGAGACGAGAGCACATGGTGATGGTGATGGAAACTTTTGAGCTGTGTATATAATCCTTACTAGCACTGATCAGCGAGGCCGTCCAGGAATGTTTTAAGAAAAGAGCGTATTATTTCCTTGAAGGTCGCCAACGCAGCTGCGACACCTCTGGTGTTGCGAATGTCCAAAGGCGTCAGTGATCACTTTCCACCTGGTGAACTGTTCCTTTGCTTACATTTTCTATAGAAAAAGGAACCATCACAACTCCTATTGCAGCAGATAATCAGAAGTGTGCAAACATTACTGTTTTAATCTAATGGCGCTATAGCTAGAGAAATTACTGGAGTAATCATCACATCTTATGTCTCATGATGCACACGACGTGGTGCTGTGTATATCATCCTAATTACTATATTACTACACACTACTACTTGTCTGTTTCCTAGTGCCATACTAGGATATAGACAAATAATAGTGGTAACTCACACTCCAGGTGATCAATCAACAATATCCCTTCCAAGTCCCAAAATATTGAGGCTACCTTGCCAGCCGATGCCACGGCACGAAACTTCTTTGGGGTCAGTGATGATGGCCGTTTCCGTTTCCATTGCGAAGATTGCTGTTTTGTCTCGGGATCCAAATGATAGACCCATGTGTCCAATGTTACGAAACGAGACAAAAAGTCTTCAGAATCTTCTTGAAACTTGTCCGAAATCTTCGAAATGTCGAGTCGATTTTTTTCTATCGGGTAACATTCTTGCACCCATCTCATCTTGCGGTGACTTTTCTCATATTCAAAGATTGTTTCAATATGGACTAAATACTTTCATATGAAATGCCCGTTTCTTGAATTACCAGTAAGTATCTGATGGTAACTCTTCGATCGCTCAATACAATTCTCTCGACTTTCGCAACATTTTGTTGGGTGAGTGACGTCGATGGACGTGGTGACGGCAGTAATTATATTCGTCTTCCATGCTCGTTCTCACCACTCGAAATTGAGAAGCCCACCTTGCCATTGATAGTGTAATACGTCAGAGCAGCCTCTCCCAACGTTGCCTCCAGACGAAAGTCGCCGAATATTCATGGAGTACTGCAAAAAGGTAGTACAAATTGTATTAAATAAGAACAAATAGTAAATAAAAAAAAAAAAAAAAAAGAAATAAAAATAAAAATAAATCAAAATTAAATATAAACTAATATAAATGCAAAATAAATGTTATAGAATAATTATACCAAAGATATATGAATAAAAAGGAAAGGAGCAGAAAAGAATTGCAACAAAAAACTGTTCCAGACACGACGAGGCGACGGTGTCTTCACTCAGCGAGAGGTATGAAAGAAGGAAATAGAATGGAGAGCGAAAGAAACGAGGTGGAGAACAAAACAGGAAGAAAGATAAGTTTAGAGTGAAAGATGAAAGAATGAAAGAAGGGAAAGAGAAAAACTGTAACAAATTAAAAAGATGTCAAGTGATTGGAAATAAAAGGCCCTGACCCGCCATACGCAGTGGAATGACTTGTAAAAAAAAAAAAAACGTTGCTTCCAAATCGCAATGAATCTCTTGCTCGTTATCTTCTTTAAACAGAGCTTTATAATAACGGCTCGCTCTTCGTTTATCTCCATTTTCGAGAACGCGTTCCGAAACGAAGCGAACACGTGACTGCATTAAAAACAAAGGAGAATCGATTTTTTTTTCTTAATTAATATTACTAATGTGAATCGGAGCTATGCCAGTATTTTTTTCTTACCAAGGAGTATATATGTCGTTCTTACTACTTTTTGATTCTTCCTCGTATATCATCATCGACGTCCACTGCTGGACATAAACCTCCCTGAAAGATCCTCATGTCGATCAGTCCTGCATTGTCGGCATCGCCCGGAACCAAGAGCCGTGGTTGGTAGGGGTTCATATGGAAGGACTTGGGCTATTTCCCACCACACTGGCTCAATGCGGGTCGGTGGGAGACAGAGCCTCGTTTGTTGATTAGCAGCACCACGAGCAGGTGACTTGGGTCCCGTAAATTGTTGTGCGAGACCCATAACACTCCTATATTTATTACATTTCATTACATATATATATAATATGAAAATGGGTTTAGTTTGTTCACTAATCACGTGGAAACAAGTGAACGTATCATCGCGGGATCGCAGCATTCGACGCAGAATGATTTGTAGACGGTTATAGGATATTTAATTTCATATATCCTTCATCATTTTATTTCTAATTAACTTTTATAAATATTTTCATTTCTGATTATTTATGCGGTTGCTATAGTAACGGTTGGTATAGAAAGTGTTTTACTGTTGCGGTCGCTCTCAAGGAATATTTCAAGTCTAATTATTTATTACGGCCAGCAAAGCGGGCGGAGAACAGCTAGTGTATATGTATGTTGAACATGCTCTATAAACTGTAGGTGTTGGTGTTTGTCCGACCGAGTCGGCTCATGGCCTGCGAACCTAAAAAAAAATTGTAAAGGTTAATGCCTACGGTCCGTTACCTCGTCTACGCCGCCATTGTTATAAGACCGTGTTTTTTTTCAATTTCCTATTAAGTTTTTACTGTATCAATCAGTGGTATATTATTAATTACCGACTTACTGTAATGAAATAGTAGCAGGTTCAGGCCGTCCTACTACCACCGCAGCTCCAATCACAACCCGCAAACTGTACTGTATTCCGGTTTGAAGGGCGTTGTAACTAGTAAAATCACTTAGGTTAACGAAGTATTACATCTTGACTCAAGTCCAAGAGCACAATGCCGTGCTGTGTATAACATCCTAACCATTAAAAAAAAAAAACATTATTTTTTAATTCGCCATTTATACAGTAGGTCCTTGAGTGACGCCCGTATAACACTAGACATACTGTTGGGAGGCATCCCACAAGGTGGACCCACGATCTGAGGAGAATCGTGGGAACCCACTGATTACGAGCAAGGCGAGACTGATCGATGTGGAGATCTTTGGTCCAGCAGTGGACGTCTATCGGCTGATGATAATTGACTCAGTGCTTGTCCGCTTGCTTAGTAAACGCTAACCCGGTTCGATTCCAATATAACTTATTGTTGTGTCGCTGGTGATATATATTAAGAACCCAGCTTTAATAAACTAGGTTGCTTAACTCATAACCTATATAGATAGGTTTTAATAGCCATAAAAACCTACCACCATAAAAAATTACTATACATGTATGAGAGCCGGAGTATTATTTTTGTACGCCTCACGACTCTTCATCTTTAATACCGTATGGAATTGTAGTGATTGTAGTTTAAAAAAAAATTGTATACAGCAAAAGCTCCTTATTCGGGCTTCCTTTGTTCGCATTTTCACTATTCACAGATTAAAAAAAAAAAACTACTCAATTCCTTTATTTGCAGGTCCAATAAATACATACATATTAATAAAAGGATTCCGTCAAATGTTCCGTATTCGCAGTACATTTACGGAACATGTACATCGCTAATAAAGAGGCTTTCACACTACTTCAGCGTATGTTCAATACACGAACAACATTAAACATTTAAGAGCTGCAATCGTATATTTGCATTACGATCTCTCTCACAAACACGGTAACATCCTTATCAGTTTATATCTTCGTAATGACTACATTTGGTATTCTACATCGTATCGTTACACTACATACACAATTTCAATATTAAATTACTGTCTAAGATGCTACTTATGTATAGACGAAGCGTCCAGGTGAGAGGACTTCAGCTGATGGTAATGCGGCACTAGTCTAGTATGATATACACTGCAATATATAGTGTTAGGGTAGCCCAAGATGATCTCACTTGCACGCAGTGTAACCTGCTAACAGTCGAAGCTTTTACCACAAGTGGGCTAAGGCCCAATTCTCCTCAATAAACTCTTGAATCTGGAGATCCTTGAGGGAGGCCTATGTCCAGCAGTGGACGTCCATCGGCTGATGATGATGACACTGCAATTCATTGTACTCGCTGCTGTAGACACACGCCCGCCTATAGCAACGTGGCGCTAGTTAGAATTATATACACTACACCGATTTGTGTTCTTCGCCTCACATGTATTATTTCCGCTACTTCAGTCATTTCACTAGCTAGGGTCTTTTAAACCGGATGTCTGCACACTACTGTTTGGCCGCAGAAATGAGAGCTGCGGTAGGAATCATTTTCACAGGAAAAGCCGCTGCAATTTAACCTGTTACCTCTTATTAATTTTAGGTAATATCAGGAATGGACAAACCTAGATCCAGGAGCCTAGACTAAACATATAGCTTAAGATACATAGCCTAACATAAGCTAAAGTGACGTTAAGGACATACACAGAACGATATAGTGCTGTCTATGGGCATAGGATGTTAAGTTACATTACTGCAGTAACATCACCAGCATCATCTCCCTTTAAGTACAACGTTAATGTTTGCACACTACTGCTTGTCGGCTGCAATGGGAGCTGCGGTGGTAGCCCGACGGTCACCAGCACCAGTCCTACCACCAGTTAGCCCGCGAAGCCTGCTATCTCTCTCCAATTGTATTGAAATAGGAATAAAACTTGATCATTAAACGAACCTATTGCATTAAGTTGACAGTGTTTATAATAAACTTGTTAAGTTATTGTGAATTAAGTCATTCTAATAATAAAAGGTCAGGACAAGTTGCAATTAACACTTCTAAGTAATACCTAAGCAAACGTACTAAGTAATTGCTTTAATGCGGGACTGTCTGTAATATAATAATTGCCATCGATTGTTTTTTTTTTTTTAATAATACTTAAAGAAGTAACCCTGACATTTTTTTTTACAAGACGTAGGAGACGTTGACTTGGTGACAGGTGTCGATTACAACTTGGAGCCAGTTAGGATGATATACACTGCGCCGTAAACCTCTCGAAGACAACATAGATGCTCAAGTCTCTCCAATCATTTTGCTGGTCTGTTAGTACTACCGCAGCTCATATTACAGCCGAGAGACAATTCAGGGCAAATATTACTGTGTTCCGGTTTGAAGGGCGCTGTGGCTGAAGTTATTGAAGGTGAAGGAATAATGTCTCAAGGCGAACGTAGTGTTCTGCTGTGTATGTCATCCTAATTAGAGCCACGTTATGGTAAAGCGTATCACTTACCATCACGTGACAGTCTCGCTCGTCTACCGTACACTAAACAAGTTTAGACAGTTCATAATTTTAGTTAGTAATTTCACTGGCTATAAAACCCTTCAAGCCTGAACATAGTTTCATCACCATAAGAAGGCTTAGGTTGTATTCAAAGATAAATATACGGACTTTTATTAGTAACACCAAAGATGCTGATAGAGGAATCAATTCAATTGGTGGTGTTGTATGGAACGTTCACCTGATAGTAAGTGATACGCCTGCCCGTAACAACGTGATGCTAGTTAGAATGATATATACTACAACACATTGCGCTCGTCGTCTTAGACGTAAAATGTTCGAATCTCTTCATCTCCATACCCATTAACTACAACGACTTTCAAACCGGATTGTAGTAATATTTGCGCAGTACTATTTGTCGGCTGCAATAGGCGCTGCGGGTAGTACCTAGACGGTCTATAGCATCAGAGACACTATCGCCAGTTTTTTTTTTTTTTTTTTTTCTTTTTTAAATAATTCCCCTGCGTACGGCGGGTCAGGGCCTTTATTTGCACTTTTAAGCATAATTTTATCACTTATCATTCTATTCACTATCGCCAGTTATATCTACTGGCCCTTCAAACCGGATCATAGTAATGTTCACACAGTACTGTTTGTCGACTGCGGTGGTACCTAGACAGTGTCCAGTAGCAAAGACCTACCACCAGTAAAATATATCGATTCTTTAATCGATTATAAATCGAGTGCCATTGCGGGTAGGTTATTAAAAAAAAAAAATCAAGTGCCGTACAAAGGCCTCGCAGTCGCGTGTGTGAAACCGATGGTGTTTAATGTATGTGTGCTGCTGCTATAATTATAGCTCTTAGAAAGTAGATATTCTCATAGCTGCCTAGGTTTCTAGTGCTCAGCCTATTGTTTACTAGTAATGTGGTTAATGGCCCACAGTGTAGTAAGCGGACAGACGCTGTATTAATTCGCACATTACTTTGTGAGATCTAAAGTTGACTGTGAAAAAATAATTACTAGTACTACATTTTTATAGCCGAACATATTGTAGCCAACAAACAGAAATATACAGCCATTACTGTGTTCCGGTTTGAAGGGCGCTTTAACTAGTGTAATTTATTTTTAATCTAACGAAGCGTAGAGAAGGGCCAGACGTTCACCTGACGGTAAATAATACGCCTGCCCAAGTTGGCGTTGGTTAGGATGGTATACATTGTATCACATTGCACTCATAGCTTTGAGATATAAGATATTAATTCTCATGACTCTTGTAATTTCACTAGCTACAGCGCCCTTCAAACCGGAACACGGTAATGTTTGCACATTTCTGTTTATCGGCTGAAATAGACGCTGCGGTTGATACCTACGTAGAGGGTCTACGGCAAGAGGGATCTATCACTAGTGGAATTGTTACTAAAATAGTCACTTTAACTTTGGTGTGTCGTAAAAGGCGACTAAGTAGGAACAGCTGCACAGAACAAGCAACTAATTATCTTTGAGCTATTCATCAATGTATTCCTCACACTGTTGTATAGTATAATGAAAATCTGACTTTCGTCTATCTACAAAATCATAATAATAATAGTAAATTTTTATTTATTAACACCCTATGGCCACAAGATAGGCCAGAGAGCTTCCACAGTGACCCTCCATTACGTTCGGTCTTGGACTTCACCCCTAATTTCATTCCCCGTCTTCCTGATCTTCTTCGCCACGTCTTTCTGGAGCGACTGCGCTTTGCCGCAGATACCAATCAAGCGCCTGCTTGGATATAGGGTTGGGATCTCTTCGTAGATAATGGCCAATCCACTTCCGCTTGCGATGTTTGATTTGTAAATCGATTCGCGGCAGTGCTCCAGGAGATTTTCATTGAAGATTCTCTCGGGTCAATGAATACTGAGTATTCGGCGAAGACAGCAGTCGACTAACACCTGTAGCAGCAGTTCTAAATGAATAATAAATTTCCACAAAAAAAAAGTCTTTAATTTTTCTACCCTCTGTTCATTCAGTACTCTGTGCTCATGGGCAAGTAGTCGCGCTGTTAGTTATAATCCGTGAAGTTATTTCAAAACTACATCTATGGTATCGTAATTTGATAATTACACCGCTTACGATGTTATATCGGAATGCTATAATTAAACGAATTATTTACTATACACACACACACACACACAAACAAACACACACACACGCAGATTATAATATTAATCATCAAATTAACTGATGTCTTTAAAGCCAACTTCCGTTTTGAAGGGCTCTGTAGCTGAAGTAATTGCTTAATGAGATAACATCTCACATAAAGTTCGCGCGATCAGTTGCTGTATTTATTTTTGGTTGTGTGCGAACGTTACTCTGTTCCGGATAGAAGGGCGCTGTAACGATATTTAACAATTATGATTTAAAGCGACGAATGCAATGCGACGCTGTGTATATCATCCTAACTGCTACTCACGAGTTCCAAGCCAAACTGACCAGCTCGTGCTGCTAATCAACAGACCAGGCTCTGGCTCCTACCAACCTGTTGGACCAGCGTGAAGTTGGAAGTGGCCGATCTCCCTCCATATGAACCCTCACACGTGGGGATCTTTGGAGAAGGCGCTAGTTAGGATGTTCTACACAGCACCACACCGCGCTCGTCACCTTGGTCCTAAGATGTTAAATCTCGTTACCTTAATAATTTCACTGGCTACAGCGCCCTTAAATCCGGAACACAGTAATGTATGCTGACTACTGTTTATCAGCTGTCGTAGTACCTAGACGGTCTCCGGCAAAAGAGACCTAACCTTTAAAGTACCTGTTCGGATTAAAGTTGCCGACCACTGGTTGAATTCTTATCAGTTCACTCCATTCACCAGTTCACTTCCATTATCAGTCATATTTCAATCACCAGCACCGGTGGCTTCAGCTGATTGCAATGACCTGGTGCATGCATATGCAAGCTTCGCGCACTATGCATAATTCCACATTGGAGTGCTTTGCAACGTATTGCTTTATGATCCGTGGTCGAGATGGTTCGCACATGGAACGAATGGAGCCGGCAATAAATGTATGATATATATTTTTTGAATATTATTTCTTTTTTTTTTTTATATATTAGGGGGACCGGAAAGTAATGTCGTTTTCTTACGCTAAATACAAACACATACATTTTTAACGAGTCTTTATTTTTAATCAATGATGTATTCCCCATCATTGTCAATAACCTTTTGCCATCTAGTGAGTAAATTTTCAATCCCTGATCGATAAAAATTAATTGGTTTTTCGGCAAAATATCTAGAGATGGCATTTTGGATATCATCCAAATTTGCAAATGTTTTGCCACTTAAAAAGTGTTGCAGCGCTCGGAATAAGTGGAAATCCGATGGTGCAACATCGGGCGAATATGGTGGATGAGGCAGCACCTCCCACCCCAATTCATTAATTTTTTCTAGAGTTCGCCTTGCGCAGTGCGGTCTTGCATTGTCATGTTGAAGAATGACGCCTTTTCGGTTGACAATCGCTGGCCACTTTTCAATTAAAGATTGATTGACTCGCTGCAATTGTTCGCTGTAGAGGTCTGCAGTAACAGTTTCTCCAAGTTTCAGTAATTCAAAATGAACAATGCCGCGAATACTCCACCAAACACACAAAAGCGCTTTTTTGGGGTGTAAACCTGGCTTAGCAGTACTCCGAGGGATTGCATTTGGAGAGAGCCACTGCCTTTTGCGTTTTGGGTTATCATACAGGACCCATTTCTCATCTCCTGTGATCAAGCGATCAAAAAACGCTTCTGTGTTGTGTCGTTGAAGCAATAAGTTGCATGTGATTGATCGGTTAGCCTTATTCTGTTCGGACAGATTATGCGGGACCCAAACACCTGTTCTGCTTACTTTTCCAATCTGCTTCAAATGTTCTTGGATAGTCGACCAAGGTTTGTTGAGACTGTTTGACAATTCCTCGATCGTCTGACACGGATTTGCTTCCACTTCCGCCCTTAACACGTCGTTGTCTAATGCTGATGGTCTTCCTGATCGATACGAGTCGGAAAGATCAAAATTACCCGATTTGAACTTGGAAAACCACCTTTGGCATTTACGAATGTCCAGTGCATTTGGATAAACATCGCAAATGTTTTTGGTAGCAACTGTTGCGTTATTTCCCTTGCGAAACTCAAAGAGCATGCAATGCCGGATGTGTACCTCTTCTGGTATTTGGCTGGCCATTTTACCCAAAATTACAAAAAAAACATTGTAATTCAATTGTCTATAAGTAAAGAAATCACTATAACCTCACAATGTCTTTGGTACGCCTCTGAACAAAACAATGAGCTGACAAATGACAATCAAGTATTGGCATGCGCAGAAACGACATTAATTTCCGGTCCCCCTATTATTAAGCGACAATACAAACCGGACTTTCACTTGATAGCAAGTGATACGCCCGCTCATAACATGGCGCTAGTTAGAGTGATATATACTGCATCACATTACTCGCTGCGACATAAGATGTTGATTTTCGTTACCTCAGTAATTACACTAGATACAACGACCTTCAAACCGGAACACAGCATTATTTTCACGCTACCGTGTGCTGGCTGTAATAAGCGCTGCGATGGTACCTACTTAGTCTCCAGCGATGGAGATCGACCACATACGTAAGCATTACTAAATAGTAATATGCAGATATTACTGTGTTCCGGTCTAAAGGGCGCTGCAGTGGAATTTTCTTAACTAGCACTACATTGTTACAAGTAACACTTATCGTTAAGTGAATGTTCTGTTTGTCTCACCTCTAAGATCAGTTGTGAACTAAGCTGAAAACATGATGATAGCTTAATTTGGGAGCGGTTTCACGCGCTATACTTTTCGAATAGGTTTGGATTCGATTCCTAAGATTCAACTTCCGGTTAAAAACTACGTCTTAATAAAAGATCGATATAGTCAAATAACAACAGATGTAGTGGAGAGGGAGGAGACGGACGTATCTAAGTTGAAACTTAAAAAATTAGTGTTGACTGTTACTATGTGACAGGTCCCAAACCCCAGCAGTGGGAAAGGGAAAGTAGGTATTAGTGAACATTTGTCCACAATTTATTAATTGAAAAAAAAAATTTAATTATACCGTCTCCGCGCCACTGCTGTTCTGATACGCTATCACACGGCCACGGAACGGAAACGGTGACATTTGTTATAAAAGTTATGCGGTTTATAATTCCGTTGATCGGGCAAAAAAACAGGTGGTGGTGGCGCGCGAAAGGTCAGATGCTATCGGCCGAGCTGGTGCACACAGCTGCTGGTGTCTTGCACACGCTTAATGACTACACACTGCGCAAGTTCCACTAGTGTACTAGGGGGTAGCTACCCTTAACGAGAAAGAAACAAGACATGATTTTAATTACGATGGGGTACTGGTACAGTGCACCACTAGGACCTCATCGCCTTAGATCTGGACTTGGCCTCTATCGTAGAACGCGACTAAGGGTCTAGGAGTTTCGAAGGCCTTGAGGGTGAGGGGTTCTAATTGCTCAACAAGCCACCCTGCGTGGAACCGGATATGGCTCAGCAATAGTGCCTATGAGGGGTAGGCTCCTCCTTAGACACCTGTAACACAGTGTAGGGGTGCACCGATGCAATCTATACGAGATCCTGGATCCTCTCCGAACGAACTAATGCAGACCAGGGGAGGTTTCTCACATAACCCTTACTATCCTGCAGTAGCAGGGCATCTTACGAAGATCTCTTCCGGAAACAAAAAAAAAATTCTCGTCGCTTTAACGTGACGCTAGTTAGGATGACATACACTGCACCCCACATTGTACTCATCACGTCAAGACATGACCGATCTCGTTACCGCGGTAATTCCACCAGCTACAGTACAACACAGTAATGTATGCATACTGTTTGAATAGCTGCTATAGTACCAACAGGATACTGTTGCAACAACGAAACAAACACCTATGACTCCATCATTTTCCCTCTCCCTATATCTATCTCTCCGTCTCGCTCACTCTCACCGCGTTTACAGCCCTTCACACATCTGAGCACATGAAAGCCGTCTCCACGGAATGAATTACATCACATTATAATCGCAGAGTTTTTCCACAACTTTTCCATCTCGAAACCGTCGCAGTGGTGCAATAACACCAACAAGTGCGTAAATTTACAAGCAGTGGGACACCATTCCCACGCGACGCCACACAATGGGCACAACAGAAAAACCATCGATTCCCACAAAACAGTAAACTTTCGCTCCGACAGCAATCTATTGGGGCGTTTACATAAGCAACCACTGTACAGAACAATAAATATCTTTTTTTTTTTTATTCAACAAAGCGAGTGAAACGAGTGACACGTTCACTTGATATTAAGTGCTCGCACATAACATGGCGCTAGTGAAAATGATATACACTGCACCACATTGCGCTCATCGCCTGACAGTTACGATATTGAATCTCATTACCTCAATTACTTCACTAAGTACAACGCCCTTCATACCGGAACACAGTTATGTTTATACACTACTGTTTGGCAGAAGTAGGAGCTTCAGTAGAGATCTACCAGCAGTACATATTTCTATTTCACTCTACGTTGTATATAACATAATATAAACATCCTTCTTAATGTTCCCACTTGTGGGACTCGGAGCCTTCTTCCGCAAGACCAACGTAAAGCTGATGTTCTGGGAACGTAGGTCTTCAGTCGGATTCCTCTCGATCTTTACATTCGAGAGCTCAAGATCATTGGGAATCGAACCTGAGGCTTTGCTTTTGATAGATGAAGTGTATATATTTTATCTCGTCGTCATCAGCCGATCGACGTCCACTGCTGGACATGGGCTTTTCCCCAACATTCCCAGATCAGTCGGTCTTGCGCTGACCACGTCGCCGGGCGCGAGGTACCGTTTGTAGGGGGTTAACATGGAAGGATTTGGGCCATTTCCCACCACACTGGCCTAATGCTAGTTGGATTACTATTACTATTATTAAAAGTCAACTAGCAAAATTACTCATAAAGTTGTTTTATGCGGAACCCTAATTGTTTTATATATAGTTTATGTTAGGCTATGTATCCATTCCGAATATTACCTAGTACTAACAAACAGGAAACAAGTCAAACTACAGCGACTTTTTCTATGAAAGAGCTCTCATTGCTGCGGGCAAATTGTAGTGTACAAACATCCAGTTTAAAGGACTCTGTAGCTAGTGAAATGACTGGAGTAGCGGATATAATATATGTGAGGTGAAGAACACAAATCGGTGTTGTATATCATTCTAACTAGCGCCACTTTGGTATTGGCGTGTCACTTATCATCAGGTGAAGGTCAAGCTCGTAGAATTGAGGTATTAAAAAAAAGTCTTATATGTCTGTTACCTAAGTAATAAGATCTCAGAGATCCACTTCAATACACTGGTGATTAGGTGATAACACGCGACCGTTTACACCTTACATAATTGTATATATATCTATTGACTGAATGCAAGATCTACGAAACTATTAGACGTGAACACTCAGAATTTGGTAAAGATATTACTTCTGCCGTTTAGAGGTCAGCTAAGAATGGATTTTACATAATTCCACCCCCAAAGGGAGTTGCAAG
Organism: Troides oblongomaculatus; assembly: GCA_029032895.1. Lineage (NCBI taxonomy): Eukaryota > Metazoa > Arthropoda > Insecta > Lepidoptera > Papilionidae > Troides > Troides oblongomaculatus. The sequence goes on from JARDWC010000151.1 coordinate 1,296,455, forward strand.
GATGTTACTAATTGGTCATATGATAGAACTTCCTTATTAAACATTTGCGAATACAACTAGTGGCAGGTCTGTGCTGCATCAGACGCATAGATCTCTAAGGTTCTCTTCTACCAACTAAACGTTGTTGTCAGACGAGGGAAACGGTCATCTGATGGTAAGTGATACGCTCGATCATAACAACGTAGGGCTAGTCAAGATGGTATACTGCACCACATTGCGCTCCTCGCTTTTAAACCTGCTGCTGGTAGTAAGTCTCCGTTGCCGGAGACCGTCTATCATAGGTAGGTAACGCCTCAGCTCTTATTTCTGCCACCAAAAGAGTTATATATACTATATTCCGGTTTGAAGGAGCTATATAGCCAGTGTAATTTCTGTAGTAACGAGATTTACTAGAGTAGAAGGCAACGAGCTTAATGTGAAGTTATGAACGCCATTTTATCTAGCGCTACGTTGTAATGAGCAGGCCTTCGTCTTATCGTTTCATTAAAAAAAAAAAAAAAAAAACAATGGTAATTCTCGTCACCCCAGTAAGTTCACTAGCTACAAGAACCTTCAAAGCGAGACCCAGTAATGTTTGGAGACTGCTGTTTCTTCGGCTACTATAGGTGCTTCCTGCGGTAACCACCTAGATGATCTCCGATAACAGAGACTTACCGCCAGAAGTCTAGAATTTTGTAAGTTAAAGAACTCATACTGTTTGCTGTTCTCTGTACCAACTCCGACTCCAGAAGGCTTCTCGTCTATGTTACCAGTTCATGTAAACTGGCTTCTTCAGGATCGATGACAGAAGACAGGACATACATACATGATACCATTCATCACCCATTAAAGTTAAAGACCTGTTTAACTGGACGAACATACTCCTGGTTATGTCATCTACTGCTGGTAGGTCTCTGTTGCCGGAGATTGTACTATGCAAAAATTTCTCTGTTCCTGTTCAAAGGGTGTTGTAGCTAATGATGTTACGATGTGACGAATGGTGATGAGACTTAACACATATCTATATTAAATAGTACAATATGGTGTAATGTATCATTTACTCTCATAGGGGGTGTAAGGATTCCCGCTCAACACCTCACAGGATCTCAACCTCTCCTGCTCGTGGCGGACCCTGACACCAACCTGTACAGGGTCAGCATTGAAGAAATAGTCCAAATCTCTCATACGAATCCTTGCCTGATGGTGTGAGAATATTTGGAGGAGGCTCATGCCCACTAGTGGACGTCTATCGGCTGATGATGGTGATGATAATGATTTAGTACCGGGCTAATATCCTAGTGGAATAAATTATAAAATAGATTAACTGATTACAAGGACGAGGGCAGTGTATATCATCCTAACTATCGCCTTCAGCATCTGATCAACATCTCGTTGATGAATGAAGAGAATCTCTTAACCACAGCCTCACGTGATATTAAGTGATTATTAAAGCATGGATAGCGAACAGTGATGATGGTGAACCAAAATGCTTGACCTGCATCTATAGTCAACACCTCGGAATCGAACCTGGGACATCAGCTGCACAAAGCAATCGTTTAGCTACTGCTCCCGAATATAAGCATCATCCCACTGTTGGACATTCCCTTAAGAACTTCGCTTAGTCCTTCAGCCGTATAAATCCGAATGTGAGTACAGGTCACATCACTATAAAGTACTATTTCATCACTTAGATACTAAAACGAATAACATTACAAAGTAACTTGTTTAAGTATGATGTTAAGTATGCAACTTAGTATTCGTATGTTTAATAAAGCTATTCATTTGAATTTACTGTACATGGATATTCAATTTTTTTTTATTCAAATATAGTGATGTACCATTTATGTTCAATTATTGACTGGCGTACAGTAATTTTTTTTTTTCGATAAGTGGAATAGTCAGAATGTTTACTTGATAAGGATATCAGTACTACTTATTGGTGGTAGAGGTCTGTTGCAGGAGACTACCACTGCAGCTGCTATCATCATCATTATCAGCCGACAGATGTAGACTGCTGGACGTAGGCCTTCCTTGGATCGATGCTGCGCTGCCTGCATCCAGCTGCTTTCCGCAAGATTCAACAGATCGTCGGGCTACCTAGTGAGGTGCCTATTGCAAAAGACGGCAAATACTACTGTCGCTGGTGAAATTACTTTGGTAACAAGATGTAGCATGTGTATAGCGACAAGCAATTATAGTGCAGTATATATAATTTTATAGTTACCGTCTCCTTGTTATGAACAGGCGTAACACTTACCATCAGGTGATCATCTCGTTCTACTTCAATCGCGTCATAGATTAAAAAAAATTGAGAGAAATACAACAAGCGATAGTCAAAGTAAAGTTTAAGCCTTAGGAATCCGTAAAAGAATAAAATATAGCTTTTTTAGGATTTGTTTCCGAATGCCTATGTAGTGAAGGAGCATAGATTACCGCTGTAGCTATACTATAGCTCGACTCGAGCATAGATAAGATATAAACATGTTCCCACATCCACGTCCGCTCTGAAATTATTCAGCACGGGCACTGTGCATAAATATTGAGAATTGTCATTAGCCCTTCTGCAGAACAGAGACAAAAAGCTTTCTGCGATACTTCTTACAATAACAACCATTTTACTTGACCTCCGCAGGTTGGTATACGTGAGGTATCTTGGAGTTGTACGCGCTACGTAGCGGGTCTAGTTATGTCGGTTGATTGTATTCCGTCCCTTTCTATCTTGGAACGTATGTGATAAAATGAGCGTTTGGTGAGGAGGCCCTTTTTGCTGATAGTCTGCACGGCTAGGCGGCATATTTCAGTTGCACACAAAATGGCGTCGGGCTGATTTAATTTAAATTATGTATACATATGTATATATATATTTTCAATTGATAAACCATGTATAACATTATCATCATCAGACATAGACCTTCCTAGAGGAACACCTGCTAGTTGCTTCCGATCGTCATGTGCAGAGTTTATTATTCGACGAAGCGACGACACGAGTAAAACATTCATCTGGTGGTAAGTCATACGCTAGTCATACACTACACCACATTGCTCTCGAGGCATTGGAACATAAGAAATTAAGTCACGTTACCCCAATAATTTCACAGCGCCCTTCAAACCGGATCACAGCAATCTTTGCACAGTGTTGCGGCTGCAATAGGCGCTGCGGTGGTACTTACCTAGATGGTCACAGCTAATTTAAACCTACCAGCAATAAATTAAGAGAACCATACCAGACCATTTGGTAACGGGGCGTCCCGTTAGAACTACTTAAGACATCTCGTTTGAAGTGGTCCAACATTTTCAATTTTATGGTAGTCATCAGCTTCTGTTTGATTTAATCTCTTTTCTATACGCGATTGTTTTTATTTAACACACGTTAAAATATTAACATCTTAGCTTATAAAGTTTTATTGCGCATGGTCTTTAATTTTTCTAATAGATATATATAAAACAAATAGTCCACTTAGTATTCCCACTACTGGGCTTGGGTGTTTCTTTCACAAGAAAATGGTCTAGGTTAATTTATTTAATTCGCTGGCTAAGTTCTGGTTGGCAGAAGTCACGTTATCTGCTATTCTTAGAATTTCCAAATTGAAATAAAAAAGAATTATTAAATTATTATTTTTTTTTTATTAACAAAGAAAGAATTGTTAAATAAAAAAAAAATCATTGCGTACAAAGTCGATGGGGAGCGTCTCCACGGGCGCCGCTGTGCCGCGCAGATGACGGCCGACATCGCGCGGTCAGTTTTTGCCCGTCATCCGAACTGGACGTTCCAAGTTCAAATTTGAAAATTGGAACTCGACCCGTTCGATATTTGAAATTTCGAATTTAGCATAAAATACCGGCCGCCGGGAATCCGAGGCTCTGATTGTTTGTTAATTTAATTATTATTGGCCGGGAGCAGCGGGAATCCAAAAACGAAAGCAACGCCGGAGCGCGCGGCGTTCGGTACTCGCGCGCACCTCGCGAGCGGCCATGTTTGATAGCGATCCGGACAAGGCGACGCCATTAATTTCATTGCTCGTTAATATGGTTCATCATCATCAACAACCGCACGTGGCAGTCCACAGCTGGACATAGGCCTCTCTCAAGGAACGCTTCTTCTTCGGCTATACACATCCATTTACTACAAACTACTTTGGGTAGATAGGTTGCCTAGACGAAGTCTCCACTCTAAATCACTCCTGGTCACTTCTGCGACAGACCTGACCAACATCGTCACTGCAGTGTGCACACGGAAGGATGTATGGAAACCCTTGGTTCTCTGGTGGGTTACTTCATTACCAATCTTATCCACTAGAGAAACGCCAAGCATAGCTCTTTCTATCTCTCTCTAAGCGACCGTACAGCAACAGTTCAGCACCATGAGTACAGGTGATACGCACTAATATTGGTTGTCTATGACTCCAGGACTTAAACGACTGCTTCTATTAAGACCTGACAGGAATTTTAATTTCACTTCGATAGTGTCCGTACTTCATTTGTGGACATCCAGAACTCAAGCTAGCCAGGAGATAGCCTATCACCATTGCAAGTCTATGACCTGGTGCCTTTATATAGTATTAGAATCGACTGAGGCCTCTTCGTCAAGAAAACTAAAAATAGAATTATATTAAACTAGCAGTAGAAGTAGTAATGTAGTAGTAGTAGTAATGTATTGAAGAATCAATCATCAGCCAATCATACTACTTGTCTATGGGGTATATCTATGATTGTTGACGATGGAATATTCCAGATGTTTAGATAGACAGAATGAGATATATATGGAGTAAGGTTCTTGGATGATCAAGAGCTCGTCATAACTTGGCTGGAAGGTCTTGAAGACAGACGCCGTGTGGTCAGCTTGGTCGGGATATATTGAGCAGGGAATTACACTGCTCAACTCTAACGCTCACTCTCTGATAAATAGGGGATGGAAATCCACCACCGGACCACAAGACGCACGACGTATCACCACCCTTATGCCGGACATCCCCAGTATGCGAAAAAAGAGGTTCAGCTCCTCGTTCTTCATAAGAACAGCGGAGGAGTGGTACAGCTTATCAACGACACCATCCTTACAAATACGCGGATATCTTCAAGGAAAGAGTGAATAGGCTGTTACTAGGTTATAGTAATTTACCACAGACCACATCACTTGATATCACGTGAAATGTAGATTTTAATAAACGTAAGTATTCATCTAAATGTCATTAGTAAATATTTTCTTGTTTGATTTAATATATTCATGGGAGAAGCTGTTCGAGTATCTACAAGATCTGATTGTAAATGAGAAGATCCATCAAAGAACTTAGGTCATCGACATCGTCTCAAAGATTGCTAGACTTATTCTCTGTTAAACGTGTAGATACCACCGCAGGCTCTGTTACCGCTGCTAAACAGTACTATGCATACATTGCTGTGATCCGGTTTGAGAGGCGCTGCAGCTGATGAAATTACTGAGGTAACGAGATTTAGCAACTTATGTCTAGGCGACGAACACAATGTGGGTGGAGTGTGTACCACCCATTTCGTTCACATAATAGTCCCTTTGCTATTTTATAATTCAGAGGTCCCGGGTTCGATACCGGGGCTACATATTGTGGAGTTGATTAAATGGTATATATGACCTAACACCATCACATCTACCTAACAATGCCTTTACTAGTGGTAGGTCTCTGTTGCCGGAGACTGTCAATGTGGTAACTACTGCAGAGTCCCTTTCTGCCGCCAAACAGAACTGTGTTCCGGACTGAAGGGTGTTGTAGCTAGTGTTATTACTGGGTGTAACGAGACTCAACGTTTTATGTTTAAGGGGACGAGCGCAATGTGGTGTAATATATCATCCTGATTAGCGCCAAAGATCTTTATAATGTATAAAACCTTACATAGTTTCAACAGTAATGAACAGTTTCAAAATCCAGCCAACAAGCAGTACTGTGCAATCGTTATCGCGTTCCGGTTCGAAGGGCGCTGTAGCTAGTGAAATTGCGAGGTTCAACGAGTGTTGATATCTTATTATCGACGAGCGCAATATCGCGCTGTGTGTACCGTCCTAACTAGCGCGATGTTGTTATGGGCAGGAGTATCACTTACCATCAGGTGAACGTCCCGCTCGGCTCCTCACCTTTTGATATAAAAAAAAGAGTTCAAAATTTATCGGGATCGTAATACTTTTCCATATTAAAATAATATCGGACCACTTGAATGTGGTCCCAAATTAATGACTCCATTCTTAAAGTGGAAGATATAAGGAGTCCCGCACAACTCACGGAACCCAAGCCAACCTCACCAGCTCGTGGTGCTGCTAATCAACAAACGAGACTCTTGCTCCCACCAACCTGCATTGGGTCAGCGTGGTGGAAAATGGCTCATTCCCGTATGAACCCCTAGAAACCGCCTCCGGTGCCCGGCGATGTGGACAGGATCTATCCATGTTAGGATCTTTGGGGGAGGCTTATGTCCAGCTGTGGACATCTATCGGCTGATGATGATGATTGTTATGATAAGTATACAAAGCTAAGAAAATAGCTGATGAATAGGTATTGGATCAGAAGATCTAAGAGATGGACATCTTATGAGAGAGGAACACCTACTTTTTTATGTCCTTCAAACCGGAACACAGTAATGTTTGCACTCTACTGTTTGGCAGTAGAAATGGGCGCTGCTGTGGTACCCACCTAGATGATCTCCGACAACAGAGATCTACCACCAGTAGAACTGGACATATATCGGATGATGAAGATAATACCAGGATACACTCTTAGATGGATCAGGAGACCAGCCATGCGAGGACTGTATTGAGGAATGTCCTGTATATTACTATGACAAGGTTTGATTCTTGGTCACCGATAAACTTTACTGGTGGCAGGACTCTGTTGCCACAGAGCTGTGATCCGGTTTAAGAGGCGCTGTAGCAAGTGAAATTACTGGGGTAACAAGGCTTATCATCTTATGTCCTAATGTGACGAGGGCAATGTGGTACAGTGTATCCACTAGCACCACGTTGTCATGGGCAAGCGTATGGGTACCATGAGAACCTCTTGCTTGTGTCATCGCTTCGTAGAAAAAAAAAATTTTTGGTCACCATCTCCACTGAATCTAGTGCCGCTAGATGAGATATGAGAACAGTACTCCACAAGAACCTGAGCTTTTTTTTTCATGTACCAACAACTTCCTTCCAATATTAGCTTTGGATATAGACCCGGTGATTTATGCTGAAGAATTTGAGAAACACATTTTAGTCCAGCGATTCCCAAACTATTTTAGGCAAGAGACCCCTCTTCCATAATGGACTTATATATTAGACTCGTTTTATTTTTCTATTGATACAAAATAGTAAACAATTTGAACTCTTGGTTAAGTAATTTCCACCACCACCACCTCCACTGCTTGCTCCAAAGGTTTCTTAACAGGCTCAATGTCGCCGTGTCGTTTAGAGCAGCAGCAGGCCATGACCTTTAAAACTGACCATAATTTGATGAGGAAAGGTTTAAGGCTTGGACTAGATGAGGGCCAGTCCTCAGCTCTTATAAAATCCGAAATGTTGGTTGCCAGGCTTGGGTAGTAGCTGCAGAGTCCTGCTAGAACGTCCACGGTATATTTTTAAAGTGTATTGCTGAGAGGTTTCACGACATGATCCAGAACTGTATCTTGACGCTTGGCTGAAGATTTCACTCTTTTCTCACATGAATGTCGTTTTGTGAGTCCTTGATAACACACGCCCCACCACATCATCACTGACCCAGGATGACGACCACGTTGTACTTTTCCCACCACCACCACTTGAGCAGCGTCTCTATAACTGTGAGCGTACACTTTACCATTATGCTTATTGTAGTGTTTGTTCTTCAATAGTGAAAATTGTATCATCGGTAAAGAAGATATTACTGTGCCTTTCACCTGCGTATCGGGACTGAAGGCGTTTTGATCGATCTACTATCTTTAATTGTAAAGATTGATTTAGGGCATGTCCTGTATATCGATTGTCACCTGATAAGCGCCGAGCTTCAGGTCTTGTTTTATAACACGCGACAGAGTCCTGGCGGGAATCTTCATATATCGCGATAAGACTTTTTGCTTCCCAATGCGGTTTCGACGACTTCTGGCTTTAACAGCATTAATAGACTGTAGTTCTAATAGCACAGCACTCGGCCGCTCTTTCCTGGTCTCCTTCTGGACAGAGGAAGTGTTGTTGTATCTGTTGATAGTACGACATACGAACATACGGCTGATAGCAAGCTCTTGAAGCGTCTGGAACATGACGAGCCGGATCAGCTCCACACCCACTTGGTGCAAGGCGATCTCTGCAATACTATTTACTTCAACACCAATAACACATTCCATATTGTAATTTGATAATGAACACGGAAAAATATGTGAAATTACCTCACCTGTGGTGCAGCCTGCTAATCAACAAACGAGGCTCTGGCTCCCACCAACCCTCATTAGGCCAGCGAGATGGGAAATGGTGTAAATCCCTTCCATTCTATATGGGCCCCTACCAACGAAAGTTGCGAGCGGCGTGGGACCGATCGATGAGGAGTTCTTTGGGAGAGACTTATGTCCAGCAGTGGGCGACTATCGGCTCATGAAGATGATATAGAAGTGATTAGAAATAACATAAGTAGTTAATTACCCCAATGCTTAGTACCCTTCAAAGGATAACACGGTATTTGTGTACACTTTGTGTTACATCTCATCCCCCACCCTCAAGGCTTTCTACTACAGATTCACCTCAATCCTATTCCTAATAGCCCTAAACTACTGTTATTGTTTTTTTTTTAAGTCTAACAGCACAAAAACAGAGAAAAGAGTTTTCCTGAAAAACGGAACGTGTTTTTCTAACGGCCGCCATTTTATAATTTTCTTTTTAATATCTCTCTTAGTGTAATAACTACGTCCTTACTCCTCAAGGACTATTAATTGCACACCGGTACAAGTTGTTTTTATGTTTTTTTTATAACTTGTTGTTTTGTATTTTTTTAATATCAAGAAAAAAAAGTGAACCAAAGATATTTTTGTTTTTTTTTTTTAGCTTCGTCCGAATAAACATTTAAAATTCGTGACTCCAAACCAGAATACTTCGTTAAGAGGGTATTGGTTTATGGCTGATCATCCTCACGCGACTGGTGACGGCTTCACTGCTGGTAGATCTCTGTTACCAGTGCTACAGCAGCTCCTACTGCAGCCGACAAACATTAGTGTGCGGACATTACTGTGTAGTAGTCAAATTACTGAGGTAACGAAGCATTACATGTTGTCTCAAAGCGACGAGCACAATATACTGTGTATAATTCCTCTAACGCCACATTACTATGAGCGTATCACTTACCATCAGGTGAACTCTTTGCTCCTTATCGTTTCGTCAAATTAAAAAAAAAAACAATATTTTTTTGGCATTTTTTAATATTGTTAGATGATGTTGTGTATATGTATTCTTTCAAGTGTAAGGGGTCATATACATCAACCCACAGGACCCAAGCCAACCTCACCAGCTCGTGGTGCTGCTAATCAACTAACGAGGCCGTGGCTCCCACCAGCCCGCATGGGGCTAGCGTGGTGGGATATGGCCCAAATCCTCTTATATGAATCCCTACTCGATCGGCTAGGAATCTATGGGAGAGGTCTATTTCCAGCAGTGGATTTCTATCGACTGATGATGTATCCTTTAAGTAATTAAGTATATCATTAAGTATCTGGCTAACCTATACATTTATTAATTATTCATTGTTATTGAGTATTATTATACCATTTATTATACTAACTAACTCCTTTCAGCTACTTTCATATAAACGCCAACCCTCAGTTACTAAGAGAAGATTATCAAGTTGTTAGAATAAGAAAAATATAACAGCGAGAGAGAAGTTACTAGAAAACTTAATTAATTTTTTTTTTTAATTGTTATTAGATTTTCATCATAACTTTTTGGTTTACTTAGCTTCCAGGGCTGTGCGCTTCATACATACAAATAAGCACAGCATGCCCTGCTTCCCTAAACCTATCCAAGTAATAATCTTTCAAGTTACTCAAAAGGTACATAACTATGCTTCGACTGTTACTACATTAACTGAGCTATGTTATTAGTAAGTTACATTTAAGTATAGATAAGCATAACGATTTAGGGCGCGGTTTGCATACCCTACACGAAATATTTGTGCACATCCCTACTAGGTTAACAGTGAAATTAAAAGAAAAGAAAAGTTTTTTTTATTATGATTTAATAGTTTATGACATATTAATAATCCTTAACTTCATATTTCTACATTTAACTTAACAGTTATGTTTATAATAAGCTTATAGGTAAAAAAAATGTTACAATACTTAGTAGTATATTAACTGTTTATTAGTTTATTTAATTATATTTATATATTAATTTTAAATACATAAAAATATATCAGAAGATATTATGCTATTATAAGTTATAACTTTATATGTACTTTACATAATATTAGGTAGTAATTAAGCAAAACATGAAAACGTTGAAATTTATTCTTATTTTATTAAAAACAAAATATTACAAATTATGTTATAATAATTAATATAAGTTATTATGATAAAACATAATGTTTTTTTTATAAATTACAATCTGATAGATCAGTATTATTAAGTTAAAGTGAATATCAATTAAAATCCTAGTTTATGATAGTTATGATGCTAGATGCATTAGTCATTTAAGTAGAAAATTGTTTAGTTTTGTTTAATGAAATCTAATTAAATAAGTAAAGGTATTTTAGTTTCAATCATTCTAAGCACGCCATTTTTAATTCGACACGTAAGTAGTTTAGTGAGCTCACACTAATGATCACAACACCGCCGCAGTAATGACATGCAAATGAAAAAAAACGTGTTAATAAATAAAATCAAACATTATCTAATAATAGATATTATAGCGATAAACGGATTTTACGTTTCAGCGATGATGACATAGTGATTTTGTGTTTATCACTCTAACTAGCGCCACTTTGTTATGGGCGGGCGTATCACTTACCATCAGGTGAACGTCTCGCGCGTCCCGTCGCTTCGAGGAACACAAAAAAAAAACTTAAACGTACGAGGATAGTAAGGCGAATTTAACAGTGCACAATTCTATAGATCATGCTGCGAGAAAAAAATGCATCGGAGACAATGCACCCGCCGCAAAAAGCGGCAGGATCGCATAATGTATGGCTCCGGCCCGATATATAGCTCGCCGCCGCCGCGGGCAGGCGGGCGCGCGCGGGCGTGCGCGGGCGGGGCCGGCCGGGCGCAGGCCACGCCCACGCGCGCACGCCCACCGCGCGGGCGGGCGTCCCTGTCGCGCGCGCGCGCCGCCGTAAGCCCGTCCCGCACGGGCGCGCGACGCCCACGACGTCTCGGCTGCGAGTTTTTAGTTGCCGCAAAGACATCGCGCGCGGTCGCCGGCTCGTCGGCGGCAGTGTCGGGGGAAAAACGCTCAAAAAAAAGTGATCCGGATTTTTTTTCCTCCGTTGCTATGAGTGTCAGTGACGTTTTTTGGCAACGTTCTTCAATGATAACCTTATCAGTGGAGCCGATGACTCGTAACATCAGCAGCGACGCGCCGCTCGCACGATAACCCCTTTTTATGCAACGCGTTTTTCTCTAGTGATGTGCTTGTGCAGTGCCCATAAATGTTTTGTTCTGTGAAGGTAATTATCAATAATCGATACGGATCATCGTTTATCGTAAGCATTGGTTATATTGCAGTAAATAAATGCTGTCGAGAAGTATATGTGTAAAATTAATAATATTCAAGATTAGTGCTCTGATACGATGTATTCATAATCAATTCAACAATTAATTACATATAAATTAAGATTGTTCGCAGAAGTATAACAGAAATTATACAGAAAGTAACCGGATATAAAACAATTTGTCTATATAATATTTTATTACAGCTCGTACTAAAGGAAACTCGTTTTATTGTGGGTCGCAATAAATTTCGCGTTGAAATAAAAACAAAACATTTTTAAGCCCGTATACGGCGCGAGGCACCCGGGAATATATACACGAACAGCTTTTTATCTTAATTGGACTGAAAACGTAGTGAAAAAAAAATACTCGCGTAATCTACATAAGTATTTAAACCCAACGACTTCAAATATAATTTTGAAATATCAAATGAAAAAGAAAAAATTACAATTTACTTATTTTTTTCATTCAAAGAAGCGACAAGTCTAGCACCACGTCCATCTGATGGTAAGTGATATGCTTGCCCATTGTACTCGTCACTTGAAACAAGTTGTTAAGTGTCGTTACCCCAGTAATTACACTAGCTACAACGCCATTCAAGCCGGAACACAGTGATGTTTGCACATCACTATATGACGGCAGAAATAGGCGCTGCGGTGGTATCTACCTAGGTCTCCGGTTTCAGTCCGGTCAGTTTCGTTACTCCAATGATGCTACTAGCTACAACCCCTTCAGTAATGTTTGCATAGTATTGTTTACCGGAAATAGAAGCTGCGGTGGTACCTACACGGCTTCCGGTAACAGACCTATTAGATAGATACTTTTTTATCTGTGAAATTATTAAAATTTTGTATTTAGAAGAAGTCTTTTAATTTTCTTTCTGATATAACTGCATAGTATAAAACAAAGTCGCTTCCTGCAGTCTGTCTGTAGCTATGTACCCTTAGATCTTTAAATCTACGCAACGGATTTTGATGTAGTTTTTTTTAATAGATAGAGTGATTCAATAGGAAGGTTTATACTTATAATACATGTATAATATAGTAGAGAAATACTGATAATTTTAGAGGCTTCTAATGTGATGTCGTAAATAAACACATATTTTGCGCTTGCATTGTAAACGCTGGTTTACATTGTGAAATCTACGAGATAGATCGAAATAATGTACTGCAGTATTATACATCTTAAGAAGGTCTACAAAAAAGTCCCTGATGGTATATGTCTATCTCTTAGGGATAACCCGCAATAACCATTGTTTTATCCTTTATATTTAGATGCGACAATACCGGCCGGGCCTATAAATAGTGCGGTATAATGTAATCTTCTTTTATATTAAAGAAAATCTTAATAAAAATCTGTATGTATAGATGTCAAAAGATCCAGTTACTCATCACGAGATCTCAGAAACTTTAACACGTAAACACTCAAAATTTGATGTTGATATTGCTTCTGCCATTTAGAGGTCAGCTAAGAATGGATTTTACTAAATTCCTTCCCGAAATGTAGTCGCGGAGGTGTTAATAACGGGATGGGGCCCGAGTGACAGCGATTTGTCATAGTACGGGAATATTTCTGACAAATTTCAAATCTAATTACATATTACTGCCGAACGATTATAATAACAATTTAGCTTTAACTGTAAAATTAAAAAAAAAAATATTATAAAACAGATTAACAGTGATGAGCAAGTTCTTTCATCAGGTACCCTCTTCTAATTGAAATCTGGTGATCAGATTCAGAACACCAATCTGATCCTCAACTATCCCTTTTAACTGATGGTATTTAAACCCGTTCAACACCTTTATGCCGTCAAACTATCTCTTCCACTGTCCACCTGGTGACCCTTTTTTAGGAATTTTGCCCACGAGGACCAACATTGGGACCTCATAAAGGGATCCTCTTTGAAGGTGTCTGAGAAATGCTACCTCTTTTTGCATGACAGTTGTCATCAGCCTGCGTTTGCTGTTAGCTCTCTCAAGGACTTGAGCGTTGGAGATCTTTTGACCTTTCTCGTGATCTGAAACATTTGACTAAGTCTCCACCTCCTCATCACAAAACGGCAAAGCAAGAACAATTACAAGACTTGGATAACCTTGATATTGATTGATTTTGGTCTTGATTAAATACTTCTAGACTTGGTTTTAGTTTTGTTTATTCGGTCTAGAGAAAAAGCAATACCAATATTAGTCGCCTTTAACGGTTAAGTTGAAATATAACTTAATACAGTTCGGTTCTAAAGTTTTAATGCAATACTACTTACCATCAACCGATAGACGTCCACCGCTGGACAAAGGCCTCCCCCAAAGATCACATACAACATAGCCTCCGCTACCGCCGGACACTTGGAGCTGTCATTTGTAGGGTTTTCAAATGGGGGGGATTTGGGCCATTTCTCACCACGCTGGCCCAATGCGGGTTGGTAAGAGCCAGAGCTTCGTCTGTTGATTAGCAGGGTTCACCACCAGCTGGCGAGGTTGGCTTGGGTCCCGTGAGTTGTTGTGCGGGAACACTTACACCCTTACTACTTATACAAAATATTAATTGCTTTTAATAGAATTTAACTAAATCACACCCCCACTTCTTCTTTTCTCCACCTTCCCTCTGTTACACCTATTTTTTTTTATTATTAGGCAATAGCATAAAATTCTTACTAAGAAATACTTTGGTGGTAGGTCAGCTGTGCAGCTGCTATTGCATTGTACAAACAGTAGTGCGCAGACATTACTGTGTTCCGGTTTGATGGGCGCTGTAGCTAGTGACATTACCTCCGTAACGAGACAACATGTTATACCGAGCACGATATGGTACTGTTTAACCTAACGCCACGTTGTTGTAGACGAGCGTATCACTTAACATCACGTGAACGTATACGCCGGCAACAGTTTTAATACTCATTTACTACTTTAAATAATTGGATTAATTAAAACATTTAACGGTTAAAATTAACCGTATGTAATTGTAGTATCTGATTTACTTTAACCACAGCGCTTTTCATTAGGAACACTAGTTTATCGATAGGAGCTGGTGGTAAGATGTACATGGACAGTAGTAATGGTGACCTACCAGTAGAAAATATATTTTTTATTTATTTATTAACACGAAGTTTGACATAGTATTATATTTTTATTGATTATTTATTATTTTGTCACTTCTAGTACTTTACAAAGTCTATCGACTTAAATGATAGTGGACCTGATTACATCATCATCAGTCGATAGACGTCCACAGCGGGACATAAGCATCTCTTGAAAATTCCCATTTCAGGTAGGGATTCTTGTAGAGGGATTTGGGCCATTTTCCACCACCATGACCCAATGAGGGATGGTGGGAACTAGAGCCTCGTTTGTTGCTTATCAGAGCGCACCACGAGCAGGTGAGATTGATAGGATCCCCTGAGTAGTGCGAGAACCCTTTCACCCCTCTCCTTCTCCCTGATCACATATACACTAACTACAGTTAATTATTTTTTCACCGTTAACTATTTAATATGACCAAATTAAGGGAGGGTAAAGGGTCTCCCGTAACAACTCACGGGAGCCAAGCCAACCTCACCAGCTAGTGCACCCAATACACATTGATGGGAAATGGCCCAAATCCCATTATGAACCCGTACAAACGTAGGGATCTTTAAGGCCTATGTATTTCGGGGAACTTCCGGCTGATGATGATGATGATGATGAAAATAAATTTGTTAAATTCTCTTTAATATAACGGATAGTATATTTATTTAATTGTTCCTATAACACCGGTTCAAATTAACCGTGAAAACAATAAACATGTTTTAACTGTTTAATGATGCGTTATATAATTTATTGTTAGTTATTCGCGTTAATGGAGACGTTAGACGTTTTATAGCTCTATGGCTCTACATCAAGATTAGTGTATATACTTTAACCGGATCGGTGATATATTAGTTTAGTAACGGCTGATATGTTGCTGTCGTCAGTTGAGCGTATACGGGTGGTAGGCTAGAATAGGACTAAGCTAAGCCCTGCCTGTCGTAGAAGGCGACTAAGAGGGTCTAGGAGTTTCGCAGGCTTTGAGGGTTAAGACCTTTATCGCTCAAGTGAA
Source organism: Troides oblongomaculatus (assembly GCA_029032895.1). NCBI lineage: Eukaryota > Metazoa > Arthropoda > Insecta > Lepidoptera > Papilionidae > Troides > Troides oblongomaculatus. The sequence continues at coordinate 1,312,172 of JARDWC010000151.1, forward strand.
CCTGTGTGAGGCAGCGTATGGTTCACGATGGTGCCTAGGGTTAGGTTTCTCCTCAGACACCTGTAACAGCGTAGAGGAGCACCGGTGCGTTCTATAAGAGATCCCGGAGCCTCTCCGAATGCACTGATGCTGACCAGCGAGGGGGTTAGTGAGTAAGAATCTCACATAACCCTGACTTCCCTCTAGAAACCTAAAAAAAAGGTGTCTGCTGCTACCGAACGTCTAAGTACCACCGCAGCGCCTATTGCAGCCGACAAACAGTACTATGCAAAGCTTACTGTGTTCCGGTTTGAAGGGCGCTATAGCTAGTGAAATTACTCGGGTAACGAGACTTAACATATTATAACACGACGAGCGCAATGTGGTGCATTGTATAAAATCTTTAATAGCGCCATGTGTTTAAGGACATGAGTATCACTTACCATCAGGTGAATGTTGGGTTTAGTCGCTTTGTAATAGAAAAAAAACCACTTTGCACACCACTGTTGCTCGATCGCAAGGTACTTGAAGGTCACTGTAGCTAATAAAATTACTGGGGTAGTGAAACGTTAAATATGTGGTGCAGTGTATACCATCCTAAGTACCGCCATGTTATAGGCAGACATCGCGAGGAAACCTGCACATGAATTAGAATTTATTCTAAGGTGTGTGTGAAGTCACCAATCCGCATTGGGCCAGAGTAGTGACTACGGCCCAACGCCCTCAAATTGAGGGTAGGTTTGTGTCCCAACAGTGGAGAAGTAAATTGGTTGTCATAGAATAGGCAGACGTCTCCTACAATCAGGTGATCCTCCACATTGAATATAAGTAAATAGATACTTTAATTAGGAGACTGTAGTGTTATTACAGTTTCACCATCAGCCGACAGACGTCCACAGCTGGACATAGGCTTATCCCAAAGGTCCAGATTGATTGATCTTGTATTGTCCGGATCCCCCGGCTTCTCTCTATGACCTTATAATTTTATTAGCTACACCGCCTTTCAAGTACATCACACTGGTAATAGGTGATCGGTAACAGGATCCCTATAAAACTTTCATCAAATCTTCGTCGGTATCACTCTTGATAGAATGATCGTGGTCATCACTTCAGGTCTTCATCACGCTTCACAACTTGTTGCCATTCCTCTCTGATGGCCGCCTTCCTACTGCGTTCACATATCGGTAACGATGATGAGCCATTTACTGCCGCCTTTATCTGGTCAGTCCACCTCCTAGGTGTTCTTCCTCGTGGCCTGGTACCCTCAACCTTTCCCTGGATTACCTAGTAACCAATAGTTGTATCAGAGCTGTTCTACTTGCTCGTTGGTTAACATGAGTACAATCAATAGTGTCCAGGTTCAAATTCTGTCTGCCGATCAACAATAGTAAACATTACTGACTTACAATATGAAAACTCCTGTAGCTAGTCGAAGTACTAAAACGAAATGTCTAGTAGTCGAAGAGAATTTAGTACATAACTCTTTTGAGATATTCTTATGGGGTATCACTTATAATCAAGTGAACAGCTTGCGCGTCTCATCGCTTTGTTGAGTAAAACAATGATCGAAATGTCTTTGACCATAGACTTAAAAAAAAAACAAATAGTACATTATATTTTATTGTTTAATAAAGGCTTAAATAAGTAATTAAATATAAACATAAAAAAATGTTTAATTAGATTTGAAATGTACGCACTGTCGTTATCATCATCATTAGATGCCCACTGCTGGACATAAACTTACCCAATGTTCTCTACATGAATTGGTCGCTGTGCTGTGCTGTGCTTACCTATCTTTAATAGCACGAGACTGTAAAGCTCACCATCTACTGGTGTAAATCGCAGTGGGGCTCCTCACTTCACCACCACCACCCACCACAACACTAGTCGAATATATTTAACTAGCCAATGGTCATCAGATCGGAGTTTAATGGCCTAGGAACATAGTCATAATGAGCTGACTAAAGATTACTATTAGTATTGAATAAAAAAAATCTTATTCTCCCATTAACAGTCGACTGTAATGATGCTGGTAGTAGGTCTCTGTTAGTGGAGAGCGTATAGGTCCCATCGCCCTCTGGAACAGGTTCCAGTTTTGTCGTGGCGGTGGGGTCTAGGTAGGGCCGCATGAGGATGTGTGCCGGTGGACTGAGGGTGCAAGCTTGGAGTGATCTCCGCAGCCATGGTGGAGTATCACGAGGGAACAGGAGTGATGGTATTCTGTTCCGCCGCTCTCATTACCTCAGTTGGTGATGAAGCTTAAAGCAGTCAATAAGAGGCTGAGAGGACGGTGCGCTGTATGTTCCCACATTCTCTTATTGAAGGGGGGGAGATGTTCTCCCTTCAAGATGGAACTGCGTGATGCAGCCGGTGCTGACCAGGCCACGAAGATGTGCGTAAGCATTCCCCTGGTCCCGTCGTTAAGCGACAGTGGAACATCATGGAAGTTTTAGTCGGTGCAACTCCGACATATTCAGTCTTTGCTTCCGCGAGAGGTGATTTACTAGGGCAGATATGCGAAGACATTTTGCCCATAAATTTAAAAAAAAAGTAGGAACTACCGCAGCACCTATTTCTACTGCCAAATAGTAATATAATTACTTACAACTTAATGGTAACAGTAGTAAAGGCATTGTAGCTAGTATAATTAGGGCAGTAAGGTCCTGGAGAGGCGGCTGCGTACCAGTAGTAGTGTTGGGAGGCATCCTACAAGGTGGACCGATCTGGTGAGAGTCTTGGGAACCCGATATGGAGATATTTGGTGCAGGCCTATGTCCAGCAGCGGACATCTATCGACTGATGATAATGACGTATCAAGTAGATGAGCACAATCAGATGCTGTGCATCATTCTATTATTACGTTATTTTAACGATTCTGGTATTTTTTTAATGTACCTAGTATTTTTTACTCGGTATTAGAAACCGCGAAAGCTTTAGCAATGGCGGTTAAAGCAACCTTTTGCTTCGAACGGCATCCCTTATGAATATTCCGAGTTAAACGATTGTGAAAAGTAACGTTATTTATAACGCGATCGCTGCTATTTCTTATAACGTTTTTCCAACGGGCCGCCGCACGCGAAACGTTTAACTCGAGTAAATCAAATGCAAAACGCTATAACAGTTATAATATTTAAACGTCCGTATAACAAAATATATTTAACTGTTATAAATTAAACCGTTTCTCGCTTAGTCACTTTATAATATTATCTCGTCCGTTCGATTGTTTGTTAAGTGTTTATAAAGTGGTTTAAGTTTTTTTTTTGCTTTTTTTTGTTTCTCATCGCATCACTTTCAATGGCGTCTAATAACAAATACAATACTTATAAATATTTACGAGTATTATTTACCATTTCATTTATACGTGAATAGAATATATACATAACAGCATTTTTCAATTAGTTAATATATCACCTGATGTCCTGGACCTAGGTCTCTCGGATACAGTGGCTCCCATTGGTTATGTATTTACTCAGGTCACTATTACCTGCATACAGTTTAGGTACCGACGCAGCGCCTATTTCTACCGGCAAACGGTACTGTGCAAATATTACTGTGATCCGGTTTGAAGGGCGCTGTAGTTAGTGTAATTTATGGGGTAACCAGAATCGACATTTTATGTAGTGTATTGCATACCATCTTAATATGGCACGTTGTTATGGACAGGCGTATCACTTACCATCAGATGAATGTCCTACTGTTCTTGTAGCTTATTTACATAAAATAGCTACAGTCTAGTTAGGATGATATACACTGCACCACATTGTATTGGTCGCCTTGAGACATGAGATGAAGTCTCATCCGCAATAATTTTATCAGCTTCATCTCCCTTCATTTTCAATAATATACACTACTATATCAGACTACTACTACAGTCTAGTCTCTGGAATTCGTTGCCATCAGCGGTCTTCCCCAACAACTGCGACATTGGGTTATTCAAGAAAAGAGCATATTCTTACCTGAAGGGTGGGCAACGCACTGGCATCGCTGGTGACCGTGGGCGGCGGTGAATCACTTACCATCAGGTGACCCGTCTTGCTCGTTTGCCTACTAGATCATATAAAAAAAAAAATAATATATATATATATATATATTTTTATATAGTCACGCCTTTTTCCCAGTAGGGGTAGGCAGAGGTGAATAAACCACCCACGTTTCGCCAGATGTCGTCAGATTAGGTCCCATGTAACAGGGGGCGAGCCTGTTGCCACTTTATTGGGACCACCACACACACACACACACAAAGATAATATCAGTGTGCGGGTTTCCTTCACCGTTTTGTATCTCGCTGTTGTAACTAAAGTTAACAAATGTACATAACTTAAATATTAAGTCATCGGTACATGCCGAGGTTTGAACCCGCGACCTTCGGAATGAAAGCCGCACGCTCTAACCATTAGGCCAGCGAGCTACTTATATATATATATATATATATATACTGCTGTTTTTCTATTTGGTTGCTTGAGTATATCAGAGCTGGACATCACTAGGTGGGATTGGCTACACAAATATTATTAGTCCATCCATCTATTATCTTATACATCATTTCCCACCCCTACTTCTACTGAACCCCACTATCTTTTATTCCACTTTCGTATACTAAATATTCCACGTCACATGACTTTCAACCCTTAACATAAGTCCATTTAGGATTTAAGTGGTAAGTCTCTGTTGCGGTGACCGTCTTAGTAACTACCACCGCAGCTCTTATTGCAGCCGACAAACAGTACTGTGCGAACGTTACTGTGATCCGGTATGAAGGGCGCTGTAACTGGTGATAGTATTGAAGTGACGACACTTAAGTTATGTCTCAAGGCGACGCAGACATGGTGTTGTGTACTATCCTAACTGGAACCACGCTGTGATGGGAAGGCGTGTCACTTATCATCAGGTGAACGTCCTTCAGGATGCTCTTAAAAAAGAATTAAATATACGAATGAACAGTGATAGTCATGATGTGGAAAATTTTCAGGATTAGTGTTTATTAATGTTTGATTTAACAGAATGGGTATCCTGTAAATATACCATTCAACAGTACAGGTAGAGGAAACGGTTAATTGCTATCCATTGACCGTACTTCCGGCACATCTGACACGCAAATTTACTAATAACACCTCCTTTAAACGCTTGATTCAAAATAAAGAAAAAATACACTACAAACACACACACACACACATATATAAAAATGTATGTTTCGTTTGTTCGTCAATCACTTGAAAACAAGTGAACGTATCGACACGGGAACATGGTCATTCAACGCGGAATGATTTGTAGATAGCTATAGGATTTTTTTTTATTTCATAGATCCTTCATAATTTTATTTCTATTTTTATAAACTATTTCATTTCGGATTATTTATGCGGTTGCTATAGTAACGGTTGCTATAGACAGTCATTCGCTCTCAAGTAATATTTCAGTCAAATTTCAAATCTAATTATATATTACGGCCTGCAAAGCGGACAGGGAATAGCTAGTATATGTAATAATCAAATGACAGTTACCGGTGGTAGGTCTCTGTTACCAGAGACAATCTAGATACCACCGCAGCTCCTATTTCAGCCGATAACCAGTTATGCTTAAAATTACTATGTTCCGGTTTGAAGGGCACCGTAGCTGGTGTATAGGGTAATGAGACTCCAAAACATTTTATGACCCAAGGCGACGAGCGCAATGTGGTGCAGTGTATATCATCCTAATTAGCGCTACGTTGTTATGCGCAGGAGTATCACTTCACATCGTGTAAATATCCTGTATAATATTAATAATAAAAAAAGGACGAAAAAGTAGAAGTCTCTCTCATATTCTATAAAAATAACTCTTTACATGTCGAAATATTTTTATTGTATTTATAACTTATTTAATAATATATTAATGTAATTATAATGTTAATATTTAATCATTATTAACCCCAATTAAATAAATTTTTATCAACAATATTATTAAGCAATAAATTAATGTAATTATTTCAAGCAAAATATTAATTCCCGTTAAAGAATAACTTCATTAATGCTGTCAATAAATTAATATTATTCCTTTAATGTGAATTTTTTTAAGTTTTGATTAATATTAAACAAAAAAAGAAACACGATTTAAGTGTAATTGATAAATTAAATTACATTTTGTGTAATATTAAAAGGAAATAATTATTTTTCTAATTATAAATTATAAAATCATTAATGACTTTAATTGATTAAAATGTTTAATTAATGTAAATACAATTAAATGATTGATTAAAAAATTTGTAGTAGAAGACGCGAATAAATGAACTAATAAAAGTACGCATCCGTAATGAATGGCGGACCAACCGAAATATCCGACGAAAATGCCAGTGGGCGGTGCGCGCGGTGGGCGTGGCCCGTGGGCGTGGCCAGCCGGTCATCGAACCCCGGCTGTATGATATGTATGACTATGGCATATACACGTAAGCACCGGTTATGGTGGCTCAGTACCCCGATTTGCAATTCAACGATATGCGTATGCAGTGTAAACTGGTTAAAGGTTTATTTCAACTCGATCGCTTTTAAACGGGTTCAATTTTAACTAAACTAATATATTTATACAGTTTAAACGATTATCGTTAATCTTAAACGGTTTTTATTATTATTAAAAAAAAAAAATTAAGTTTTTATTCTATAGAATAGTTATAATATTAAAAACCATTCAAATATATCATCTCTTGGTAAAACTAATACGTTAAAAGATGATTTTAACAAAACTACAATGGAATTCATTGCACATAATTTTCTATAGACATTACTGTGCTCCGGTTTGAAGGGCGCTGTAGCTAGTGTAATTTATTTTTAATCTAACGAAGCGTAGAGACGATCAGTTAATGTTAAATGATAGTCATAACAACTTTGCGATAGTAAGATATACACAGCACAACATTGTCATTGTAGCTTTAAAACATACGCTGTCGAGTCTCGTTGGCCCAGTAATTACGGTAGTAACAGCGCCCTTCAAACATAGAACACAGTAATATCTGCACACTGCTGTTCGTCGGCAGCGATAGGCGCTGCGGTGACCTACCAGCAGTCGTTAATCAATTTCGTATATAACTACAAATGAAGCAGCAAATTGTGACTGCAATAAGCGATCACAGCTGTCGGTGTGAAGCGGAAGTGATGTTTCATAATCTCATTTACTTAAGCATCGCCTCGCCTTCAGAACAAACCGACATTAATCTCTAAATGCATTTATAATGATAGGTTATATTGTTATTCACATACACGTATTACATCGACTCATCCGTGTAAGGTTGTTTACTATATATATATATGTTTATGTTATATATACTGTTGGTAAGATGGAGGTAGCTCGCTGGCCTAATGGTTAGAGCGTGCGGCTTTCATTCCGAAGGTCGCGGGTTCAAACCTCGGCATGTACCGATGACATAATATTTAAGTTATGTACATTTGTTAACTTTAGTTACAACAGCGAGATACAAAACGGTGAAGGAAAACATCGCGAGGAAACCTGCACACTGATATTATCTTTGTGTGTGTGGTGGTCCCAATAAAGTGGCAACAGGCTCGCCCCCTGTTACATGGGACCTAATCTGACCACATCTGGCGAAACGTGGGTGGTTTATTCACCTCTGCCTACCCCTACTGGGAAAAAGGCGTGACAATATAATAAAAAAAATAAATAAATAAGATGGAAGAGAAGTATATACTGCAACGACCTAATATAGCTGTTAAAAGGATAGGAGGAAAGATACTGGTGGTACGTCTCCTTTGCTGAGGACCGTTTAAGTATCACCACAGCTCCTATTGCAGCCGACAAAGAGTTGAAGCATTACTGTGTTCCGGTGTGAAAGGCGATGTAGCTAGTAAAATTACTGAAGTAACGATACTTAACTTATGTCTCAAGGCGACGACCGTAATGTGATGCTGTGTATAACATCCTAACTAGCGCTAGGCTTGCCCTAAAAAGCTCCATATGATAAGAAACACTTCCCATAATTCTAGGGTAACGTTGATTTGATTTTCTTTTATAAAACATCGATCACATCATGGTGTTGTGTATATGACCCTAACTACCGCCACGTAATGGTGGTAGCTTTGTTGCAGGAGACAGTTATCACCGTAGCTCCTATATCTATCAAACAGTACTGTGCAAACATTACCGTGTTTACTGAAGGGCGTTGTGGCTAGTAATGTTACTGAGGTAACGAGACGCCTTAAAGCATCGATCAGCACGTGTTGTATACATCATCCTAACTGACGTCCCGTCTCGTTGTTTCAGATGCCGCTGAAGAAACTTCAATACAAACGGATTTACGCGAAAACGTCTTTAAACAATTCAGACACAAATATATCTATTAACAAATGTACTTAGTGCAATAATATATTATACGTACATACATATATATATGTATATATATATGAAAAACAGATTAAAAATCATTGAATAAAAACGGGTTCAATTTAATTGATGTCTCGGTGCTTTTTTTTATTTATTTTATTGAAATTAAACAAAAGAATAAATAAACATAAAACCTCTTTTTTTATTAAATATAACTTTCTATTTTAAATAGCTATTTAATAATTAATGAAAAGTGCTTGAATTATTTGTTTATACACACCGGCGGCGGTGCAGTGAAAACATTGACTAGTGATGTGACCGCGACGGTACGGTAGTGATGGTACACGAGCGGTGATCGTGACCACGCAGTAGCGTGTGCGTATCGGCTGTGTATCGAACTGTTCGTGTTAGAAATGTTTTATTTATGAGTGACTGTTTCGAGCAAAGCTGCGGTATGTACACCACGTGGTACAGTCGCGGTGAGAGCGGCATGCACCATCACCAGATGGGCCAGCTGTACCACCACGGGCCACCGATGATAAAGACCGAGGCCGGTGTTAACAATGACTGCATGATGGCGGTTGACTACGCGCCTCCTATTAAGGTAAGATTTGTACACATCCAGATACTTAATGTATTAATGCTAAATTGGTGGTAGATCTACTGTCTAGATACCACCATAGCTTCTGTAGCCAAATTGTAGTATGCAAACATTACTGTGCTATTTTGGTTAAAGTTAACGAAAATGAAATTGTCAAAACAAAAAATATACAGCATGAAAACAAATTTATGTAGCGACGTCCACTGCTGGACATAAGCCTCCCCCAAAGATCCCCACATCGATCGGGCATGCATTGTCCGTTTCCAGCGGCATCCGCGACCTTCGTTTGCAGGTGTTCATGTGAGGGGATTTGGGACATTTCCCACCGCCCTAGCCCAATGCGGGTTGGATTGGGTCTTGGAGTTGTTGTTCGGAACCCTTATACCTCAATTTGTGTACATGTAATGAGTTTTCTTTGTCCGCGAATCACGTGAAAACAAGGGAACATGAGCATTCGACGCGGAATGATCTGTAGATGATTATAAGCTGAATTTCATATATCCTTCATCATTTTATTTCTAAGTAAATTTTATAAATACTTTCATATTGTATTATTTACGCGGTTGCTATAGTAACGGTTGCTATAAAAAGACCCGCATTGGGCCAGCGTGGTGAGAAATAGCCCAAATCCTCCTATATGAGTCCATACAAACGACGGCTCGTGACGCTCGGCAGATCGCAGGATGATGCTGGACGGAGCCGAACGATGCGGGGATCTTTGGGGGAGGCCGAACATATCCACTAGTGGACGTATGCAGCTGATGATGATGATCAATTTGTATGTCGTACAGTATTAATCATGCACTATATTTATTATGATTTACATCGTTCATTTTTCTTATTAAACAAAGCGACGAGAGGAGCGTCACGTTCACCTGATTGTAATTGATACGCCTGCCCATAACAACGTGGCGCTAGTTAGGATAATGTATACAGCACTACACTGCGCTCGTCGCTTTGAGACATTGAGTCCCGTTACCTCAGTAACATTACTGGCTCCAGCGCCCTTCAAACCCGAACACAGTTATGTTTGCACAGTACTATCCGTCGGATGCATTAGGCACTGCGCTGGTAGGACAGAGAGGAGTAGGGAACTGCCACCAGTAATATACTTACTTTATAATAATATCTGATATATTCAAACCTAAGGAGAGAACGACGGCCATTTTGTAATAATTTCTTATATATGCAAATAAATTTTTATATAAAAAAAACTAATAATTTCAATTACATATTTTCTATATAATAATTATTTAATAACAAAATCATCATCATCATCATCAGTTGATGTTAGACCTCCACGGATGGACGTAGGCCTCCCCTCAAGAATAGCACGTTTGTACGAGTTCATATGGGGTAACTTTGGGCCATCACCAACCACGCTGGCCCAAACTACGAGCAGGTGAGGTTGGCATTGATACCAAGGGTTGCTTTGAGAGAACCTTTACACCCTCAACTACAACAAATTTATTTACTTATATGAATTTTACTAATATCATTTAATTTCCAAGTAGGTTTTTTTAAAAGACGCTTGTGGAGCCATGACAGTTAAGTTAGTGCAGCGGACGTACGCTAAACTTGAGTTTCCGGCGAAAGAAAACAGCTTTTGTTTACATGTGACAGATCCACTCGCACTTGACTTACCTGGTGGATATATGGTTATATGTCTCCTTGTGGGAGAAGAACCTAATCCCAGCAGTGGATATATTAAATTATCTATTTATAAGTGATCAACAGTTCGACATATCTCCTTATAATCTACTGTTTATGGAATACTTATTTCCTATACCGCCTTCATAACTTCCTTCGGCAATTTTTCTTATACATATTTACCATCATCATCATTATCAGCCGGTAGATATCCCCTACTGGATATATACTTCCCTCAGTGATCTTCCCATTAATCAATCCTGTGCTGCCCTCATCCAGTTGCTTCCCGCAACCTTCACCAGATCGTCAGACCACCTAGTGAAGGGCCTGATAACGCTGCGTCTCCCGGTATACGGTCGTCATTCGCAGCCCTTGGTGCCTCATCGGCTGTTAGTCCTTCGAGCGATGTATCCTGCCCATTGCCACTTGAGGCTAGATCTTTTAGACTATGTAGGTGACCTTACTCCTGCGGATCTCCTCATTTCCGATTCGACCACGCAGAAACCCCGAGCATAGCCCTTTCCATTGCTCTTAGTGCTACATGAAGCCTTTACACCAGATCCACTGTAAACGGCCACGTCTCAGTGGCATACATCATCACTGGCAACACGCACGTATATATATTAGGTCTTTACCTATGAAATTGCCGTTTTGTATGAAAAATTTTAAAGGTTTTTTTTTTTATTTTTATTAATTGTAGTAATCAGCCATGCAATTAATGCATCTTTGCCAACGCAGTGGCAGTTTGTTGATGCACTTCTTAAAGAAATCAGCTGGACGGGAGGCAAGAAAGTCTTCAAATGCATATTGTACTGCCTCTCGGGTATTGAATTTTTTTCCCGCCAACAAGTTATCGAAATTCTGGAAAAAGTAGTAGTCTGTAGTCGCAAAGTCTGGTGAGTAGGTCGAATGACGGAGAGCTTCCAACCCCAGTTCTTGCAACTTGGAGACTGTCTGCTGTGCAGTAAGAGGTCGCGCGTTGTCGTGCAGGAGCAGCAGAGACGAACGATTGACCAATACTGGTTGGAGATGTGCCAGCTTCTCCATCATTGTGTTCAGTTATTCACAGTACACATCTGAAGTAATGCTCACCCCGTTTGGTAAGAAGCTGTGATGAATCACACCGGCGCTAGACCACCAAACAGTGACCATCACTTTTCTAGGGGTAAGTTTTCGTTTAGGGCATTGTTTAGGTGCTGAACCAGGATCCGACCATCTTGCTGAACGCTTGCGGTTATCAAACAGAATCCATTTTTCATCGCAGGTAACAATGCGATTCAAAATTCCTTCATTTGTGTGTCTGTTGAGCAGTGTAAGGCGCGTCTCGACGCGTACTTCGCGGTCGCGATCGTTGAGTTCGTGGGACACACATTTGTCAAGCTTTTTTACCGTGCCAATTTGACGCCATTGTACCAATATAGTTTCGGCGCTAACGTCGCAAGCTGCTGCTAATTCAGCTGTAGATTGTGTATCATCAGCTTCCACAATCGCCTTTAATTCGTCATTGTCGACCAAAGTCTTCGGACGACCGCGAGGTTCACTTTTCAAGTCGAAATTTCCAGAACGGAAGTGTGCAAACCAATAACAGGCGGTGCGTTGCTTTGTAGTGTTAGCTCCGTAAACGTCGTTGATGTAACACAAATCAATAAACAAATGACTACTTTTGGAAAAAGAATTCCATGTTTTTAAAATAAAATTAATTTGAAATTAGAATTCTCAGCCAAACAAAAATTATGTTGATTTGTAATGGCCAGTACTGCAAAACGGTAATTTCATAGGTAAAGACCTATTATATATATATATATATATACATATATATATATATATATATATATATAAGCAATAAAACATTTGTTTCATACAAATTCAATTATTATTACCTGATCAATTATTTTCTTATTACACACACAGAAAAAATTTATATCTACTGTCTAATTTCGTATACAAAATTAATGTTTACATACATTTTAAAATATTGATTTTGTATATAAATCGCTAATACATTCTAGCTAGTAGTAACCGGTGATACAACAAGCGGAGCTTTCACCCGATGGTAAGTGATACGCCCGCCAATAACAAAAGGGCGCTAGTTAGAATGGTATACACTGCACCACATTGCGCTTGTTGCCTGACACATAAGATGTTGAGTCTCGTTAACCCAGTAATTACACTAGCTACAGCGCCATTCTAACCGGAACACAGTAATGTCCGCACAGTACTGTTTCTCGGCTGCTATAGAAGCTGCGGTGGTACCTAGATGGTCTGTAGCAACAGAGACACTGGTAGTAGGTCTCTGTTGTCGGAGACCGTAACAGTACTGTGTTGTACTCGAAGGGTGCTATAGCTATACTGCCTCCTCCAAAAATCTCCACATCGATTGGTCCAGCGTTGCTCGCATTCAGTGGGTTTCCGCGATGCTCACCAGATCGTCGGTCCACCTTGTGGATGCTAAACACTATTTATCAGATTTCAACTTTTACACAAGTTATATTATTATATACATTATTCTTATTACAATAAATAACCACCAGGTCACCCCCGTCAGGCATGGTACCCAGCAAACCAATGGCATTGCTGCTCTGAATGCTGAGGATTAGTCTTTGTGACGTGAAACATGAAAGTTACGTTACGCCATATTGAAGTGGAACTTCTTTCAGGATCGTGTGAAAAGGATTGATGAAACGAAAATGTGTAACGAAAAGAATACAATGTTTTAACATGGTTTAGTCTGTGATAGAGTGAGTTTCATCTCATTCTCACGTTTCTCTGTACTTCGTCTCCTTTCCACGTGTCAGATGCAGACTGGTCTCCATGCTGTATACTGCACTCTTAATATATGAAGAGCGAGAGAGAAAGAGAGAGCGATAGAAACGCTGATATTTATGCTCCATTATTTTACCCTTCTCTCTCTTTCGATCTTTCTTTATTTTTCATTCTATGAAATCATCACGACGTTCACATGATATTGAGGGATACTTCTGCCTATTACAAAGCGCTATAATGATACACTCGGCACCATATTGTGCTCGTCGCCTTGAAACATAAGATGGAGTCAACATCTTACCCCAGTAATTTCACTACTCAACAATTAACTATTTACTAAGTAATTCCACTAGCTGTAGTACATATAGCATGCATGAAGACGCTTCTGAAAGTGGAAGAAGCGAGAGAGGTGTGCCAGGATCGTGCAGGTGGAGAGAGGTGTTCTCTGCCTACCCCACTGGGAACGAGGCGTGATATATATGTATGTATATATGTATGCAGTACAACTTACCGCAGTAATTTTACTACTCAACGACTCACTACTTACTCAGTAATTTCACTAGCTATAGTACAACTTGTGCTAGTAATTTCAGTAGCTACAGGCCTCTTAGAATACAATACATTTATTGTCGGCTGCGATAGGAGCAGCAGTGGTATCTACACTTTCTCAGACAACAGAAACAATAACAATTTATTTATTGATTAAATTACTGGTAATAGACCAGTAATTCAATCTATAAATAAATTGTCTATTAATATCTCTCTCTCTCTCTATCTCTGTTTATTATCTCCACTATATATTCTTTTCTTTCCCTCACAGTTTCTCTAGAAAAGTGAAATGAAATTCGTTTATTAATTATTAATTTAATTAAACAAATGGTATGTACTGGAACGGTGACCGTCGTGTTCATGAATGAGAGCGGTGGTCATTCACCGTGGAAGCGCCCAAAGTCAACAGACGGCCGGCTGATTGTTCACGTAGCCGGGACGTGATCGCTTTTTGCCGGAGCACCGCCTCAGCACGGACCAAGAAGCGCGCCCGGGGACCAGCTCGCGCCGCCGCCGCGTCGATAACTGTGCCCGTCCGTGCGGAACAGCCGCCTCTTGCAGCAGGTTCATAAAAAAAAAAAACAACGTGACTGTCTCATCTTACTATAGCTGTATACGAAAGCTTACCCCAAACACTGACTTTCACAGACAAAAATTACTATTATGTAAATACTGGTGGTAAGTCTCTGTTGCTTTCGATCGTCTTAGTACCACCGCAGCTCCTGTTTAACATTACTGTGTTCCAGTTTGAGGGGAGATGTAGCTGGTGAAATTACTGGAGTTACTAACATATTATGTCAAGGCGATGAGTACATGGCGGTGCTGTGCATATCATCCTTGCTAGCGGCATATTGCTATCAGGTGAACGGCTCGTTCATCTCGTCACTTTGTTAAAGAAAGAAAAGGTTACTAAATAGTTAATGTATTAAGAATAAAGTGGAGGAAGTGGTGATGGTATACTATCTCCCCACTTCCTCCATTAGCTGATAAGAGGGATTGTCTAAGTAGGCTTACAACTAACGATTTTAAATAAATGAAGTAACAAAAGATTAAGTAAACCAATATTGTATTAACTTTGTTGAACGGCGTTGTAGCTAGTGTAGTTACATCTGGCATAGCTCTGTACACGGAATACAGATTTTTTTATTCTTCTAAGCGACGAGATAATCGATACGTTCATCTAATGGTAAGTGATATGCCTACTGAGAATAGAACAGAATAAAAGAGAACAGAACAGAGAACAGATCGCAACAGAACAGTCAGGATGATATGACTGTGTAAAAGATTCCTCCAATTAAAATCTCGAAACAATGCTCATTAGGTGGCGCGTTATCATTACAGCCACCTAAAATCAAGTGAACATGTCCTTCGTCTTATCGTTGCATCGAATAAAAAAAAAAAAGGAAATCTTTACTGCTTTATAATAATTTCACACAACAAAATGTGTAGTGTATCGAATGCCGCAAGCGACTCCGCGGGGCTGTTCGCATACTGTTATATCACTCGGAGTCGGCCACCAGCGGCACTCGGCGACGTGTTGAAATGTTTGCGTAACTAGCAACACTGCGCGGGTAATTCCGTTCGTTTCCTAGTAATCGTATCGATCGATTGTCTGTATTTAAAGTTAAATTGGATGGAGAAATCGCCGCGATCTTGCGAATGACATCTTCAGGCTGACTCTAGTAGACGACGCACCGCCATTTTGTAAATGCCGCCATCTTGTTACGGCGGCTGATTTACGATGTGAAGGTGTTTTATACAACGAAGCGGCGAGACGAGCGAGACGTACACCTGATGGTAAGCGATATACTCGTCCATAACAACGTGGCGGTAGTTATAATGGTATTCATACCACCACAATGCATTCATCGCTTTGATGTTTAGCTCTCGGTGACCAGATTCAAGTCCTGAATCCGATGAAGCTGCTATAGTTGTCTAAGTAACAAGCGGCGCAGGCTTCAATTGTGAAAAAAAATCATCACATTCAGATATAAGATGTTAAGTTTCGTTAACACCGTAATTATACTAGCTACAGCTACCTTCAAACCGGATCACAGTACTGTTTGTCGACTGCAATAGGAGCTGCGGTGGTAACTACCTAGACCGTCTTCGGCAACAGAGACTTACCACCAGCAAATTGAGTTTGATAACTAATCGAGAAGTCTAAACATCACCAACTAAATACGATATATGGAACCGGAAGTGAACTGACACTTCCGTGTTCAAAGCTATCGCGATGACAGCGAATTTAAAAATCTATTAACCCACAGCAGTAGTGGACTTCCATCGGTTGACATGATGATTTATCATCATGTCAATCGATAGACGTCCACTACTGGACATAGGCTTGCTTTAAAGATTCCCACATCGATGAATCTCTATTCATAAGGAGGAATTTGGGCCATTTCCCACCCCCCTGACCCAATGGGGGTTGACGAGAGCCAGATCCTCGTTTGTTGGTTAACAGCACCACGAGCTGGTGAGATTGGCTTGGGAGCCGTGAGTAGTTCTGCGGGATCACTTACACCATCCCATCACAATCCCTATAACAATACTGTAGTTAAGATGATATACACTGCAACTTATTGTCCTGGTCGCCACCATAAGATGTTAAGTATTGTTATTACGATAGCTTCACAACCTTCTTCTTCTCTTCTCTTTCGTGTACTTCATGACTGAAGGTGCTTGTTGACATTCTACATAATATTGCCACTGCTGGGACTGCTCTTCTCTAGCAGAGTAATTTCCACTACGTAGATGTAGCCGCAGTTCCTATTGCAGCCGACAAACGGTACTGTGGAAACATTACCGTGTTCCGGTTTGAAGGGCTCTGAAGCTAGTGTAATTACTGGGGTAACGAGACTCAACATCTTATGTCTCAAAGCGAGCACAATGTGGTGATGTTCATAACATCATAACTACAAGTATCACTTGACATCATGTCATCGACCGCTCGTCTTGTACCTTCGTTGAATAGGTTTAGTCTCATCACCTCAGTACCATCACCACCACTGCTTGGTGGTGATGGTGGTAGTAGCAGCTGCGATGGCACACGGTCCTACTATCCATACTGTGATGAACATAATATTCTACATGACCATTCACCGAACGTGGAGATCTTTTGCCACCCCCTATGCCCAGCAGTGGACGTCTATCAGCTGATGATGATGATGAACCGTTCAGTAATCAAATTACTAGGATTTGTTACGCGTAACACGGTTACTCTATAGATCGAATGATTTGCACTGTACAAGCGATGGTAAGTGACGGTCGCCGTCTCCACCAGCGGCACCACGACGAACTGATCATCACGACTTCCGGAAACGAACGGTGAAGTTGCGCAATATTAAATAACCTGGTAATTGCTTTGACTGCTTTACTAGCATACTCCTAGTGTAGTTGTCTGTAACGGTCTCTGTTACTGGTAACTGTCTTGGTATCGCCGCAGCGTTTATTGCAGCTGACAAACAGTAGAATGCAAATATGACTGCGGTATAGTTAAAGGAAGTTGTAGAATAATTACCGCGGTAACAGGTCTGAATTTCATGTGTTACGTTCTCGCTGCCTATGTGGTGTTGTGTGTCATCCTAAGTAACGCCATTGTTATGAGTAAAAGTGTCGTTAATTACCGGTAATTGATGCTAAAGATTTTTTTTTTAATTTCACTCTTATTTCTTGTTGTTTCCGTTAATGCAACGCCGCCGTCATTAGAGCTAATTACCGGCGAATGTATGGTCGCGCGGCGGGGCAATTGCTCGGGACGATTTATCCGGGATGATCGTGATCCGGGGAAAATGATCGGCGCAGCGCTCGGGTAACGACGTCCCGGGGCCGCTGCGTCATTAATCAAACCCCGCGCTCACGGGGGAGCCCCGGTTAAGCCGGAAAACGGTGTAAAAAAAAAAAAAAGACAGCATCACTATTTCTTTTAAGCATATATCAAATTTGGTAAGAATTCTGATGGTAAGTGTCAAAGTACACCACAGATAGTAGGACTGGTGGTAGGTCTAGAAATATATACAATACACCATTTTTCCATTAGTTAATACAGGTTCATCTGATGACCTGGACCTAGGTCTCATTCAGTGGCTCCCATTGGTTATGTATCCAGGTCTGTTGCCGGTGACTGTCTAGATAGCAGCGGCTATTTCTGCCGCCGAACATAATGCAAACGTTACTGTGCTCCGGTTTGAAGGGCTGTAGCTAGTGTATTTAATAGTGTATCGTGATAACTTCTTATGTGTCACGGCGATGAGTACAAATCGGTGCAGTGTATGTAATCCTAGCACCACGTCACTATGAGCTGGTGTATTGTATAAAAAAAAATATTATTGTTACTTACCACATTTTACATCAGAGCCGCGATGAAGACGCAGGAACAAATGTCTTGAATGATTCGTTTCATCATTCCTGTCCTCCTCCGAGGGTCCGGGGAAATTGTGCGGAGTTGTCGAATTCGTGCTTCCTAATTGTGTATGTTTTTATTCTACGCAGCGACGGGACGAGCGTGACGTATCACTCGATAGCGAGTGATGCGGCTGTGCGCAACTTAGCGCTAGTTACAATGCTAATAAAGCATCATACAATGCTTACTGCTATAAAGCGTATTAAGTCTCGTTACTGTAATTACTTTAGCTACAGCGCCTTTCAAACCGGAACACATTAATGTTCGCATTGGACTGTTTTGCCGCTGCTACCTATTATTATAGTAATGTAGTACAAACAGGAACAGTAGCATCAGTAATAATGTTTTAATTAGTAAAAAATAATGAATTAATTAAAAAAAAAACGTATCATATATTCTTAGTCATCATCATACCACCTGATAACCAGTGCTGGACATAAAGTCTATTGATTTTATCTTTATTATTACTTAATTTTTTTTTTCAAAAATTAAAACTTTGTTTATATAAATAAATATTTTCATCATAAATAAACAACATTTTAGTGTTCTTAATTAGATTATAAAGGAAGCATAAAATGCCGCTGACTTGTATCACTATCATTTGATAAATCACAAGAAAATGTATGCGATACGCAGCATTTTAGCGTATATAAATGGTGTAACACTAAAATGCTGCTAATTAAATAGAATAATGTCCCATTCATAATATTACTATGCATAATGACTTAACTTACTTATGTCAACCGCAGTCGCCCAGCCCTCCCCCGTGCAGAGCCGCGTCTTACACACCCGACCACCCCAAACCCCCACCCCGGCGACGCATCGCCGACAATTAATTTAAAAGACAAACCCTGTTCTTTCAACCACACGCCTCCATCATTAATATGTGAAACTTCTTACGGGGCCGCTGCTCCGCTGTCATTGCTCAAGTGATAAATACGCTTTATCTCGCTGAAATATTGACGGAGAGTTTCCCCGACAGTTCTTTCGGCGGGAAATTTTGTTTTTTTTTTTTTTATATAGCAACCCGGTGAGATTGGGTTTAGACAGTGGTGGATAATCTCCTTGAATTTTTTTTATTCGACGAAGCAACGAGACGTACAAAACATTCACCTGATGAGCCATAACAATGTTGCGGTAGTTAGGATGACATACACTGCGCCAGGTTTCACTCTTTGCCTTCAGACCAAGGTTTGTTTGGAGGTAGTTCTCTGTTGCCAGGAACCGTCTAGGTAATGTGGAAATATTTACTTTCCGGTTTGAACGGCTTTGTAGCTAAGTTATTACTCTCAGGCAACGAGCGCAATGTGGTGCAGTGTATACCATTCTAACTGGGGCAATAGCAGGCTTATCACTTAACATCAGGTGAACGTCGCGCTAGTCTCATCGCTTCGTTGAATAAAAAAAAGTACTTGCACGGCTTCATATATTCTCAATGTCAATAGACCTAATATCACTGTTGTCCGGTTTGGAGGGCGCTGTAGCTTGTGTAATTACTAGGGTAACGAGAGTCAATATCTTGTCTCAACGCGACGAGCGCAATGTGAGTGCTGTGTATACCATCTTAACCAGCGCGAGATTGTTACTACCTTCATCACGTCGCTTCGAGCATACAATAGAGACATTCAAAAAGAAAAAAAAAAAAAAAAGATAACAGTGATGGGTGGAGGCAGGCATGGAGGGAGGCAGTCACGACCCTCAGACATGAAGACTACCATTTGAGGTAGAGGAGGATATGTATGCCATCTTGCCTAGCGCCATGTTAATAGCAATCGTAACACTTAAAATCAGGTGATAGTTCGTCTCATCGCTACATTGAATACCAAAAAAAAAAGTCTAAGTCTTCGCTCTTCACACAGTAATATTTGCACTAGTGTTTGTAAGCTGCGGTGGTACCTAGTCTCCAGCAACAGAGACCTAGCACCAGTGGAACTAGGTCCTTATGGAAAGTGGCCACAGGAAATTAAAGCTGTTAATTTTATACAGATTTGTCAGAAGAATTTTATGTTATACTTAAGCACTAATTAGGATTTAAGTGTGAATTTTATAGCTGTCATTTAAAAGAGGTTAGGTTTTATAGCTTGAGTGTTAGGCCATACATCCAATTAGGTGTATCAGCGATCATACTAACATACTGAAGAGAACAAGCGGTATAAACTTATAGTCGACTAAATACCAACAGCGTCAACTTGCAGCTTAAGTTTCTTTTAACACGTCCACTGCTGGACATAGGTCAAAGATGCCCACATCGGTCGGCGGAGATTCCTAGAGATTTGGGCCATTTCTACCACGCTGGCGCAATGAGGGTTGGAAGCCAGTCTTGTTCGTTAATTACCAGGGTAAACCAAGAACAGGTCGGTTCAGTGATGTGCAGGAACCCTTACACCTCTCCTCATCTTACGAGGATTCACTTGATTAGTCCTTAGTAAAATTGATGTTAGGTCTTGCTCTAGATAAATTTTAGACTAGCAAAACGGAGACTATGTCCGGATGAACAGTATCAAGACCAAACAAGCACAACTGAAGACAGACCATCAGCAAGACTGAAAGTATTTAGGAAGACCAAGACCAATACCAATATAGTCCAAGTCTCGTTCTCTATTCAAGGTGAACTTCTCCCCAGTGACGCGGCGATTAATATGCCCAACCATCCCAGGTTCGATTCCGTGGTCATGTGTGGAGTTTAGCTGGTGATGCTGTGTCCTGGATATCAATATATAACATACGAGCATATTTTCCTCCGTTCATCGAAATGGTGATGTCAAATTCCATCACGGTAGTAGTTTATTGCTGTCCACTGCTGGACATTCTTCATCATCACTTTGCTGGTGGTAGACTTGAAGGGTGCTGTAGCTAGTGTAATTACCGACGCAACTAGATTCAACATCTTGTTAAAGACAAGGAGCGCAATTTGGTGTAGTGTATACCATCTTCACCACCGGGAGATTGTTGTTACGTATCACTTACCATCAGCTGAACGTCAGGTTCATCACGACGCTTTGAACATACAATAGTGTAACATTCAAAAGTAAAAAAAAAAAGAGATAGATCATGAAGACAATAGTGATGGGTGGAGGCAGTCACGACCCTCAGACATGAAGACTACCATTTGAAGAGGAGGAGGATATCACCCTAACACTGCTTTATCATTAACAACAAACAGGCGACATTTTTATATCAAAAAAACAACTAAGTCAAAGCTCATATAAATAATCATAAATAACACGTTAAAGTTAATAACGTAGCATATAGCCGGCGTTATTTGTGAGAGCTATTTGCTAATTAACAGTGCTTTTTTTTCGAATTTAACCGCATAAGGCTGCGAGCGGTAAATGGAAACAGTGTTTTTTTTTAATATCATTTAAGTATAACGATACCGATCTAGAATAAATACAGACGAAAGTAACTTAAAGTTTGAACTTAGTTTACTTAATTTAACTTAACGCTTAACTAACTGATGCAAATTAATGAGGAATAAGAACAATGCTTCTGATTCTAGATATCACCATCTTAGTTACTGTCTAGGTACCAACGCAGCGCCTGTTGCAGCCGACGAACAGTACTGTGCGAACATTACTGTGATCCGGTTTGAAGGACCAATAGCTATCACTGGTGGTAGTGTCTCTGTTGCTACAGACCGTCTAGATACCACCGCAGCGCGTATTGTAGCCGACAGACAGCACTGTGCGAACATTACTGTGATCCGGTTTGAAGGACCAACAGCTATCACTGGTGGTAGTGTCTCTGTTGCTACAGACCGTCTAGGTACCACCGCAGCGCGTATTGTAGCCGACAGACAGCACTGTGCGAACATTGCAGTGATCCGGTTTGAAGGACCAACAGCTATCACTGGTGGTAGTGTCTCTGTTGCTACAGACCGTCTAGGTACCACCGCAGCTCCTATTGCAGCCGACAAACAGTACTGTGCGAACATTGCAGTGATCCGGTTTGAAGGACCAACAGCTATCACTGGTGGTAGTGTCTCTGTTGCTACAGACCGTCTAGGTACCACCGCAGCTCCTATTGCAGCCGACAAACAGTACTGTGCGAACATTGCAGTGATCCGGTTTGAAGGACCAACAGCTATCACTGGTGGTAGTGTCTCTGTTGCTACAGACCGTCTAGGTACCACCGCAGCTCCTACTGCAGCCGACAAACAGTACTGTGCGAACATTGCAGTGATCCGGTTTGAAGGACCAACAGCTATCACTGGTGGTAGTGTCTCCGTTGCTACAGACCGTCTAGGTACCACCGCAGCTCCTATTGCAGCCGACAAACAGTACTGTGCGAACATTGCAGTGATCCGGTTTGAAGGACCAACAGCTATCACTGGTGGTAGTGTCTCTGTTGCTACAGACCGTCTAGGTACCACCGCAGCTCCTACTGCAGCCGACAGTACTGTGCGAACATTACTGTGTTCCGGTTTTAAAGGCGTTGTAGCAAATGAAATATTATTTTATTCTACGAAGCGATGAAACGAGCCAGACATTCTACCCGATCATAAGTAATATTCCTACCTATAACGTGAAGCTAGTTAGAATGGTATACACTACACCACATAGAAGTGAAATACTAAGTCTCTTTACTCCAGTAATTTCACTAGCTACAACGCCCTTCAAGTATAAAAGGTCTTATCTGCAATATGAGCTGTGGTACCTAGACAGTTTATGGTAACAAAGATATACTAGCACTAATTTACTGCGGTAATAAGACCTAACATTATATAGGCAAGTACAATATGGTGCTGTATCCTGACTAGCGCCATGTTTTTTTTTATTCAAGGAAGCAGGACGAGAGGAACATTCGCCTGATGGTATGTGATACGCCTGCATACAATATGTGGTGCTAGTTAGAATGATATACACAAGATCGTACTGCGGTCATCATTTTAAGACATAAGACGGTAGGTTCCAAGCTCTGTAGTCTCAAGCTAGTAAGAATAGGACTAAGGGAAACCCTGTGGTAGAAGTCGACTAAAAGGGTCAAGGAGTTTCGCGCGTCTTGAGGGTGGGGGCCCTTATCGCTCAAGTGAACCTGTGTGAGGCAGCGTATGGCTCAGCGATGGTGCCTATGAGGATTAGGTTCCTCCTCAGAGGCTCCTCCTCAAAGCGTAGAGTGGCACCGGTTCCTTCTATAAGAGATCCCGGAGCCTCTCCGAATGCTCTGATGCTGACCAGCGAGGAGGTTTTAGTAAGTCGGAATCTCATAACCCTGACTTCCCAAAGAACCAGGGTATCTTTCCAAGATTGCCAAACCAGGACCAAAAAAAAAAGGTTCCGTTGCTTCAGTACACTAACTACAGCGCCCTTCAAACCAGACCACAAGAATGTCTTAACATTATTGTTTGGCCGCAATAGGCGTTGCGGTGGTACCTAGACAGTCTAGATGCAACAGAGACCTACCACCAATAAAAACAATTATTATTTGTAGTAACTTTATAAAGACTTCTTCAAACTTACTCTTTACTACTAAAGGCAGTAAAGAGTATTTACTTTTTACAGCCTTTACTACTTACTGCCTGTTAAAAAAAAACCCGCATTAAGTTAGAGCAATTAGCCGCTCCATACAATGTAAGCTGCAACGAGCAGCGGTTTTTCACGTCGTGTTTCCAATGGTCGCAACGGAGCGATTAAATGGTTTATGAGCATGAAATTACACTAAATTGAGTAAATTTTAGTTTAGTCGACTAATTGTTATCCTGCAAACGAACACACGAACGCACACACGCAGAAAACTGAAACGGAACACGCGTTGGTTGGTTGATCTCCGCCGCTTAATATACCTCAATCATCACAGCAATGTATTAACGGGAAGTGGAGATTGAATGAAAATAGCAGCTAAATTACCGCGGTAATTAGGTAATACTGATGATGGCTTACCGGTAGACGTAGTATCGGGAGGCCTCCTTGAAGATGGACCGAAGATCTGGAAAGAATCGCAGGAAGCCGCTGGATGAGAGCTACGAGACACCGATCGATGTGGAGTTCTCTGAGGGAGGCTTATGTCCAGCTGTGGACTTCTAATGGCTGATGATGATAATAATGATAGGTCTCTGTTTCCGGTGAGCGTCTATATACCATCACATCTGTTCCCACCGCCAAAGAGTTCAAGTATTATTTCTTACTTCCTGACTTACTTCCGGTTTGAATGACTGAAGCTAGTGAAAGTACTGCAATATCAAGAGTACTTCCTATGTTATAGCCTAGATAGCAGCTAAAGATAGCTGCGAAGGTACTTAGACGGTATCCGGTAAGAGAGACCTTACCACCATTAATAATGCTCAAAATATTATATATTAAAGTTATTTATATATAATAGTATTGGTAAAACCCAAAATAAATATGGCCGACATTCCAAAGATCTTTGTCCTCATCATCAAAACAATCGCCGTTGACTAGGGGGTGGTTGTAGCAGGGGATTGTCACTGAGGACGGTGAAAAATCGCTGCTACGCTTTTTTCTCTGCCACCCTGCACCCGATGTGTGCCACGCCCTGACACATCCTGCCTCTTACGTCAGGGGAGACGGAAGTGACGTTATAACAAACATTAAATAAGATCTTTTAATACTAGAACGATGAGATCTAGACTATGATGTGATAGTAAGTGTTACCATGATAAGATGGCGCTATAAGAGACACGTAAAACAGAGTGTAATGGTGTGAAAGACAAATTCCTTGGGTCACCATCATCCACTTGATGACGTCACGCCTACAGAAACTTCAGGAGTACACGGACTGCAGTAGTCCAATCCTGGCGCTGCCTATGATATATAGATGAACACAAAAAGCAGTATTATAATGGTCCTGAATTAGGTCTTGCAAGATCTATGAAATATCATCTTACTCCCATTGCTGGACAATGGGGACCCACTTATTCCCACACCGATCGATCAGCGGTTTCCGCGACGTACATCCACGTCCGTCCAAAGTGACTTCACCACAGGGAACTGCTGTAAGAGTGGGCAGACAGCAGCAATAACCTGGCGCTAGTTAGGACGATATACACTGCACATTGTGTCCATCACCTCCAGCTATCAGCTGATAAAGATCGACGAGGATTCGGTGATGGGAGTACCGAAATTATTATCAGAATCTCAGGTCCAACGAAGCCCCAAATATTTCAGTAGCATCTAATTCTTTTTATTTGAAAAACCTAATAAATATCTAGATGTATAGAGAACCTAAATCTGACGCCATCTGTTGGTGAGCATCAAAACCGTTTTTTCATTTTGATTGTCTGACGAAGCACCGTCTGAAGTACTGCTGGAGGAACTGAAAGAGGGCGCGACCTGAGGAACAACAGCGGATATAGATTAGACCTATCTAGTGTTAGACTTTAATATCAAGATATATATACTGCTCGATATTGCTGCAAACTGTGTAGGTACCACCGCAGCTCCTATTGAAGCCGAATAACAATAGTGTAGCATACATCATCATCATCAGCTGATAGACGTCCACTACTGGACATAGGCCTCCCCCAAACGGGTGGGAATTAGAGCCATTTTCAACCACTCTGGGCTAATACGAGTTGGTGGTAACCAGAGAGATGTTTGTTGATTAGCAGGCTGCACCATGAGCTGGTGAGGTTGGCTTGGATCCCGTGAGTTGCTGAGCAGGACCACTTACACAGTGTAGCTTTGTAGCTAATGAATTTACGGAGGTAGTGATACTTAAAATTTCCTGTCTACAGGACGAGTATGATGGTGTAGTAGAAACATGATGACAGTGTGATGGTGAGATGTGTATCATCCTAACTAGCGCCATGTTGCTATGGGGAGAAGGTTCTATCGCTTCGTCTAATGAAAGGAAGTATACTTTGATTATCATCAGCCGATAGGAAGTCCACTGCTGGACCTAGGCCTCCCTCAAAGATCTCCACATACAGTTAGCATTGCTTCCGGTACCGCTGGACTAGGGGTTGACGTATGTAGAGGTTCATATAGGAGAATTTGGGTCATATCCCGCTACGCTAGCCCAATGCGGGTGGTAGGAGTCATGGCCTCGATTATTGATTAGCAGCACCACGAGCTGGTGAGGTTGGCTTGGGTCCCGTGAGTTGTACTGGTCCCTTACACCCCTAAAGTATACTTTATGGATAAATAATTGATGCGGTTATTTCACTATTATTATTATGTTTATTAATTATTATTCTTCTTCTTCTTCGTCGGTATCACCCTTGACAGAGCGGTCGTGATCATCATTTCAGGTGTTTCCATTCCATTCCTCTCTAATGGCCGCCTTCTTACTGCATTCATATAGCGGCAATGATGATGAGACACTACCGCCTAGTCAGTCCATCTCAAAGGCGTTCTTCCTCGTGGCCTGGTACCCTCAATCTATCCCTGGGTCACAAGTGGCTCAATAGTTACCTCCACGTGGCGGTATCCATGACAAAGAATGGTGAGGATACGAGACTTTATTAATGGTAGAGTTGTAATGATAAAATGCTAACACTATTACCCTTAGAATGTATTATTCTAGATCATTCTAGAATATTCATAAACATATGTATACATTATTATAATAATCTATACATACATAGGACATTCCTTCATTTACTCACTCATCACACGATCTACGAAACTATTAGACATGAACACAAACATTTGGTATAAATATTGCTTCCGCCATTTAGAGGTCAGCTAAGAATGGTTCGTAAAAAATTCCTTCCCCAAATGGGAAGCGGGGCTGTTGTAGCCAGCAAACAGGGGAACGGCTAGTGCTGTATAGTTTTAGGACTTAATAGTCATCAATATATGATCATGTATTATAAATTGGAGGATAGATGAAAACATCATCATTATCCGCTTTTATTCATCCATTATTGGATGTATACACTATCAGCCCGTAGGTGTCCACTGCTGGACGTAGGCCTCCACCAAAGATTCCCACACAATTGGCTAGGGAAAAGGAGTATTTAGGCCATTTCCCACCACGCTGGCCTAATGCAGGTTGGTGGGAACCAGAACCTCGTTTGTTGATTAGCAGGATGCACCACAAGCTGGTGACGTTGGCTTGGATCCCGTGAGTTGTTGAGCGGAAATCCTTACACCCTTAGGATGTATAGGACTTAATGCCTTTCAGCTAAAGCCAACTCCAGCTGTTCTCATCCAAATAAAATACTACAAACATTTTTTTCTTTGTCCAGCCGTGGACGTCTATTGGCTCATGATGATGATGACATTATCGTACTATGTTTGCGACAGGCACTCGGAGACATATTTATTAAGATGAAGACTTCATCTTCATTAGTAATTATACGACATCCCCCACTGGTGGGCATCCTTAAAGGCCCACACCCTCCCGATTCCTTACAAACATTACTATCACAATTTGAGAGACTAGTAATTATATACTAAGCTAATTATTCTCACTATATTATATTTCATCATGAGGAAGGTTAATGAGGAATGCATGGCATAAACTTGATTGTTCCACAGATTGGTGTTTACACAGCTAATGAGAACAGCTTTGTGATCACCAATCTGTGAGACCTGAGTCCAACATCGGATCTCGGTTTAGATGATGGTGAATCGAGCCCTAACCTCCTGATGATCAGATCAGCGCCTGCTTCAGCACCTCGGTGTCAGCTCGTTCTTAATAAATTAGTTTTCATGTACTTACACAAGAACTGTGTTCAATGAACACAGAATGTTTTATTCATTCTCATGAACATATATTCTACTTTACAGGTTTTTTTTAGGCTGTAAATGAAACAAATTGTATATAAATAATTCATTTATGTTTAAATAAAAAAAAATGTTTGTAATGTTTTATTTGAGATATGTCTTAAGTGGATGAGAAAAGCTGGAGACTGCTTTAGGTGAAAAGCAAGTCCTGTGATGTGTGAATATAGTATGATCACAATCCAACATTGGATGAACAAAAGCTGATGATGATGATGATGTTTTCATCTATATTTCACTGTTTTATTCATGCCAAATTGTTAAAGCTGTCTCAAATGTCTATAGCTCTTGTCTGCAGCTACATTATCATATGAAATATATACTCTGGAATATTAGGTATCTTAAAACAGTTAATCATGCACACTAGTCCTTACTAAACAGTAGTGTAAACATACTATAGTATTATACCTTAAGTACAGCTTTATTTATATATACTTAGTTATTATTAAATATATTAAGTATTTCACAAGATTTTTGATCAAGCTTCAAGTGAGATTTATTTGTTTTTCTTAACTAATAACATTGTTAAATATAATTCAATAACACAGTTATATTATAGTTCACTAGTATCACTTTGTCACATATTAAACTGTTGAACATACAGATTAATATATTAAACCGTTGAAAGTTTGAATCATAAATTTTAATCGTTTAACATATAAACTTGTGAATTATACGCAACAAATTGAACGCCATTAACAGTTCTTGCGACGTAATTAATCGATCTTGATAACTCCTCGCAACTGATTTCATTACGAATATTGCTTAATTTCATCACATAACTGAACGGAAATAATGTTTCTAATCACCTGTTCACAATTATTAAGTTATTAAGTGGAAACTTTGCTGAATTAAGGAAGCTCTTATGAGGTTAGGAAACGAGTGTTATTGACGACAGCCGCGGCAGCGCCGGGCCGGGCGCGCGGGAATATAACCCGGCCGTATTCAAAAGCAATGTAATATGAAACTAATTTCGTTGCAGTTGCCCCGTCTCAATCCAGTCGCGTTGTACAGCTTAACCCTTTACTGCGCATGTCCCCATACATAAGTAGGTGAAGGGAAAAAAAAAATTATGCCGGGTAAATTTTAAACCTATACTTTTTTTTTTAACACTCCCGCATTTTTATGTCGATCCTTTGTGTGTGTGCGTTGCCACTTTTAATTACGTATCGACTTAATTTGCGAGCGGTGCCCGTTGTTCTAGGTTACGTTTTCAGTCAGTTTTCGGCTGATGTCTAGATGTTTCGAGCGGGACTGTCCGCTTTGTTGTGTAAATACGCGCTGTGTGTGTGCTCAGGTTATGTTTCCAGTGCTTTTACTGCGCCGCTGTTAGTTTTGGTGGGAAAACACCGCGATCTGGTGCGATGTCACCTTCAGATCTGATTGGATTATCCCGTATCCCGATTTAAGATGTGATTCAGGTGAGTTATAGCAAATTCTAGTTTATATATTACTGCGTCTAATGTTAACATAGAATTTTAAATGTTTATACACATAATATGAATTATATCACATGACAGCCACTTGTTGCTTACTCGCGCAATGGTGTATCTGTTACCATTACTATTATTATTAACAAAACAATAAAGTATTGTATTATTGAAGGAATACAAATCGTAATTATAAATAATAACGTAAACAAATGGTAATAATGTGTAATTAAAAAGCAAAAAGAATTCTTTTTTTTTTAATTTCGGCGTAACATGCCGGCGTTTGCGAAAAACCTCAATAGCCTAGACAGGATGAAATTAGTGCACTCATTTCGTTAATAGATGGCGCTTTTTTAATTTTTTATCATAATTTTTTTTTAATTTATTTAGGAAGTTTTAGTAGATTAGAAACTAAATATATATAGGAAAAGACGAACAAGACCCGCCAGCTCATAACGTGGCGCTAGTTAGGATCATATACACAACACCGGATTGTGCTCATCACTGAGACTTAATTTTTTGTATTATTCAATTAAGCGACGAGACGAGCGAGACATTCACCTGATAGTGAGTGATACGCCTGTCCATAACAACGTGGCGCTAGTTAGAATGGCATACACAGCACTACATTGCACTCGTCTCTTGAGACATAAGATATTGACTTTTGGTTACCCTAGTTGTGTAACTAGTGTGTAGCTAGCTACAACGCCCTTTAAACCGGAACACAGTAATATTTGCACACTACTGTCTGTAAGGAACAGTAGTTGTATAGACTATTCAACTTACTGTAGAGACCCATCATCAGTAAAAAGTTGTAGTGTAATATAGGTTTAAATGTATGCCCTGAAACTGGTAACCTAAACCTGGTGGTAGGTCTTAATTTCTGGAGACCGTCTAGATAGATAGTACTACAACTCGTACGCCAACATACAGTAGTGTTAAAACACTACTGTTCCGGTTCGAAGGGCGCTGTAGCTAGTGTAATTACTGAGGTAACGAGACTGATGTGATATTATGTCTCAAGACAAGCGCAATGTGGGTGCTGTGTATAGCATTCTAACTTGGGCAATAGCAGGCTTATCACTTAACATCAGGTGAACGTCGCGCTAGTCTCATCGCTTCGTTCCCTTCTTCGTTCATATGAACTCCTAGATACGACAGTCGCTAGTGCCCAGCGGTGCCGTAAACCCAGCTGTAGGAGATCTAAGCTCAGCAGTGGACGTCTATAAGCTGAAGGTGATCGTCGCGTTCGTCTCGTCGCTTGATAGAATAAAAAAAAAAATAAGAAATTCGCTTTATTAAAATACTTGTTTACATATCGCTATCCCACGGCGTCGGATGTTATTTATCGCCGTTGCAAACGAACCGGAGATTTTACAATGCCCATAAACGGTTTCGTTTTGTTCACCATCCCAACAGTGTATTTTATGCGCCCACGCCCACGGGTGTAAAAATTCCGGTGGGCCGAGTGGGCGCGATGCGGGCCGCGGCGGCGCAATGGGCGCGCTCACAGACAGCGCTTTGTTGCGGACGTACGCTCTTTAATAAATCTTTATTTATACCCAAAACCTGGAATGCTTCGGGAAGAGCGAGCAGAAGAAGAGAAAGAGAAAGATAAAGAAGATGTTCATCACATAGAAACTAATTAATTTCTATAACTTAACTAAGTTATATAACAATATATATAACAGCAGCCATCACGCGTTTATACTTAATACTGGTTAGAACTCTGTTGACGGAGACCGTTTATTTACCGCAGCTTCTATACACACTGTGTTCCGGTTTGAAGGGTGTTGTACCTAGGAAAATAACTGGAGTAACGCAACTTAATATCTTATTAAAGCGTACAATATAGTGCTATGTATATTATTGTAATGCCAGGTGACAGACAGGCGTATCACTTACTATCACGTGAACATCTCGCTTGTGTAGTAGAATAGAGAAGATGTTTACACAACATAGCGGTCTCTTTGATATAGTAATTATACTAACCTTATCCGATTTCCAATAAAGTCATTTTTCATCATCATCAGAGCTCTATGTTGTGTATATATCTTAATCATTAAGCTTCATTCTCCATTTAGACTGTAGAAGGAGATGACACTACCAGTTACCTCTTTAAAGTTAAGTTCATCATCAGCCGACAGACGTCCACTGCTGGACATAGCTCCCCCCCATCATCGATCCTGCGCTGCCTGCATCCACCTGCTTCCGGCAACCTTCACCTTCACCAGATCGTGGGAAGTCTTGGTGAGGGGCCTACCAACGGCTTCTGGTATGCAGTCGCTATTCAAGGACCTTGGTGCCCCATCGGCTGTCAGACCTTCAAGCGATAACCACTCGAATCTAGCATCCTTTAGCTAAAGCTACAGTTAAGTTATCTAACTGCTATTAAGTAAACTAAGTAACGTCCAAAGGTGCTGGTAAGTCTTAATATAAGGCTGTTCCATATAAGTCAAACTCTCTTTCTTCGATTAACTGAAAGTGGGTGTTCGTGTATTAAAGTGGTATTAGCTGGTGAAGTAACTTAAGTGATGATACTTGATAACTTGTTAGACGGCAGGTGAATATGGAGTAGTTTGTTATCTTCTATCACTTCATCACCATCATCATCATTATCAGCTGATAGATGTCCACTGCTGGGCTGTTCTGAAGCCGTATATCACTTAGTTAAGTTTAATACTCGTGGTATGTCTCTATTGCTGGAGACCATCTAGGTCATCGCAGCGGATACAGTAGGAAAGGGTTCCGGGTTCAGGTTTGAAGGGCGCCGTAGATAGTTGATATAACAACAGTAAAGAAACTTGGGATAGCGTATCAATTACCATCAGATGAACGCCTTGACTCATCGAATTAAAAAAAAATTGTGGTCATCAGCTCGTTCCGAGGATTAATATAATTGGTGCAGCAGGTCAGCTCTGTGGCTCGCTTAGGTGCTGACGCGCCGAGAAACCAGTTCGCGAGCTCGTAAAGCCCTCGAAGCACCACACCGGCGGGTCAGGCGGGCGGGGTCGAGCCTCCCCTTAATATTTAAACAAACAACTGTCAGTCGCGCCGTGGTGGGGCCCGTGGGTCATAAGTCACCCACGTCACCGCCGGCACCACTGGCATGGTACATTTACTTTGTTGCCCCTAACAACGTGAGACTAACCATTCGACTGATAAGAGAATAAAATAAAAAAAAAAGCGACAAGACCATCACCTGAAAATGAGTGATACGTCTAACAGCGTAGGCAGTTAGCATATATACCACATCGCGCTCGTCGTCTTAAGACGTAAGATCTAAGTCGCGATGGCACAATAACTTAGCTACAGCGCCCTTCAAACCGGAACACAGTAATTTTTCCACACAGCAGTTTGTCGGCTGCAATACCACCAGCCGTCACTGAGTGGTTTTTAAATATTGAAGTGTGTGAAGGTATTTGAAGTTTTGTTCTTTTTTTTTTAATCTCATTCCTCCTGTAGTGTGTGACTGGGACTCTTTTGTTTCCTTCTCTTAGCTTGCTTATTTCCTTTAACTTCTCATTCTCTTCTTTCTCCCTTCTACTCCTTTCATTGCTGTTCTTTCTTACATATTTCAGTTCTCTATCATACTTCCTTTCCTTCCACTCATCACAATCTGGTAGTAGTTAGGACGATATACACAGTAGCAGACCTTGAGACATAATATGTTGACTCACATTACCTCGGGCATTTCACAAGGTACAACGCGTCTCAAACCGGATCATAGTAACTGCACACTACTATTTAGTGGCAGAAACTAAACGGTCTACTGATCTAAGCACGAACGCAGCTCCTATTGCTTGGTAAATAACAATGTAGAGTTACTTAGGATGGTGTACACTGTACACTTAGCGCTTATCGACTTGAGACATAAGATGTTGAGACTCGTTACCTCATACATTTCACTAGCTAGAACGCCTTTCAAGCCGGATCACAGTAATATTTGTCTGCTGCAATAAGAGCTGCGGTGGTACCTAGGCGGTCTGCAGCAACAGAGACACTACCAGCCATTAATATATTAGGTTGGGGAAAAAGTTTCTTCGCATATTCTAAGAAAATTCAAAACATATTTTAATATACTTAATTTATATTTAACTTAAGTATGTAGGTACCATTTTGTTTGATAACTTATTGCCAACTTGTAGGTAGGTACATGATCCCATTGCTATAGAAATTTTGGGAGTTCTGATCAAAATACCGCGACAAGTTTGGCTGTCCCCTCGCGATGTTAACCTGACACGGCCTGAAGAATTCTGAAGAGACCGAAACAGGTGGAAATCTGAAGGTGCAAAATCTGGTGGTCAGGACTATACGGCGGAAGCATTAATACCTATCACTCCCAAAAAGAAAAAGTTTATAATGAATATTAGATGATAAGTGACTCTGAAATGTAAAGGCCGTGACCCACAACACGCAGCAAGGATTATTAAAAAAAAAATACCTTCCACTCCCAGCCAAACTCTTCATTTTTGCTGAAAGACTAAAGATGTGTGAACTATGTCTAGCGTTATCATGATGAAAAATCACACCCCTTCTGTTGATTACTACCGGCCGCTTCTTCTCGACTTCTTCCTTTAATCTCATCAGCAGTTCGCAGTAGAATTCATAACCAATGCCCCTGCCTGGTGGGAACAGCCCATAATGAACAATGCCCTTCCAATCCCACCACACAGCATCTCCTTGTTGCGAGTTAACCCGGGTTTCGCCACAGTATAACCGGCAGAAGCCTAAGCAGCCTTTGAACAGGACCTTTTCCACACGTTCTTGTCGTTCGTGATCCACTTTTCATCACCAGTCAGCTTCTTCAAAAATGGTTCGGCTCCATTGCGTCGTAATAACGAATCACAAACGAGTACACGGTACATTATTAGGTTTCTTTCAGTGAGCTCGCGAGGTACCCAAATACCGAGCTTTTTTGTCTACCCAGTTTTTTCTCAAATGCGCCAAAACCGTTTTGTGGTCAATGCCCAGTTCCTCAGCTACGTCGTAACTACTGATACGCCGATCTTGCTCCACTTTTTCAAAAATGGCGTCCATTTTATCCGTAATAGGGCGACCAAAGCGACGTATATCTTTGACATCAAAATTTCCGGATTGAAAACGCTTAAACCAAATTTGTGTTACTCTCACAGACACTACACACTACACACTACACACTGCACACTTCACTACTTCCATAAACATCGCAATTTTTTTTCGCGAACCAGCCAGACACAAACAGTACAGCAGCAAAGAGATTTTATTACAAGTTCATACATACTATAGTGCGAAAAGACTTTTTCCTAACCTAATATATATATATATATATATGTATGTGTATGTGTGTATATATGTATATGTATATTATTTCCTTTTATTATCCTTTCCTAATATAACATTTGGTCCACGAGAATGTTACGATCAGTCGTTAGTTACTGACGTAACAACATCTAGCTGTTTCCCAGTATTCACTCATTGAGGCTAATGAAATTTATTACAGTCTCGTATGATTTATGTGACGGATCGATTTGTAAAATTAACTCCAGTTGACTGATACATACAGACATATATATACATGTACACAACAAGATATATACATTGCATACTATGCGTAGTAATAGTCGAGGTATTCCCTAGTAGCTACAAATTTAAAGTTGTTCGACAAGGGCGCAAAATGGTATCCGCAGAGTCGGCAACAACCTTAGTGATACCTCTACTGTTACTGGTGGTCATAGGCTCAACGTCCAACAAACTTATGCCTGTTTGCCTTTGAAGTGAAATAAAAAAGAAATCAACATATACATATACGTCTCTACTAAAGACTGTCTAGGGACAACCGCAGCGCTTATTGCAGCCGACAGAGTACTATGCGAACATTATTGCTGTACTTGAATGGAGCTGTAGCTAATGTAATTACCATGGTAACGAGACTCAACATCTTAAGTCGATCGACCAGCGCAATATGGAGTTGTGTATAACATCCTAACTAACGTGACAACGTTCTGTTATTATCAGGTGAACAACTCGCTCGTCTCAGCTTCGTGATATATATGAATTTTTTAATAATGCGAATTAAAAAAAAAAGAAAAGGCAAAGGCAACACCGCAGCACGTATCTTTGCCATCAAACAGTAGAGTACAAACTATGTTCCGGTTTGAAAGGCGCTGTTGCGATAATATCTTATGTTCCATGGTTTCGAGGATAATGTGGTGCAGTGTATATCACGACGAGACAAGTAGGACGTCCACTCGATGGTAAGTGATCCGCCATAACAACATATCGTTAGTTCGGATGATGTACACTACACTACATTGCGCTCGTCACCTTGAGACATAAGATGTTGTCTAGTAACTCCAGTAATATTATTAGCTACAACTCACTTCAAACCGGAACACGGTAGGTGTATACACTGCTTACTAGTGATAGGTCTCTGTTCTAGGTATCACCACAGCTCTTATTTTTGCAGTAATATGCAAACAATATTGTGTTCCGGTTTGAAGCGAGTTGTGGCTTGTGAAATAACTAGGATAACGATATTTAACCTATCACTTATCAAGTAAACGTCCGGCTTGTTTCTTCGTTTTATTAAAAAAAACAAATGTTTGTGTTGGCGGGAAAAGCATCTGAGGTTCGAACCTAGACGATCTCCGGCAAGAGTAGTACCACCACTCACCAGTTAGGTATTAAAAAATGTCAAATCAAGTGCCTGATGAATAACCTGAAATCCATTCATCCATCAGCTTATATTGACACAGTCGTAGCGCTCGTCATAATCTAACATCGTAATAAATACCATCAGCTGATATAATAAAAAGCTATCTGTCTCTTTCACTCATTGAAGAAGCTCGCTCGCACATAAAAATGTTGACAACACCAACACTGTAACAACATCATTCAACTAGCAACAAAACAAATAGTCCTAATAAAGATCAGCCATCTTTAAATTAGACGTACAAAAGAAGCGGCTTAATGATACCGAAATTCGTTCCGCCGCCGATCGACGCCAGCTTCCGCCACAGATTTGAATTTCGAATCATTTTTTTTTTCACTCTTTCTCGTATCGGGCGCGGGTTTTGCTTTTTTTTCCGCCAGTAATGGTTTTTATGTTTTGCGGTTCGTTCTTTTTTTTTTTAATATAATTTCGTTTTTATCCGGCCAGTGTTATTGTTTTCGGAACTTATGAGAGTTAATGATGATTGTCCGGCGTAATACGGTGTGCGGATAATGAATTGGTCGTGTTTCGTTCGGCGGCGATTCGTTGCGAATCGTTTCCTCTTTTTTTTTTTCCGCCGTCCGCCCGCCAGCATTAGGCGAACGAAAACGAATGGATTTCGTTAGGTTATTGAATCTGTGCGAATATATATATTTTTTGATTTGCAACAACAAATTATTTTAAGGAAACTGTATGAAACAAAAATTTGTTCAAATGAAAACAATTTCTTCTTCACTCTTTTTTATTCAAGTCATACATACAACTATCCACAATAATATAGCACTAGTAAGATTGCTATACACTGCACGTCATTGTGCTCATCGCTTTGAGACATGAGA
Source organism: Troides oblongomaculatus (assembly GCA_029032895.1). Classification (NCBI taxonomy): domain Eukaryota; kingdom Metazoa; phylum Arthropoda; class Insecta; order Lepidoptera; family Papilionidae; genus Troides; species Troides oblongomaculatus. Next base: position 1,349,075 of record JARDWC010000151.1, read on the forward strand.
GGTGAAGTCTCGTTACTCCAGTAATTTCACTACCTACGGCGCCTTTCACACCGGAACATAGTAATATTTGCACAGTAATATTTGTCCGCTGCGGTGACATCTAGACCTAAACCAAGTCTCTTTAGTTTCTGTCACCAAACAGTAGTATGCAAATATTACTGTGATCCAGTTTGAAAGGCGTTTTAGATAGTAAAATCAGTAAGTTGACAAGACGTAACATCAGGTCTCAAATCGATAAGCACTAAGTATTGCAGTGTAAATCATCCTAAGTAACGCAATTGTTATTTACTAAGACACTGAAGCTACGGTGGTACCTAGATAAGAAGACGTGTTAGTTTCTGTCACCAAACAGTACTGTGCAAATATTACTGTCATCCGGTTTGAAAGGCTGCAGCTAGTGAAATGACTATAATCATCATGTCTCAAATCGACTAGTGCTAAGTAACGCTACATTATTTACCAAGAAATGGGAGCTGCTCGTATCGTCGTTTCGAATTAAAAAAAAATGAATCCTAGGTATTGAACAGAATTACTAAACTGTAACCTAATGAAGTAGTGTATATATAATATTGTAAGCATGTATTGCTTTGATTTAATCGATTAACAAACAGTGGGTCAACTCTATTTGAGATGAGGGAGATCAGATCGAAGCGCGTGTTATTTTTTTTTTTTCTCATTTGCCACCATCCGATTGCGGCGCGTGACGAACCGCCATCCGGTCGCCGCCGAGCCTGTGGTCACCGTCCGCCACCGCTAACGACATCGCCACGAGATGAGCTCTGTGATCTGATAGAAATGAGATTGGGTACACTTTGGCTGCGGTTCGTTTATTTGTAAACGATCCGGTCCCGTTCCCTCAGCTCGGTTACGGATAAATTAAAAAAAAAAAATTTTTTTTTCTTGGTTTTACTAAATTTGAACCCACAAATTAGGTTCGCGGGGTATGACGACACGAACGAGGGTGATTAGGGTTATGTACACTGCACCAAATCGCATTGGAGACATGGGTCACTGTACGAGACGAGCGAGTCAATCATAAGTTATACGCCTGTATATAACAACGCGGTAGTTAGGATGATATACACAGCACCACATTATGCTGGTGGCGTGGGACACATGGAAACATCTTATATCTCAGGCGATAAGCATAATGTGGTACAGTGTATGTTATCCTCACACCACGTATCACTTAAAATCAGGTGAACGATCTGCTATTCTCATCGCTTAATAAAATAATAAAAAAAGAAAGGGATAAGTTTGCCAATAACAACGTGATAGTTAGGATGATATACACTACACCACATTATGCTCGAAGCCTTGGGACATAAGATATTAACCTGGTGGTGAGTGATACGCCCGCCCATAACAAAAGTAACAATTAGATTGATATACACTGCACCATATTGTGCTCGTCACCTTAACACATTATATGTTAATTATCATTATCCCAGTAATTTCACTAGCTACAGCGCCCTTCAAACCGGACCGTAGTAATGTAAGCACACTACTAAATAGTAGAGATAAGCGCCGCGGTGTGACCTTGGCCTTTTTAGCAAAATTCAATCAATTCACCAAAAAAAAAAGTACTTAAGTAACGATCATGTTCTAATTAAGTACACAACAAGCAATTGAACTAAACAGCGTTCAGTTCCAGCGATTCTCAAACTGTGGTTTATATAAATATTATATTTGTATTAGAGGGAATAGTTAACTGCTATAAATGAAGCGACGAGATGAACGAGACGTTCACCTGTTAATACGTGGGAAAATCTTCTTAAAAGATACCTTACTTCTGGGGGGGAAGGTTATATGGGGCTTCTACCCACTAAAACCCCTCGGTGGTCTCCCTCAGTGCATTAGGAGAGGCTCCGGGATCTGCTATGGAACGCACCGGGTCCCCCTGCACTCTCGCTAAAACTCCACGGAAGGGCTAAACTCTACTTAACTCCCACGCTGTGCTACGGAAAATACAAGACCACAATGTATTTTTCGTCCTCCTAAGGCTCGCTTATTAAGTTCCGAGGGCCCCCACCCTCAAAGCCTATGAAACCGAGGATCCTTTTAGTCGCCTTGTACGACAGGCAGAGAATACTTTAGTCCTATTCTTAAGGGTCCGGGACTACAGGGCTGACGGGTTGGGGCGTCCGTTGCCATCACCCCGACGTCCTCGTCTATGGACGGAGTCGGCCCTCTCCCGACTTCGCTCGGCGGACTCCTTCTGCATCATAACGGTTTCACAGAAGGAAACCAACGCTATCCACCCACTTTTCTTTGCCAGTGCAGTTGATATCGCTACTGGCTAAGAAGGGTCATACCCGATTTTGTAGATCAGAATTTTCCGTTCAGACTCCCACGTAAGGCGTTCTGCGAGCGTATGCTTAACGGAATCCAGCTCTCCACCACATGGCATTGCGTGGTTGGTTCACGTCCAATCCTATTCAGGTACTCACCAAAACACCCGTGTCCTGTGAGTACCTGAGTCAGCCTGAAAGTGACATGCGCCACTCCGCCCGATCTAAGCCAGGCTTCGAGGTTCGGCAGAAAAGCGCTTACTATTCGCTGCCGTGAGTTCCGCGGCTCAGCAAGCCTCTTTCTTCACACTTCCAAAGCGCGGCGGTGCTCATGCCTGTGCATTTCGACAACATCCAGGGGTTCGGCTTCTTCTCGATGAGAACGTAGACGCGTATAAATCTGTGCGTCGCTTTCCGCCAGAATGTCCAGAGGTGGGAACCGGAGCAGGATAGTGGCCGCCTCAAAAGATATCGTCCGATATCCCCGTGCGATGCGAATGGCTGTTTTTCGCTGCAGACTGTTAACTTTAGCCCGGCAACGTCGGCTGCCCGTCAACCGATCTGACCAAACCGGAGCGCCATAGAGAGCCATCGATCGCACAACCCCCGAATAGAAGCGGCGGACTCTTTCCCCGAGGAATACGTGATACACCTACCCGTAACATTGAGCTAGTTAGGATGATATACCACCACCTGCTCCTCACCTTCAGGCATATGATGCTGAGTTTCGTTACCTCAGTAATTACACCAGCAACAACTCCCTTCCAGTACAACACAGTGTTCGCACAGTACTGTTTATCGGCTGCAATAGGAGCTGCGGTGGTACCTAGACGGTCTGTAGCAACAGAGACACTACCACCAGTAAAAGTTTGAGCAGCACTGCTTTTAAATGATGAATTTAGCCGTTTTTTATAGCTTTATTCATATTAAAAGCTAACTACAATGTAAACGCACAGGATGCGGCCGATCGACGGAGTAAACGTTTCAATAACGTTTTTTTATCTATTTCTTTTGTTTAATAATATGAAAACTGTTAAAAAACAAACAATCTATATATCTATATATATGTATGATGAAAATAGATTATCTTTGTTCGCGAATCACGTGAAAACAAGTGATCGTATCGACACGGGAACATGAGCATTCGAAGTGGAATGATCTGTAGATGGCTATAGGATATTTCTTTTTTGAATTTTATAGATCCTTCATTATTGTATTTCTAACTAACTTTCACAAACATTTTCATTTAGTATTATTCATGCGGTTGCTATGGCAACGGTTGATGTAGAGACATTCGCGGTTGCGGTTGCTGTCAAGGAGTATTTCAGATAAATTTAAAAACTAATTATATATTACAGCTACAGGTAACAGCTAGTATAGATATATAATCTAGATAATTCCGGTTCCAAGTCAATGTGTTTTCAATACATCATCGTCAGATGATAGATTCCCACTGCTGGGCATATGCCTCTCCCAATCGCGATCCAGCCAAGATCAATACCGTTCTTCTTTATTGCTGTATCATGGTTTCTATTTTTCTTCTGTCTCTTTCTTTTCTCATACCGCTTTTTTTTAACTTACGAAGCAATGAAATTTGCGAGACGTTCACTTGATAATAAGTGATACGCCTGCGCACAACGCGACGCAAGTTAGGATGTACACTGCACCGCATTGCGCTCGTAGCTTTAAGGCATAGAATGTTAAGTCTTATTACTGCAGTGATAGCTACAACACAATACATTACTGCGTTCCGGTTTGAAGGGTTTCTTACTGCTTGTTGACTGCAATAAGAGCTGCGATGGTAGTACTATGTATATAATATATGATATATTGTCTTAGTCTTATATAGTCAACTTCTAAAGTATCATCTTTATTGTTATTAGGTACTACTAATGGTTACTTTATTCCGGTTTGAAGGTGTTTGTAGCTAGTGAAGTTACTGAGGTAACGAGGTTGTATTAAGACGACGGTCAAAATGCGGTGTTGCGTATATCATTCGAACTAGCGCCACTTCGTCTAAGTAAGAGGACGGCCGGCTCTTCACACCGCAACTTAGAGCAGTAAATAACGATTTATCTGACTGCTGCACAGTAAACCACGTACAGTAAACGTTGCAGTATAAATTTTTATAATGAACGACCTAGTATGAAATACTTTACGTACTGAGATATGAGAATATTCTATTCCATAAAGAACTTCCCTAATGCATTATCCCAAACTGTAAGTTATAGCTGCAGATAGCCGGTACCGTCAGCACGCGCGCGCGATACTATAGTAATTGTATGTTATCACTTATTTAACTTATCTTATAAAAAGATATAAAAAACTTAATCGATTACTTAATATGGTATAAGAAACTATTAGACGTGTAATCATATTAATTATCAATAAAACATTCACAGACTCACACTTAACCAGCTTGTTGTATATATATATATTGCTTTGGCTGTCTTTTGAGAGCAGGCTTAGGTCTAAGCCCAACGCTGGGAACATAAGTGGGCTATTTATTCTATGCTTATGTTACTAATGATTAATTCACTGCTGGTAGTGTTTCTGTTGCTGCAGACCGTCTAGATACCATCGCAGCTCCTATAGCAGCCGACAGACAGTACTGTGTAAACATTACTGTGATCCGGTTTGAAGGACCTTTAGCTATCTCTGGTAGTAGTGTCTCCGTTGCTACAGACCGTCTAGATACCATCGCAGCTCCTATTGCAGCCGACAGACAGTACTGTGTAAACATTACTGTGATCCGGTTTGAAGGACCTTTAGCTATCTCTGGTAGTAGTGTCTCCGTTGCTACAGACCGTCTAGATACCATCGCAGCTCCTATTGCAGCCGACAGACAGTACTGTGTAAACATTACTGTGATCCGGTTTGAAGGACCTTTAGCTATCTCTGGTAGTAGTGTCTCCGTTGCTACAGACCGTCTAGATACCATCGCAGCTCCTATTGCAGCCGACAGACAGTACTGTGTAAACATTACTGTGATCCGGTTTGAAGGACCTTTAGCTATCTCTGGTAGTAGTGTCTCCGTTGCTACAGACCGTCTAGATACCATCGCAGCTCCTATAGCATCCGACAGACAGTACTGTGTAAACATTACTGTGATCCGGTTTGAAGGATCCTTTAGCTATCTCTGGTAGTAGTGTCTCCGTTGCTACAGACCGTCTAGATACCATCGCAGCTCCTATTGCAGCCGACAGACAGTACTGTGTAAACATTACTGTGATCCGGTTTGAAGGACCTTTAGCTATCTCTGGTAGTAGTGTCTCCGTTGCTACAGACCGTCTAGATACCATCGCAGCTCCTATAGCAGCCGACAGACAGTACTGTGTAAACATTACTGTGATCCGGTTTGAAGGACCTTTAGCTATCTCTGGTAGTAGTGTCTCCGTTGCTACAGACCGTCTAGATACCATCGCAGCTCCTATAGCATCCGACAGACAGTACTGTGTAAACATTACTGTGATCCGGTTTGAAGGATCCTTAGCTATCTCTGGTAGTAGTGTCTCCGTTGCTACAGACCGTCTAGATACCACCGCAGCTCCTATAGCAGCCGACAGACAGTACTGTGCGAACATTACTGTGATCCGGTTTGAAGGATCCTTAGCTATCTCTGGTAGTAGTGTCTCCGTTGCTACAGACCGTCTAGATACCATCGCAGCTCCTATAGCATCCGACAGACAGTACTGTGTAAACATTACTGTGATCCGGTTTGAAGGATCCTTAGCTATCTCTGGTAGTAGTGTCTCCGTTGCTACAGACCGTCTAGATACCATCGCAGCTCCTATAGCATCCGACAGACAGTACTGTGTAAACATTACTGTGATCCGGTTTGAAGGATCCTTAGCTATCTCTGGTAGTAGTGTCTCCGTTGCTACAGACCGTCTAGATACCACCGCAGCTCCTATAGAAGCCGACAGACAGTACTGTGTAAACATTACTGTGATCCGGTTTGAAGGATCCTTAGCTATCTCTGGTAGTAGTGTCTCCGTTGCTACAGACCGTCTAGATACCATCGCAGCTCCTATAGCATCCGACAGACAGTACTGTGTAAACATTACTGTGATCCGGTTTGAAGGATCCTTAGCTATCTCTGGTAGTAGTGTCTCCGTTGCTACAGACCGTCTAGATACCATCGCAGCTCCTATAGCATCCGACAGACAGTACTGTGTAAACATTACTGTGATCCGGTTTGAAGGACCTTTAGCTATCTCTGGTAGTAGTGTCTCCGTTGCTACAGACCGTCTAGATACCACCGCAGCTCCTATAGAAGCCGACAGACAGTACTGTGTAAACATTACTGTGATCCGGTTTGAAGGATCCTTAGCTATCTCTGGTAGTAGTGTCTCCGTTGCTACAGACCGTCTAGATACCACCGCAGCTCCTATAGAAGCCGACAGACAGTACTGTGTAAACATTACTGTGATCCGGTTTGAAGGACCCTTAGCTATCTCTGGTAGTAGTGTCTCCGTTGCTACAGACCGTCTAGATACCACCGCAGCTCCTATAGCAGCCGACAGACAGTACTGTGCGAACATTACTGTGATCCGGTTTGAAGGATCCTTAGCTATCTCTGGTAGTAGTGTCTCCGTTGCTACAGACCGTCTAGATACCACCGCAGCTCCTATAGAAGCCGACAGACAGTACTGTGTAAACATTACTGTGATCCGGTTTGAAGGACCTTTAGCTATCTCTGGTAGTAGTGTCTCCGTTGCTACAGACCGTCTAGATACCACCGCAGCTCCTATAGCAGCCGACAGACAGTACTGTGCGAACATTACTGTGATCCGGTTTGAAGGATCCTTAGCTATCTCTGGTAGTAGTGTCTCCGTTGCTACAGACCGTCTAGATACCATCGCAGCTCCTATAGCATCCGACAGACAGTACTGTGTAAACATTACTGTGATCCGGTTTGAAGGACCTTTAGCTATCTCTGGTAGTAGTGTCTCCGTTGCTACAGACCGTCTAGATACCACCGCAGCTCCTATAGCAGCCGACAGACAGTACTGTGCGAACATTACTGTGATCCGGTTTGAAGGATCCTTAGCTATCTCTGGTAGTAGTGTCTCCGTTGCTACAGACCGTCTAGATACCATCGCAGCTCCTATAGCATCCGACAGACAGTACTGTGTAAACATTACTGTGATCCGGTTTGAAGGATCCTTAGCTATCTCTGGTAGTAGTGTCTCCGTTGCTACAGACCGTCTAGATACCATCGCAGCTCCTATAGCATCCGACAGACAGTACTGTGTAAACATTACTGTGATCCGGTTTGAAGGACCTTTAGCTATCTCTGGTAGTAGTGTCTCCGTTGCTACAGACCGTCTAGATACCACCGCAGCTCCTATAGCAGCCGACAGACAGTACTGTGCGAACATTACTGTGATCCGGTTTGAAGGACCTTCAGCTATCTCTGGTAGTAGTGTCTCCGTTGCTACAGACCGTCTAGATACCACCGCAGCTCCTATAGAAGCCGACAGACAGTACTGTGCGAACATACTGTGATCCGGTTTGAAGGGCGCTGTAGTTAGTGAAATTACTAGCGTATTGAGATTTAAGTCTCACGGCGACGTGTACAATGTGGTGGAGTGTATATCATCCTGGTTAGCGACACATTATTATGGGCGGGCGTATCACATACCATCAGAAGATTCCACGCTTAATTAAGAAGAAAAAAAATTTTTAAGTTAAAGCTCTTAAGTAAGAGTTCAAGTTATATTCAAGCCTTACTTAAGGGAAAGAGCATTTTTAAGAATATTATTAATATTATTTTTTAATTAGATATTAGTAGTTCTAACATTGTTTTAGTTACTTGATGTCCACCACTGAACTTAAGTCCCACCGATGAAAGTTGAATTAAAATTACTATTTATAGTTTCATCATCATCCGCTGATAGACGTCCAATGCTGGACATGGGTCTCCCAGCACTGGACATCTATCGACCCTATATTAATTTCTTTTCGGATATAGACGTAGTTATATTATACAGGATATCGCTAAGGGTGTAAGGGGTTCCGCAGAACAACTCACGGGACCCAAGCCAACCTCCCCTGCTCGTGGTGGGAAATAGCCCTAATCCCCCCATATCAATCCCTGTGCAATCCATGAGGGAATCTATGGGGGACGTCTGTCCAGCTGTGGACGTCTATCAGCTGATTATAATGATTCGACGAAACCACGTGATTAGAGACGATCACTTAATAGTGAGTGATACGCCTGCTTATAACAAAGAGAATGTCTCTTTATCACAATTTTACTAGCTACAGCCCTCCTCAAACCGGAACACAGTACGTTTACTACTGTTTGTCGGATACAATAGGACCGACTTACAAGGAAGCCCACTGCTGGACATAGATCTCTTGTATCCCACTGAACCGAAACCAAAATTCTTAAGGAGTATAAATAAAACTGGCATCTACCATATTCATACCCCTTAAACGTCTTTCTTCTTCTTTGGGGGAGGTTTCTCCAACAGTGGACTTCTATCGGTTGAACCCTTACAAACGACAGCTCCTAGTACCCGGCGGTACCGGAAGTCATGTTGACTGTATGCGGAGATCTTTAGCGGAGGTCTATGTCCAGCAGTCTGTCTAGGTTCTCATTCTTTCTTCTTCGTCAGTCATCACCCTTGACAGAGTGGGCGTGGTCATCACTTCAGGTGTTGGTCGGAAGCCTAACACGTCGCCATTCCTCTCCGACGGTCGTCTTCCTAGTGACCCATTTATTTCCGCCTTTATCTGGTCAGTCCATCTCAGGAGTTCTTCCTCCTGTTCTGGAACCCTCAACTTTTCCAGGACCATAAGTCACTCAATAGCTACCTCTCGGCGGCACACGTGGAGACAGATGATGCCGAGTCCTCGAAGTATAGGATCTTTGGTACGAAATTCAGTCCACGGCACTCCGAGCATTCTCCGAAGGTTATCATGATCATCATCACGAAGTCCTTAAAAGATATTAAAAAAAAATATATATAAGAAAAATCACATCTGTAAGATATATTACATATAAGAGGGTAGTTATGGTTTCGCGACTTCGCGGCGACGTTTGGAATGTTTCGAAATAAATTCATAGAATATTTTACTTTCTGACCGTACCCGATCCGACGTGTACAGTCCGCAGCGAAGAACGCGCGCTTTGAAAATATCCATCAGTAGTTACTAGTGGTAAGATTTGCTACAGACCGTCTAGGTACCACCGCAGATCCTATATCTGCCAAGCAATAGTATTCAGATATTACCGTGTTCCAGTTTAAATGGTAACAGCTAACCAGCTTGTTATATTACTGGGGTAATGAGACTTAACATCTAACGTATCAAGGCGATGATTACAATGCGGTGCTGTGTATATCATCCTAACTAGCGCCAGGCTATTATTGTGGTGTTTATTTGCCTATACAAACACGACCTATGTGTGAGGGGCCGAATACACGGCGCCGTGTGATTGCACTGCAGGTTGTTGGTTATCGGTTCCCATGTTGGATATTTCTTATAAGTCTATGATTCTGTTCCTGATCACATAGATCATAGACAAAAATGAAAACGCTTATTTAATGAATATTTTTATATATATGTGGATATAGATATTTTAGTATTCGCAAGTGTATCTTCGAACCTCGGCATCGTAAGGTCGTAAGTACGATATGAACTCGGCCCGCTGTGTCCTATATGTATTATACAAGTTTCGTATGTGGGGGGTTGGGGGATGTGAGAGGGGGTGGCGAGGATGTTAGAATAAATATTATGATCTAGAAGAGATATTTTTTTTTATAAAAGCCTCGATCTTAGATATACCATAAAAGTTGTCGCAGACCGTCTAGATCCACAGCTCTTCTAGCGGTGTTCCGTTTAACATTACTATGCTCCGGTTTGAATGGTGATGTACCTAGTAAAGTTACTGGGGTAACGAGACTCGACATATGTCTTTGGCGAGGAATGAGCAGTGCGACAGTATGGTACAGTGCGTACCATATTAACTAGCGCCCCGTTATTGTGGGTGTATCACTTACCATCAGGTGAACGTCCCGCTCGTATCGCCGCTTAATTACATATAAAAAAGAAGCTCACTCAATATTCCCACAAGTGGGATTCGTGGGTAAATGTAAATTGCGAATGTACTTTTTTAAATTCAACAAAGCCACCAGCCTAGCGGGACGTTCACCTGATAGTAAGTGATACACACGCTAGTAACAACTTGATAGTAATTAGGATGATATACACAGACTAAATTGCGCTCGTGACCTTGGGACATAAGATGTTAAATCTTGTTACCCCAACAATTTCACTATCTAGCTACCTTCAAACCGGAACATGGTAATGTTCGCACAGTACTGTCTGTCAGCTGCAATACGAACTGCGCTGGTACCTAGACGGTCTGTGGCAACAGAGACACTACCACCAGTGAGTTTTTTAGAAAACTTATTCTTATCTCATGGCGGTCCCTCTCCAATTTTCCATCGTAAGTATCTCAAGGTCAATGAGGACCCACCAACCTGCATTGGGCCAGCGTGGTGGATAATGCCCAAGTCCTCTGGTGCTCGGTAATGCATGGACACTGATCGGTGTGGGAATCATTGAAGGAAGCCGTTATCCAGCAGTGGACGTCTAAAGGTTGATGATGGTGATGATCGGAGACCGTCTAGATAGGAACCACTGCAGCTCCTATTTCAGTAAAACAGTAATGTGCAAACATTCCTGTGATCCGGATTGAAGGGAGTTGTAGCTATTGTATTTTACTGTAACGAAGCAACATTATCTCAAAGCGACGGGCGTAATATGGTGCAGTGTATAATATCCTAACTAGCGCCAAATTGATATGGGAGAAAGTGTTACCATCAGGTGAATATCCAGCTGGTATGGTCGCTTCGTTGATTAAAAAAAAAAATTCTTCAAAGAAAATATCTCTTGCCGTTTCCAGTGCAGTACCGATTTCTAACATCGATGGCAATGCTTCATACAAGAAGGTGCATAGTGCACACTAAGAAAACATCGTCTATAGATTCGGTCTAGAAATAGTTCATAAAGAAATCTGTGGAGCTGACATTTCTACACATGCTTCAAATATTAAGTAATTTAGATAATAATTAGTTTACTGGCTTGGAGAGTGAAGAGAAGAGGAACCTACCTGGCCAGCGCAAAGGGTAGGGCCGGCCCGAGGCGGCCGCTCTAGGTTAGAGCACCAGTTTTAAACAGCGATCTCACCACGTATGCGGCCGGTGGACTGTGGAGGCGGCTCTATGCTGCCTTTGCAGCCAGGTTGCAGGGGCGGTTTTATACTGCCCCTTGCAGCCGAGTTGGAGTCGCAGAGGGAGTACCCTCTGCTACTCGCGGGGGAAGAGGAGTGTCGCTATTGTGATGCACTGTTTTGCCTATCCTCCGCGGCCGTATAAGGGAGGGCGACGACCCCAACATCGCATCCGCCGTAGGGAGTCGGGAAAGTTTTCTCCCTTAGCTCTCATGGCCTCTGCGTGATGGGTTTGGGGGTATCCGTTGCCTCCGTGACTGCAAGAGACCGAGGAGGGGACGCGCTACGTGTTCCGGCGTGCCCCTGCAGATATGACAAAGGGAGGGTTCATTCCTCCCTCCCGAGGTGAGACTACGTAATATGGCCAACGCTGGCGGGGTGGTGGATGTGTGCGCAAGCGTTCACGTGACCCTGCCGTCTTAACCTGCTTATGTCTCAACGGTTAGTTCAATATACTGCAGTGTACATCATCCTGACCAGCGCTAGGTTATTGGGTATGCGTATCACTTATCATCAGGTGGACATATTTCTCGCCTTGTCGATTCATAGAATAAAAAATATATTCCTCGCTTGTAAATAGATAAGATGTTATATCTTGTTACCTCAGTATTTACACTAGCTGCAGCACCCTTCAAACCGGAACACGGTATTGTTTGCACACTATTGTTTTTCAGCTGCAATAGGAGCGGCAGTGGTACCAAGACGGTCTGTAACAACAGAGTATTATCATTAGTAAATGTCTTTGTTATCATCAGTATCATCAGCCGACAGAAGTCCACTGCTGGACACAGGTCTCCAACGATCGATCGATCGATACTGCGCTGCACGCATTGAGGTAGTTCCACCTGGTGAAGAACGGAAGAAGTAGTGTTGGCTGGCCTCCTTGCCAAAACTACGTCTTCCGGTACACGGTCACCATTCGAGGACCTTAGTGCCCCCTCGGCCGTCAGTCCTTCGAGCGATGTGTCCTGCCCATCGCCACTAGAGGCTAGCAATCTCTTTGTTATACGAACAAAATAAATATAGTTAGAAGTCGGCTCCACTCATTTCGCGAACCCCGAACACACAATAGCAGCGCGCGCACACACACAAAGCTCACCTGTGTGCACACCCGTCTTGAGAATAATATATTTTTGTTGCTCTCATATATACATATATATATATTTTTTATCCGTATTTTATATTTTTCATATGTGTACGTACGTCTACGTGGACATGTGGAGTTTGGACGAGCTTTTTTTTCCCACGTCCCCCCACAACCCTCGCACCACCCCCGGCTCGCCCGCAGCGAGCTTTTTCAAAGTTTTTGTACGGATTATATTTGCGGAAATGAAAAATTGACTCATCTCCCGCTTCATAACTCACCGCCGAACTTTAACTTAGACGTTTCAAGCAACAAATGTAACTTTACTTTGAAGCGAACGATTCTCTATTGCACTTGGCCACGATTACACTTGGATTTAAGTGACAATGATACTATACATTGTTCGCCGGCAATATTCCGACCGTCACCTATCGACAGATAACAGGAATACTATCATGGCGGCGGTTGACCTATATATATAATATATATATATATATATATTATATATATATATATATATATATATATATTAATTATTTCATAATTATACTTAATTTGATCATAAATTTAATAACTAGATATTATTATTGATAACTTACTTCCTTTCTAAGTTATTACAGAATGCAGCAACTACACGAGCAGGATGGTAGGTCTTTGCTGCCGGAGATCAACTTAGTGGGTACAGCGGCTCCTATAACATAGACGTCCACTGTTATATGACCTTCCCCAAAGATCCTCACATCGATCGGTACTGCGCGGGCAGAAGCTTCCAGCGACCTTCACCTGATCATCGGTCCACTTTGTAAGGGACCGACGGCTCGAGAACCTTACTGTACTACAAGTAATGTGCTTTACCCACTGCTACTTAAGTGTGATCGTTGTTATGGGAGGGTAATCACTTACCATCAGGTGAACGGCTTGCTAGTCTAGTTGCTTCGTAGACTAAAAAGACACCTTAGTAATTCCACTAGCAACAGCGTTCTTTACGTACAGCACAGTAATGTCTGCTTACTACTATTTACTGACTGCAATAGCTGCTGAGCCGGTGCACCAGTAACCAATAGTTAAAGTTTAAAGTTATAATAAAATTTAAACTCCAGTCAAAGTCGCGAGCAAGCACCAGTTAACAACGGAAATAAAATGAAACGTTACGTACATCCGGATGGATATTTGTCTGCGTCGGTGCCAGGGGCATGTTTAGGAAATATTAAAGCGAAATCTATGGGCCGCGAAAAAAAAAACGGTTACATGTGCTTCCAAAACTTTAACCGCAACATTTAAACGAACATATAAGGTTGTCAAATATCTCCCTTCCGCTTTTTTGCTCTTTATTCAATGCTTTATAAAAAGTGTTACAGTGATCGGATTTAGTTCAAAGCCTCTTTTGAGTTCAACTTTGCACCACCAAGGGCGTTCACCATGGACAGGAACAGGTGGTAAACACTTGGCGCTATGTCCGGGCTATATGGTGGATGCGATAAAACCTCCCATCCGAGCTCCCGTAGCTTCTGACGAGTCATCAACGAAGTGTGTGGTCTGGCGTTGTCCTGGTGGAACACTACACCCTTCCTGTTGGCCAATTCTGGACGCTTCTGGTCGATCGCCTGCTTCAAGCGGTCCAGTTGTTCGCAGTAGATGGTAGAATTAAGCGTCTGGCCATATGGGAGCAGCTCATAGTGGATGATTCCCTTCCAATCCCACCAAACACACAACAAAACCTTCCTGGCCGTCAATCCCGGCTTGGCCACTGTTTGGGACGATTCACCGGCCTTCGACCACGACCGTTTTCGCTTGATATTGTCGTATGTGATCCATTTTTCGTCGCCAGTCACCATCCGCTTCAAGAATGGGTCGAGTTCGTTCCGTTTCAGCAGCATATCGCAGGCGTTGATTCGGTCCAGAAGGATTTTTGCGTCAAATCATGCGGCACCCAAACATCAAGCTTTTTTTTGTATCCAGCCTTTTGTTATAATTATGTATAGTATTGCCAGATACGAGCTCTGTAGCGCTTTGTACATAGCCGCGAAATTCCAAAGACAAAAAGGCGGAAGGGAGATATTTGACAACCTAATATACATTATTATAGAGAAAGCATTTAAACTTATTTCACCAGATAGTAAGTGATACGCCCGCTCATAACTTAGCTTTAGTTAAGTTATACACAGCACCACTGCGCTACTCGATATGAGACAGAATGCTGATTCTCGTTAGCCAAGTAATTTCACTATCTACAGCGCCTTTCAAACCGGAACACAATAATGCTCAATACTGTTTGTCGACTGAAACAATTGTAAGGCGTCCCGCACAACCTCACTTACATGTACTGCACCCTGCTAATCAACAAACGAGGCTCTGGTAGCCATTGACCAGCATTGGGATAGCGTGGTGGGAAATGGCCCAATACCATATACTCTACAAACGTGGAGATCTTTGGAAGAGGCGAAGGTCAAGAGTGATCGTCTATCGGCTGATAATGAACACCACATTGCGCTCATCACCATCATCATAAAATGTTGTCTAATTACACCAGTAATTTCATAAGCTACAGCAACCTTCATACCGGAACACTAATGTTTGCACTCTACTGTTTGTCGGCTGCAATAGGCTCTGCGGTGGTACCTAGGTAGACAGTCTCCGATAACAAAGACCTATCACCAGTACCATGTTTTCATCATCATCATTCCAACCCTTTCCTTTTAGGCATCTTTATTACTGTCTAGAAAAGTAAATAGAAAATTATTAGTAATTGTACTAAACATAAAATAATAAAAGTGTACTAATTAGTCGCTCTACAAGTGTTAAGGTTGGTGCTTAGCCTAGATTTAATTTAGTAATAATGATGGGGTCTGTAGTAGTGCTGCTCTAGAACCAGTCTAGTCGCTATTTTCTTAAAGACACCCACTTTGCATTTACAAGGGTACAGTGCTGCCGGCAAGTTGTTTCACTCCTATGCTGTTCTTTTGGAGAACGAGGAGCTGAACCTCTTTGGTCGGAAACTGGTTTATCACGCAAGGATGGTACCAAGGACGTATCTTGCCGTGCGTCTTGCTGTTCGGTGGTAGCTCTCCAAAATGGGCCCTGACTGTTGACACCACGTTCAAGACAATCCACTCCAATTATAACAAGTTCTTGATCACCGATAATCCTTTCAGACCCTAGGATCTAGTATCGCTAGATGGATTTTTACAGATTCTACCTAGACATGGCTGTTATACTCCACATTTGACCTGACCTGCGCTTTATATAGAATCAAAAGCTGTCCCAATCAGAAATATTGTCACATTTTAGAAAACACCCTCAGTTTCCTTGCTAAAAGGAAACTGGGGATACTTTGCCATCAACTACTCACAGCTGATATTCCTTATAATTTCAACCCCTAAAAGCTGAAGGGAACACCTCGACAAGTAGGAGCCATGGTAAACTTCTAATGCTATCTTAGTTTCAGGCTCAATGAACGGTCTATAGTTTCTTTTATGACACTTGTGCTCCTGGTTATGTGGGGCCATGGTCTCTTATTTATCACTCTCCTTCTATCTCTACTATTATCCTCAATTCGGTTCTTCTATCATACTTCTTATCAACTTCTTTTCCTACATTTAATTCTTTTACGCTATTTGACTTTACTCTTCTAACTTCCTTCGCTGCTCTTCTTCTATTTCTATTATTTTATTAGATTTCATATATATTTTTAGTTTTTTATTTCCTGCAATTTATTTCTATTTAGCTTCTAGATTAATTGTTTTCTTATTACATCACTATTGTGCAAGTCTATTTCTTAGTTTTGTATCTCCTGATTTCAAAAATCCTCAATTCTCTATATTTCAATCACAAGAGGCGATGTTATCAGCTCTTATTTCCTTTTCCATCTCCAACTCACATTTCAAGCGCTGTCTCATACTGATGCAACAGCAAGAGATCGACCTGTCCATTAAGTGTCGTTAACCCAGTCGAAAATTTGACGTCTCAAATAGTCGTTGAATTTTAAGGACACACCTCGAAAAGTAGAAAAGGATCCTTTTAGCTATGAAGATGCTTGTGTTTTGGATGCATTAAATCTTACAAGGTTGGCATCGCTTCCATCAGAGATCACCAGCAGTTGGCCGATGAGCATAATCGCGGAAGACAGAGACAAAATCTACAGATCTATGTTAAGTGTCGCATGCGACATAATAACGTGTGAAGTGTGCGATAAAAAAATCTATTAAAAAGTTGGCGGAGCGTGGGCGGCGGTGGGCGCAGTTGTAAGCAAAAGCTATGCCAAAAAACTACCAGCGCGTTCTGCGAACCGACGAGCAGTCACATGCAAATGCCGACACACACTTGGCAACTAACATGTCGCTTAGTAATTGAATGCCGTTATACAAATTAATCCCGATGCCTTTAAATGGCCATTATATAGCTTTTAATGCTGTAATGATTCTATTCATTACTCCCTCAGATTTCTGATGCTGTTCACTGATATTAAGTTTCTAATTGTTGTTACTGTTTACCATCACAATGCTTACTGCCACCGCTAAACTGTGTCCTATTTGAAGGGCGCTGCAGTAGTGTAGTAGTGAAATTACTGCGGTAATATATCTTAACGTATCTCTTAAAGGAACGTGTGCAATCTGAGGCTGTCTATAACATCCTAATTTTTATGGATAGGCCTTATATGCATGTTTTCAGTCCTGTAGTCTATGGCTAGTAAGAATAGGACTAAGGTAAGTCTTGACTGTCGTAGAAGGCGACTAAAAGGATCTAGCAATTTCGCATTGAGACAGCGTATGGCTCAGCGATGGTGCTTAAGAGGGTTAGACTCCTCCTCAGAGACAATGTGTAGAGAGTCTCCGGTGCATTCTATAAGAGATCCCTGAGCCTCTCCGAATGCACTGATGCAGACCACCGAGGAGGTTTTAGTGAGTCAGAATCTCACATAACCCTGACTTCCTCCCGGAAGCATCTATCGAACTTCCAAAGTTATTAATTGTATATTAACTTTATAAATAAAAAATATATATGTATTCATATTACACACACGCCGGCGCACAAATAAAAAGTTCTGGAACAAAACCGCCATTAGCTGCCGGTTCCGTTTCCGGTAATCCGTTGATATATGTCGTACGTTAGTTTGAGGGGTATGAATATGGCGGATGCCAATTTTGTTTATACTCCTTAAGAATTTCAGTGGGATACAAGAGATCTATGTCCAACTGTGGGCTTCCGTCTAGGTACTAATGCTGCCGACAATGTACTGTATTGTGTTCCGGTATGAAGGAGGCTGTACCTAGTAAAATTATTGGGGTAGAGAGACTTATTGGCTCAATGACATAGCCACCGTATGATGCAGACAACTAACACCACTTTGTTATAAGCAGGGGTATCACTCAATATTAAGTGAACGTCTCTCTAATTTCGTGGCTTCATCGAATCATAATCAGCTGATAGACGTCCACAGCTGGACAGACCTCTCACAAAGATTTCCGCATCGATTGGACAGGGGTTCATATAAGGGGATTTGAGCCAATTCCCACCTCACTGGCCCAATGGGGGTTGGTGGAAGCCAGAGCCTCGTCTGTTGATTAGCAGCACCACGAGCTGGTGAGGTTGACTTGGATCCCGTGAATTGTGCTAAATCTTTAAAAGACCAGTTAAAAAAGTATTCGGTTATTAATGCCGTGAGATTGTGAGTGGGGTGGAAAGGGGGTGGGAGTTCTTCTTCTTCTTCTAGCAAAAATTCAACTACTATATATATATCTATAATAGTTGTTACTAAAATATAGGTACGATGAAACAAAATGATACATGCCCCAGGTGAGGATCGAACTCACGACCTTTAGATTATGAGACTAACGCGCTGCCTACTGCGCCACTGAGGCGTCGGGGCTGCAACTGAAATATCGTAATGTACGTTATTCTAAATTTGAATTAAAAATACTCTATTACATCGAATCAATAATAATTATCATTATGCCTCATTGGCACAGTGGTTAAGTAGTTATCGCACGGAGGTTCCAGGTTCGTTTCCTAACCGACAAGGTTAGTTATCGGTGTGCTCCGTCGAAATATTAGAGCCAGAGTATTCTGAGTAATCTTTACTGTTTCGCAGTAACATTACTGTGCGAAATTGATATCAATTATTTCATATATTTATATGACACGATTTGTCGTTCATCCATTTGATAGCATCATACAACCGCCTTAAACAACGTGGCGCTGGTCAGGATGATGTACACAACACCACATTGTACTCCTCCCATTGAGATGTAAGATGTGATCTTGTTACTTCAATAATTTCACTACCTACAGTGCCCTTCAAACCGGAACACTACAATTCGTCGGCTAAGACAGGAGCTGCAGAAACCTGCCGCAAATAGATTAGACGATACAATGATCACCGTGCAAATATATTTTAAATATTTTGCTATAATAGCACATATAGTATATGTGTCGTATATATACATTGCAACTCAACCCCCTCCGTTGCCTTCTCATACTCTTTATTGTGTTATATGTAAGGAGCAATGGAGCGAGTGAAATTTTCAGCGCACGTTCGGTCCTCTCTGTGCTTCAATAAAAAAACCTTTAAAAAATAAAGAAAAACCATAAAAGCAGCCGTCTTGCGATGCGTTATCATTTTTATATGCTCACCCCCCGTGCCTCCCCTTCAACCCTTTTAAGAATCCCCTCCTCACCCGTCGACCGACCGATGCAAGCTCACACACACACACACAAACACGCGCACACACTGAAAAACATCTATAAATGGGTTAAAGAAAAATGTGTCTACCTGAAAACGTACGATGCATGCATTTTTTTTATTCCTCTTACATTTTCTTTTCCATCCGCGATTCTCATATCGGCGATATAAAACTGAAAAATACATTAAATTCGTACAAAGGAAAATACACTTTATTTCAATAGTCGCACGACTCACAATCCAAAGGAGAATCGCAAGAAAACAGCTCGTACACACACATACGCGAGCCGTGCCCGCGTACACACGGAACGGCGACGCTTAGAAAAAAAAAATAAACCGCACACATGTGAACCCGCATGCAGTTCGAAAGGGATGCACTCAGAGTCATAAATACGCCCACAGCGACGGCACGCGCGCACACAGCCGCGCGGCGGCGCGCTCCTCTACACACAGACACGCGTGGCGATATAGCCGCGCACCCACACACGCGCGCCGCCGAAGAAAAGTTTGTATGTGTTGCGAAAATGCTTTTCCTTGCAGCAACCTCTCGGGAAGAGTTTCAGAGCGAATACCTCGCGGTAAAGACATCTAGACGTCCCTCTAAACACTCCGGGCTTTAATATAATAATAATAATAATAATAAAAATAAACAATTTCGGTTTCACAAAGGGCTCGGCCCGATAAATCCGAGAATAGTTAAATAATCGATCGAACACGCTGAACGACGTTGAAAAGGAATTCCTCACCCGTTTCGCGGCGTAAAAAACTCGGCGGTCGGAAAGAAAAAAAAGAAAAAAAAAGCGGTAAAACTTGAAGCCGTGTTACCGGTAACAATTTAACGGTATTAACGCTTTGTCCGCGAACGAAATGTTTAATTTATAATTGAAATTACCGTCCGCCGGTGGCCGCTAATCGGCGGGTACACGTGCTAGTGTAACGTTAACGTCAGTGATTATATATATATATATATTATTTTTGTTAATGTGTGCGTTAATGAATCCGCAAGTGTGTGCGTGCGCGGCCGGCGCGCAGTTTGTGTATGATAATGCGGCCTCATCACGGTGCTCCATTCACACGGCCGCTGCGACATTGTGCTCTCGGCGAACACTAATTATTATCAACAATTATTCTACAATCTTAAACCACTGTCATGCAGTGTATATTACCCTAATATATATCTAGATATTTATCCATATCTTTAATTAAATATACTCCTTGCTATCAGTTTTACGGACGTTCATCTCATGGTAAGTGATACGCCTGCCCATAACAATGTAGTGATAATTAAGATGTACTACACATTCCGCTCATCGTTTGAGACATAAGATGTTGAATCTCGTTACCCCAGTAATTAGACTAACTACAGCACCCTTCAAACTGGAATACAGTAATATTTTATCTATTAACATTGAGAACATACGAAGTAATTATATTATTATAGAAATAGAAACGACAGCGACGATCACCTGATGTTAAGTGATAGTGATAGATGAAGCATCACCACATTGTCTTCGTCGCCTTGAGACATAAGATGTTCAGTCTCCTTACCCCTGTAATTACATTAGCTACAGCGCCCTCAAAACCGGAAAACAGTAATATTTGCACGACGATTTTGTAACGCTCTATAGTTAGTAAAATTGCTGAAAACCTAAGGTCTCAATGACGAGAACAAGTGATGCAGTGTACATCATCCTGACTAGCTTCACGTGATTATAAGTGTGCGTGTGAAGTGAATTTTAAATCGTTTAATTAAAAAAAAAAGTTATAACTATTACTAATGAAGTACATACAAATTGTTCACAGATATTTTATTAAAAAATATATCTCTTTCTCTCTCTATCTCTCCCTTTCTCTATCTCTTTCTCTTTGGTTCTTATATTCTCTGATACATAAAATATATATCTTTTATTGTTTGGAATAGTATTGTATCACCTAATGAGCAAGACGTTCACTAGTTAGGATATACACACTGCACCACAGTGCTGATGGTAGTATTCTATTCCTGGAGACCGTCTAGGTGTGCAAACATGGCTATTCCGGTTTGAAGGCGCTGTAGCTAGTGAAATTACTGAAGGTAATGAATCTCAACGTCTTACGTCTAAAAGCGACGAGCACAATATGGAACAGTGTATACCATCCTAACTTTGTTATTGGCGGGCGTGTCACTTACTATTAGGTGATTGTACCGCTCGTCTTAACGCTTCGTTTAAAAAAAAAAAAAACACTGTGCTCAGGGATTTTCATCTGATGGTAAGTGGATATGCATGCTAGTAACAACGTTAGCTACAGCGCCCTTCACACCGGAACACTGTAACGTTTGCACACTGTTTTTCCCAAATTTTACGCCAGGAACTTCTTTACGTTTCACTATTTTGATTACACCAAATAAAAAAAAAAAAAACTATTCTTTAGTACAGAAATGTGATATCATTTTGTATTGTCATTGTACTGGTGGTAGGTCTCTGTTGCCGGCGACCTCTAGATACGCACCACCGCAATAGCAGCAGCCGACAAACAGTACTGTAAAAACATTACTGTGATCCGGTTTGAAGGGCGCTCTAGCTAGTGTAATTACTAGGGCAATGCGGCTCAATGTTATACGTCTCAAGGCGACAAGCCGGATTTGGATCAGTGTATAACGTCCTAGCTAGTGCTACGTCTTTAGCAGGCGTATCACTTACCATCAGGTTATTGCTGTCGACCGGTCCAACTCAATAAATTCTTCAAAAAATCTATAACAAGGAGAACCTTCATGGTAACGTCCTATCCAACCTATTTACAATTTATTTTCAAATTGGCTGAATGGTGTCCTTACCACGCCATAAAATTAAAAAAAATATATTCAAATACGCTGACTAATCCAGTATGAATATTGGTCAAATAGGAATATTTAGAAAAGCAAAGAATCAACTAAAGCCCGTATAAGAGTATCTCTGTCTCTGTCTCTCTCCCCATACATATATCTGTTATTTCATATACCAGATTGTACTGGATTAAACTTTATTCTATTCTGACTCTTATATTAGTACACTTAAGGTTAGTTTTACTTAAATAATATAATTAACAGTAATAGATACTCTTTCATACATTTATAATAGTACTATTACATTATTTCATTATATCCTCAACTGTAATTGTATCAGTTGATTTAAAATTTTATTAAAGTATATAAGTTATAAATAAGTAATTTACTTCCCATTATATATAAATCAATGATTTCTTTTAATCATCATGATCCTGATTCATATTAAAGAAAGTAAGGGAAACTTCCGGCTGAGAATTTTTTTTTTTAATTCAATTAAGCTACGAGAAGATCCAGTCGTTCACTAGTCTACTTAGGATGATAATTACACTTGCTACAGCGCCCTTCAAACCGGAACATAGTAATACTTGCATAGTACTGTTTGTCGGCTGATGCTTGCATAGAACTTCGGTAGTACCTAGATTGTCTGAAGCAATAGAGACCTATAGCCAGTAATACCCTCCTATGTCTAAGACATTTAATAAAGCAGTCTATATCTTCTCTCTCATTCTAAGTGATCTAGATTGGTGACATAATAAATCACGTATATATATCGTTGACGTCATCAAAGTCTAGACTAAGCTGATATCTATTTAGGTAGTCTTTTAGGAAATCTCAAATTAATTGAGGTCAATGTATATATCCGGAGCGGCGACCCACATCCGCAGATATGAAATCTATATATGTGGTAAGTCCTTGCCGCCGGAGACTATCTAGGTACCACCTCCTACTGCAGCCGATAAACAGTAGTATGCAAACATCACAGTGATCCGGTTTGAAGGGCGCTGTAGCTAGTATAATTACTAGGGTGACGAAATTGGACATCCTATGTCTCAGGCGTCGTATATCTCATCCTAATCAGCGCTGTTAAGGTCTCAAGTTCACTGGTGTTAGGTCTCTGTCACTTCAGATCGCCAATAAGCTGTAATGTGCAAACATTCTGTGCTCCGGTTTAAAAGGCGTTGTAGCTTGTTTTGACTCAATATCTTATGTCTCATACGACGAGCACTTGTGCAGTGTATATCATCCTAACCAGTCCCACGTTGTTATGGAGAGTAACACTTACTATCAGACGAATGTCCGGCTCGTCTTGTCTCTCTTCTTCAGTCCAAGTATTTACTAACAGTACTGTGTTCCGGTTTGAAGGGCGTTGTATAATTACTGGGGATAATGAGATTCGACATCTAATGTGTTAAGCGGCGAGCAGTTATGAGAGCACGTGCAGTATCACTTACCACCAGGTGAAAGTTCTGCTGTTCTACCGTCCAGCCTCATTGAGGTGTAAGGTGGCTGGCTCCAGGGTATCTCCTGTGAAAGTTTCCCGAGCTCGTCTTCCAATGGGAACGTTTCCAAGATATTTCGTAATGTACTTCCGATATTACAATGTTTTTCTTCCGATAAAATAGCAATAAAGATGCAGTTTGCCGTATACATTATATGTTTATGGGTTCCGTAGAATCTCTTTAATACTTAAAGGGGGGTAACAAGTTTATAAGTTACGTCCGGTTTAATGTACCCCCTATTGCACTATTGCATTATAAGTATAGGACCTTCTCTTATAAGAAAATAGTCAAAGCATTAATCTTGATTTTTCCTTCTACTAAGCGACGGAATTAATTGGACGTTCACTTGATGGTAAGCGATACGCTTCCCCTTAACACCTTGGCACTAGTTAAGATGGTATTCATAGTACTATGTAACACGCGGTGTTGTCTCGTTACCCCAGTAATTTCACTAGCTACAACGCCGTACGAACAGGAACAATGCAATGTTTAAAGATAGACTTTCAGACAATAGAGACTGAAGTTTTTTAATTTGGTTTCGGAGAGGTAACCTTCGTAAGAACCTGCTTCTGGTGGAAGTCAGGGTTATGTGAGATTCTTACTCACTAGAACCCTCGGTGGTCTGCATCAGTGCATTTGAAGAGGCTCTGGAATCTCCTTTTTTTTAAATAATCCTCTCTGCGTTTTGTGGGTCGGGGCCTTTTATTTCCAAAATCACTTATCATCTATACTTATCTATTTACTATTTTTAACCTCATACTCGTTATCTCCTTCTTTCATACTCCATCCCGTTTCATTCTTTCCTACTCCTCGCTGAGTGAAGACTGCCGCCACCATCTGGAAAGATCCCATTTCATTTCCTGAAACAAGCACACCGTCTTCTTTTTTCTTTTGTTTCTTCTTCTTCTTATTTATTTACAATTATATTTATTTATACAATCTTTCTCACTTTCTCTTTCTTTATTCCTTCTTACATCTTTTTATTTTTCTACTTTTCCAACTAATTTTTCTATATAATTTTTCTTATTATTATTTTGCTGTATTCAAGGAATGTGTGGCGACTTTCGTCCTCACTCATCAGAGAGGCAAAAGCTTCCATTTCCAATTCTCAATCTTAATCTCTAAATCCTGCCTCTTTCTCCCAAATAAGGGACAGGAAGTCTCCCGGATCTCATATAGAACGCACAGGTGCCCCTATACCCTTTAAGGAGAAGCCTCTGAGGAGGAGTCTAACCCTCCTAGGCACCACCGCTGAGCCATACGCTGTTCCACACAGGTGCGCTTGTTGAGCGATAAGGGCCTTAACCTTCAAGGCCCGCGAAACTGCTAGACCCTTTTAGTCGCCTTCTACAACAGGCGGGGCTTACCTTAGTCCTATTATTAGTCTGGAATCTGTAGCTTAGTATAGATCGAACCTGCGCCTCTTCAAAACGCACACCGCGCCTCAACCTCTAAACTACCACAGCTTCATTTTTATTCTACACATCTTTAGTCCATCATCATCAACCGATAGACGTCCACTGCTGGACATAGGCCTCTTCCAAAAATATCCGCATCGATCGGTCCTGAGCTGCAAATAGCATGGCATCCGGCGCAGCCGGGTACTAAGAACCGACGTTGGTTGGAGACCATATGGGGGGGATTTGGTCCATTTCCAACCACGCTGGCGCAATACGGGTAGGTGGGAGCCTCGTTTGTTTGTTATCAGGTTGTGCGGGACCCCTAAACCCCTCTACACGCTGAGATATCCCACAATTCGCCCATGTCTTATTTAGTGTCTCTCCTTGTTAAGTATGCCCTGTATCCCAGCGGTGGGAATCGTCGGGCTGTTAATGTAACATTATTGGTCATGAACTACCACTATTAGAATATTTTCGAATTTTTCGCCCACATTTATCATTTTAAACTTTTGACAGCAATTCCAATTTACATGTAGACTTAGTTCCAGTATTTAGGTTCAAAGAATATCCTAACTTTACACATTATTCGGTACACGGGGCTACAGTGAATTCGATTCCGCTGTTGATCTTTTTTTATTACGAAGCGACGAGACTTCATCATTCATCGGATGGTAAGTGATACGCCGTACCCATAACAACGTAGCCCTAGTGAGGATAATATACACTGCACTACATTGCGCTCGTCGCCTTGAGATATAAGAAGTTGAATCTTATTAACCCAGTCATTTCAAACCTAATCACAGCATTGTTTGTCGGCTGCAATAGGAGCTGCGGTGGTACCTACCTGGACGGTCTCCGACAGAGACCTTTTTCTTTGGTTCACGATGGAAATCTTCGGCAGATGCCCTGCTTCTGGGTAGGAAGTCAGGGTGTTCCACCAGTGCCTCTCTACACCGTGTTAGCACGTGTACGTGAAAGGGCTTAATCCTCCTAGCACCATCTCTGAGCCGTTTGTTGAGCGATAAGGGCCTCCACGAGCAAGATCCGCGAATATCCTAGACCCTTTTAGTCGCCTTTTATGGCAGACAGGTCTTACCTTAGTCCTGTTTTAACTAGTTAGAGATTACAAGGCTATTTGTCCCTTGACAAAGTATTTTAAGTATCAATCAATCAATCTTGTAAGTCCTTACTTACCACCAGTGATTCTTAACTAAATAGTTTTAACTATTAAAATTTAACGCATTTTATAAATCTAACGTTGCTATAGATAGGTTCTTGCTATATTCATATGTTTAATTTAGAAAGATAATAGAAAAACTAAAAGGAAATATCATCATCATCATTATCATCATCAGCAGCAGCTGTTGGACTTAGCCTCCCCCAAAAAATTTTACATCTATGGGGGTTCACATGGGGGGATTTGGGCGATTTTCTACCCCGCTGGCCCAATGGCGGGTTGGTAGGAATGAAAAGCGAAAATATGCTTTATAAATAAAAAAAATGCATTAAACACAATCGTCGGACATACAACAATTAAATATAGTGAAGTTAATGAAAAAAGGACCACTGTTAGGATTGAAATTATGACGATAGGAGGAAATGCTTCCGGCGGCCGCGGAGCCGCGTCCGCTGTATAATGCGCGAATAAATCTCCGAGTTAAAAAGCACCGCGAAACGGGTGAAGTTAAATGAATAAGATAAAGAAATTTAACTAAACTTTTAAACTCTACGTCAAATTTATTTTGCAGCAACGGTCCAGCCACCTCCTAAACCCAACGATAGTTCCTAACATTACCTACACAAATTTAGCTATGGAGATATATTTATTGTTTTAAGATATATTTTAGAGAAGTAGTGTTGAACGTTAGATATATATTATAATATATATGTATACATATATATTTCTAAAGTGTTCAAACAAGTGCCAATAATGTCCGTGAAACTGTCAAGCTCGAATTTGTTCGTGAAGAAACAAAGTAACTACGCGATGAAGAGAGAGTACGACGAGTTCAACGATAACGATAACAAAGATCAGATCGACGGCAACGCTTCCAGCGATGGTAACTCGGAATCGAGCGACCTGGAGAACAGCGGCCCCAACGACGAGGTCGGCAACGTCGCCCTGGACTACACGGAGAACGCGTTGGCCCTGCAACCTGTAGCCGACTTCATAAAGAAAGAGTTCCTACCCGAGCTAAACTTCAGCAACCCGTTCAGAAATCAAAATCTAGCATTTAAGGATGGCTTCCAAAACCCACGCTCCCCATTCCTGCTACCAACACAACTGTACAAGAGTTTCCTGGCGAGCCTGGGCAAGAGGAGGAGGAGTGCTGCAGACAGCTACTCCTTCTATCCTAGGAACATGTGGTTTACAAACGGTTTCGCCGCAGAATTGTCGGATGACGAGAACAATGCGGACGGAACCTCTGACATTCTCGACGAGGTAATTAGGTTCAGTAATTAGTGTTCTATAATTACCAGTGATAACAATACTTGTAGAACTGTTACAACACTGAAACAAACACATCACTATTCAATATACGGATTAATTAAATCGTGTTATCTAGGTTTGTCTTTGTTCAGCTACTATCATGGAAATGAGCTGATGATAAATAATTTCAATATGCAGAAACACTTTTTTATCTACAAAGTAATTACATGGTGTTGAGTGACAATAATCCAGCTGATGGTGAAGAGTGCTCCAGAATAATGTTAACTCTTATTTCTTAACTGCCGGAAGAGAGCGATGCTGTGATGCCAGCTGACTTACAATATAACTGCAACCGAACCCAATCATCAGCTCCAGCATCGAACCAAGGACGTTAGCATTAGCCACTGAGCCTTGGAGACGTTGAAAATTATGATAATATTTTTTTTTTTAAATCTTCGTCTAAATCAATATTTGGTTCAAGCTCCATAACAGTATCGCGGTGTTCCAACTGTTAATATATGAGAGTCAGAATATTCTGGCCTAGCATGCTTCACCATCAAAGATATTATTGTCACTTAAAACCACGTGAAATTGCGGTTAAGTAGAAAATACTTAAAAAAAGTAAACTGACTTAATAACTGCCTACAATATAACTAATGCTGTTTATAAACTTAATGTATCATATGTATGTTAAAGCTGTGATGGTTCAGTATGTAAAGCACCATACACACTGTCCTTTATATACAGATTCGATTCCCACTGACCTTGACCATCCGTTGAAGGATATCAGCGCGAGGAAACCGACTGGTTGCAAGAGTGAGCTTTCGTGTACATATTAATCCAACAATAGCTTTGGCTCTTTGTTTATGATAGAAGACATCTAGTCCCAGCAGTGGGAATTACAATAGAATTGCATATTATTCATTATATTAGTACAGTAGTAATACTGTCGACGCGTCTGTAATATGAGGTGACGTCAAAGGCGTGTGCCCAGCTGTGGGGCGTGGACGATTGGGACAATCAGTAACACGATTGTTTGTTCCAGAAGGCGGGCGCATCATCAGCGTTCGTGTGGAGCGGTGGGGGGGTGTCCGGTGGTGGGGGGCAGGAGCAAGCAGCAGCCCAGCCAGCCGCCGTGCCAACAGGTAAGATCTATACGATACACTATAGGATTACTAAGTGCTTCCAGCCATTCTCTACCAGTTAAGCATTGGCGAGAGATAGACGTCATGTAACTTGGTAGTAATGACTACAATAGCATGTTACTGTAGTTATGTAGTGTGCTAAGTAAACAGCTGATCTGAGTGGACAGATCAACTGCTGATGCTGCAGCTGATGTTCTACTTGTACTACAGAAGCTGTTCCCTGTTCGCTTTACTGGCCATAATGCAGAATTCGATCACAAATTACTTTCTATAACCACCGTTACTATAGCAACCGCATAAATAATACGAAATGAAAATGTTCATAAAAGTCAACTAGAAATACAATGATGAAGGATCTATGAAATTCAAAAAATAAATATCTTGTTGCCATCTACAGATCATTCCGTTTCGAATGCTCATGTTCCCGTATCGATACATTCACTTGTTTTCACGTGATTGGCGAACAAACAGAACCCATTTTCATTATATATATATATATATATATATATATATATATGTTATGTTTGTTTACGCGTATCCAGTGGGTTCTCGCGATTCTCACCAGATCATCGATCCACCTTACGGGTGATCCGATCGATGCATAGATCTTTGGGGAAGGCCTATGTCCAGCAGTGGACGTCTATCGGCTGATGATGATAGACTAATTTATCATCTTCTCTCTAAATGTTTTGATATAATCCACTATATATAAAGGAAGATGAAGATCACCATATTCTCATTAGTTTTTTTCACATCAATCAGTGAACATATTCATTTTCGATTTTGGAAATAATTGCCATACATTATAATTGAAATATGGATGATCGAATGGGTGATCTCTCATCGCCAAATTTCAAATTGAATAGGAAATCTAATGATGATCATGATGATATTATAATTGATAGAGAATTGATGAGAAACTTAAAAGAAACTTCTGTCTATGAACTGTTCTATAAATCGATTAAGATTCTTCTTTCTAAATAACAAATTTTAATAATGATCCCAATTCCAATAAGAATTCATTATTCAATAATAGTCAACTATTTAATCAGCGCCTATAGAAACATTAATTCTAATGTAATAAATGTGATAATGGAGTAAACATCAACTAAAAATGTATTTGCTATAGTTTACTGTAGCATTGATGATACTTTTCTAGGATTTAATTTGCTAATCATATTGCACTCTCTACTTATTGTATTGATTCGACTACTTGTTATATTGAACAGACAACTAATAGTCTTGGTTCGATTACTTATTACAACGAACCGACAACTAATTGTATTGGATTGACTACTTGTTATATTGGATCAACAACTAACTGTATTGGTGCAAATACTTATTATATTGGACCGAGAATTAATTGTATTGGTTCGATTACTTATTACATAGGACCGACAACTAATTATAATGGATCGACTACTTATTATATGGAACTGACAACTAATTGTATTGGTTCGATTACTTATTACATAGGACCGACAACCAATTATAATGGATCGACTACTTATTATATGGAACTGACAACTAATTGTATTGGTTCGATTACTTATTACATAGGACCGACAACTAATTATAATGGATCGACTACTTATTATATGGAACTGACAACTAATTGTATTGGTTCGATTACTTATTACATAGGACCGACAACCAATTATAATGGATCGACTACTTATTATATGGAACTGACAACTAATAGTCTTGGTTCGATTACTTATTACAACGAACCGACAACTAATTGTTTTGGATCGAATACTTGTTATAATGGACTGACAACTAATTGTAGCGGATTGACTACTTGTTGTATTGGATCGACAACTAACTGTATTGGTGCAAATACTTATTATATTGGACTGAGAACTAATTGTATTGGATTGATTACTTATTATATTGGATCAACAACTAATTGTATTGGATTGACTACTTGTTATATTGGATCAACAACTTACTGTATTGGTGCAAATACTTATTATATTGGACCGAGAATTAATTGTATTGGTTCGATTACTTATTACATAGGACCGACAACTAATTATAATGGATCGACTACTTATTATATGGAACTGACAACTAATTGTATTGGTTCGATTACTTATTACATAGGACCGACAACCAATTATAATGGATCGACTACTTATTATATGGAACTGACAACTAATTGTATTGGTTCGATTACTTATTACATAGGACCGACAACTAATTATAATGGATCGACTACTTATTATATGGAACTGACAACTAATTGTATTGGTTCGATTACTTATTACATAGGACCGACGACTATTTATAATGGATCGACTACTTATTATATGGAACTGACAACTAATTGTATTGGTTCGATTACTTATTACATAGGACCGACAACTAATTGTATTGGATTGACTACTTGTTATATTGGATCAACAACTTACTGTATTGGTGCAAATACTTATTATATTGGACCGAGAATTAATTGTATTGGTTCGATTACTTATTACATAGGACCGACAACTAATTATAATGGATCGACTACTTATTATATGGAACTGACAACTAATTGTATTGGTTCGATTACTTATTACATAGGACCGACAACCAATTATAATGGATCGACTACTTATTATATGGAACTGACAACTAATTGTATTGGTTCGATTACTTATTACATAGGACCGACGACTATATGGAACTGACAACTAATTGTATTGGTTCGATTACTTATTACATAGGACCGACAACTAATTATAATGGATCGACTACTTATTATATGGAACTGACAACTAATTGTATTGGTTCGATTACTTATTACATAGGACCGACAACTAATTATAATGGATCGACTACTTATTATATGGAACTGACAACTAATTGTATTGGTTCGATTACTTATTACATAGGACCGACAACTAATTGTATTGGATTGACTACTTGTTATATTGGATCAACAACTTACTGTATTGGTGCAAATACTTATTATATTGGACCGAGAATTAATTGTATTGGTTCGATTACTTATTACATAGGACCGACAACTAATTATAATGGATCGACTACTTATTATATGGAACTGACAACTAATTGTATTGGTTCGATTACTTATTACATAGGACCGACAACCAATTATAATGGATCGACTACTTATTATATGGAACTGACAACTAATTGTATTGGTTCGATTACTTATTACATAGGACCGACAACTAATTATAATGGATCGACTACTTATTATATGGAACTGACAACTAATTGTATTGGTTCGATTACTTATTACATAGGACCGACAACTAATTATAATGGATCGACTACTTATTATATGGAACTGACAACTAATTGTATTGGTTCGATTACTTATTACATAGGACCGACAACTAATTATAATGGATCGACTACTTATTATATTGGAACTGACAACTAATTGTATTGGTTCGATTACTTATTATATTGGACTGAGAACTAATTGTATTGGATTGACTACTTATTATATTGGATCAACAACTAATTGTATTGGATTGACTACTTGTTATATTGGATCAACAACTTACTGTATTGGTGCAAATACTTATTATATTGGACCGAGAATTAATTGTATTGGTTCGATTACTTATTACATAGGACCGACAACTAATTATAATGGATCGACTACTTATTATATGGAACTGACAACTAATTGTATTGGTTCGATTACTTATTACATAGGACCGACAACTAATTATAATGGATCGACTACTTATTATATGGAACTGACAACTAATTGTATTGGTTCGATTACTTATTACATAGGACCGACAACTAATTATAATGGATCGACTACTTATTATATGGAACTGACAACTAATTGTATTGGTTCGATTACTTATTACATAGGACCGACAACTAATTATAATGGATCGACTACTTATTATATGGAACTGACAACTAATTGTATTGGTTCGATTACTTATTACAACGAACCGACAACTAATTGTTTTGGATCGAATACTTGTTATAATGGACTGACAACTAATTGTAGCGGATTGACTACTTGTTGTATTGGATCGACAACTAACTGTATTGGTGCAAATACTTATTATATTGGACTGAGAACTAATTGTATTGGATTGACTACTTATTATATTGGATCAACAACTAATTGTATTGGATTGACTACTTGTTATATTGGATCAACAACTAACTGTATTGGTGCAAATACTTATTATATTGGACCGAGAATTAATTGTATTGGTTCGATTACTTATTACATAGGACCGACAACTAATTATAATGGATCGACTACTTATTATATGGAACTGACAACTAATTGTATTGGTTCGATTACTTATTACATAGGACCGACAACTAATTATAATGGATCGACTACTTATTATATGGAACTGATAACTAATTGTATTGGTTCGATTACTTATTACATAGGACCGACAACTAATTATAATGCATCGACTACTAATTATATGGAACTGATAACTAATTGTATTGGTTCGATTACTTATTACATAGGACCGACAACTAATTATAATGGATCGACTACTTATTATATGGAACTGACAACTAATTGTATTGGTTCGATTACTTATTACATAGGACCGACAACTAATTATAATGGATCGACTACTTATTATATGGAACTGATAACTAATTGTATTGGTTCGATTACTTATTACATAGGACCGACAACTAATTATAATGCATCGACTACTAATTATATGGAACTGATAACTAATTGTATTGGTTCGATTACTTATTACATAGGACCGACAACTAATTATAATGGATCGACTACTTATTATATGGAACTGACAACTAATTGTAATGGATTGATTACTTGTTATATTGGACCAACAACTAATTGTATTAAGCCGAGGACTAGTGGTCTCGATTTTGCAACTAATCATAATGGATCTACGATTTATCGTATTGATCCGATGACAGATCCTATTGGCGCGGTAACTATTCGCGTCGAACCAACTAAAATTCGTATTGTAGTGAAACTAATTTTATTAGAACGACTAATAATATAGAATCGACAACTTAAGTTATTAGACTAATGACTAATCGTATTGGATTGACGGCTAATGGTATTGAACCTACGACTAATCATATTGGACGAGTGCTTAATCCAGTTAGACCAACAACTAACTATACATTACCAACCAATGACTAATAATATTGATCCATCGACTAATAATATTGATCACCAGTCATACGATTGACCAGTGGGCAATGATAAGGTGAAATGATAATGATGATGAATCTTATTAGATATAAAAAAATAAATGTAATTATACGTGGGTTATAACAGGATACACATAATATCTGTTATTACTGTTACACAATAATAATAGGCACTATTATCTGTTATTAAATAATAAGTGTAAATTTTTTACATTTTATATTTTTCGAGTTATAACACTTGCATCTCGTTTTAGCAACAAAACATGCAATGGGTGTGAGTGAGATAAATTAATCGACGAAATAACAGTTAACACGAACTAATTAAGGAGTGACGTTTCGAGGATAATTATCTTCTTGTAAGATTAAAATTTCTATTTTTCGGGTTATAATACTAGGTTCATCTCGTTTTAACAACAGTCTATTACATGAATGTGAGTGAGACAGATTAATCAACCAACTAATAACACGATCTAATTAAGAATTCGCTTTTCAAAGAGGATTTCTTCTTATGAAACGACTTACTAATAATAATAATATAATTTTGGGTTTATTTCAAAAAAATACTAGGTGCGTCTCGTTTTAGCTTATGAGTATACAAACGACAAAGACAAGAATAGTTGTTTAATTTTTTATTGCCTGTGCCCAGGTGATGTCGATATTGAAAATGTTGATTATTGATTAAATAACTTGAGTATGGTGAATTATAATTGATATTTTTTAACAGATATAACATCGCAAGAACTGGTATCTGTTATCTTCGAATACTTGTGATTTATATATGTTTTGATAAATACTTGTCCTAATTCTAATATACGGGCAGTACATAAAATTTTACTAGTTTGGAGTCAAAGTCAATAGTCTTACATCTAACATATAGACTTTATTTAGACGTAGTCGACTATTCTTAGTGTTCATATTTTTAGTATCCTAAGAGGCGACTAGATGAACGGGACTTTCACCTGATGGTATGTGACATCCCCGGCTATAACTATGTGGTGCTAGTTAGGAAGGTACACACAGCAACACAGGCTCCTCGGCTTGAGACATATGATGCTAGGTCTCGTTACCGTAGTAATTTCACTAGCCACAGTACTTTTTATCGGCTGTAATTAGAGCTAAATTGGTACCTGGACCAGTAAAAGTTCTTGGAGCTATACACAACTCTATCAGGGTTTTCTGGATGATTTGGTAGTGGTGGCTGGTTCGAACCCGTTGATGGTAGGATGTTTGGAAGATGACTTACTATAATCCTCGTGCTGGAGATATGACGATGATGCTGCGTAATAAGAGCATGAGCTTCTAGAATATTCTAGCTTGGCATACTTCGCCTATTACGTCTAAATCACCACGTTCGTCTGTTAGAGAAGCAATCAGCTGTTTAATTCATCATCATCAGGCGATAGATGTCCACTGCTGGACATAGGCCCAAAGATCCCCCTATCGATCAGTCTTGCACTGTCAGGGGCCGTGTAGTTCCTATGGGGGAATTTTGGGCTATTTCCCACCACGCTTGCCCAATGCGGGCCGGTGGGAGCCAGAGCCTCGTTTGTTGATCAGCAGCACCACGAGCTGGTGAGATTGTTCAATTAAATTCGCATGTAGTCTAGTAGATTAACATTAATACTTAATACAAAAGGATTAATAACTTGCTGCAGCAGCATCTTAGTATACCTTCATGTCCTGGGAAGACCACCTGAATCCTGGAGAACTTCAGCAAGATCATCTTCTAGTTTATATATTATGATTAAATGGGATTCATTTTATCTTAGCGACAATCGATGGTCTGGGACAAATTTAGAGGTCCAAAAGCCTGGTGGTAGGTCTCTGTTACTGGAGACTAACTAGCTTCCATTACAGCCACCTAAGAACAGTGTGAATATATTACTGAATTCCGGTTCGAAGAGCGCTGTAGCTAGTGAAATTACTACACTAACGATACTTAACATCTTAAGGCGACGAGCATAAAGTGCTCTGTATATAAACCTGTTTACGGGCGTATCACTTAAAATTACGTGAACGTCGTGCTCGTGTCGTGTTTTTGTAAAATAAAAAAATTAAAGCTGACAACACAGAAGATATGTAGCAACATATATAGATCAATCAATCTTTGGGGGAGGCCTATCCAGCAGTGGGCCTCTATCGGCTGATGATGATGATGATGATATACAAATACCCATTTGAAACATATTACACTATTCTTTATTTGTGGGTTAATATATATTTATGTATAGTGTTGCCATTGGTATTAATTGGAGTTCTTTTACTCAGGCACGTCAGGCGGCGGTGGCGCTCAGGGTCTGGTGCACTGGATGTCAGTGATGGCGGAGCACATGGGTGGGGGCCACCACGACCCCTCCCACTACGCGCTGCCACCATGGAACAACGGCGGCATGGACGTAAGTACATGTGACTTCATATTGACCAAGTATAACCGTAGACCATAGACCCTTGTTTTGACTATTTTCAAGGGTTCCATCACCAATTCATGGTAATCAGAACAAAACCTATATTTTTTATATAAAAATCATTTTATCATAGAAGTAATGATCTATGTATTCTTTTTCTTCGTCGGTATCACTTATAACAGAATGGTAATATTCATCACTTCAAGTGTGGGTCGCGAGCTTAACTACACGTCGCCATTCCTCTCAGCTACGTATATAAGTAATTAAATGTTCCCACTGTTGGGACTCAAGGATTATTTAGTCATCATACTGCCGAAAATCGTTTTTTTTTAATCATTTAGACCACGATTCCACTTGGTGTAGTGCTGTGGTCTATGATAATAATCGCAAATAGCAACAGCCTATTGATTATTCTTCTAAAGTCTCGTTGTTCCAAATTAGGTCCTCAATAATGCGCGGTTGTTTTCCGTGCGGAGATCCCGCGACCTCTCCAAACACCGAAGGTGACCACCGAAGAGGTTTTAGTGGGTAAAAATCTCTTGATAACTCTGACTTCCGCCCACAAATCAGAGTATATTTTCGAAGATTTCCCTCCCGAATTAAAAAAAAAGGTCTTCAATAATGACATCATCGCTTCATCGAACTGGCTGTTTTGATGTCAAATAACCGCGCGTTTTTTTTTTTAAATCAATTAAGCGACTAGAAGAGTCAGACATTCACTTGTTAATAAGTGATACATCTGTACCAACGTGGCGCTAATTAGAATGGTATATACTGCAGCAAATAGCGTTCATCGCCCGAGACATGACGTTGAGTTTTATTACCCTAGTGATCACAATAGCTATAGCTCCCTTTAAACCGGAACACAGTAATGTTTGCACAGACCTTTTTGGTGGTAGAAATAGGTTGTTTTAATGATGAAGTTTACAGACTTAGCGGTTAGCGGATCTGACATTTGTGAGCTGAAATATAAATAGGTGCTGCGGTGGTACCTACCTAGACGGTCTCCGATAACAGAGACCTAGACCTAGCACCAGTAAACAAAGACCTACCACCAGTAAAAGTACTCTTCCGCTTTCAATGATTAATTTCCTTTCGTGCCATTTGTCTTATCTTCGACAGGTATTTGTTTACTCTGAAATGAAAAGGTTGAGGAAGTGCCTACATCTACCGCCAAATAGTAGTCGAGAACTATTACTATGTTCCGGTTTGAAGGGCGCTGTAGCTGAAATTACTGGAGTAACGATACAATATTGTCTCTAGGAGATGAGCGCAATGTAGTGCTGTTTATCATCCTAACTAGCATCATGTGATGTAGCAAGCGTATTACTTACCATCAGGTGATCCTCTTACCTTTGCTTCGAAAGAAAAAAAATCGCGAATTAGTGTTATGAGGAAGGATACGGAAGTTACTGCAAAAGAAAGCATAGTACGTTTTAACATCACGTTTTCTTTCTGGAGACTTTGACCTTCTAAACAGACCCCACGGAGACCCTGGTTGATAATGAAGAGTCATCGGTGACAGTAGAAGTGGATCCATCGCTGATCTCAGAATTAACGAGTTCATATATAGATGATATGATATGCATGCCCATCAACCCCTTTTAGGCCAGTGTGGTGGGAAATTGCCCAAAAACCCTCTATATGATCCTACCTGATGTGGGAATGTTAGGGGGCTGACGATGATGATGACAGCATATTTAAGCTGTCCTTAGAACATCTAGGTTCCTTTCAATGTTTTAAAGATTAACCTTAGGACCTTACCTCTGCTATGACTGCTTCGATAAGTAACTGCTGGTAGGTCTTTACTGTTGAATACCGTCCAGGTATCACCTCAACCACATTAGTGTGTTCCAGTTAATAGCAGGTAATATTATACTTGGATGAGAAGACAACTAAGAGTCTGTCCTTACTAGCGCTTCGATAACAGGAGTACTACTTACCATCAGGTGAGTAGTAAAATCTAGATTAGGATCAATCAGCAGGAGGCTATGATATACTGCAACGCGATATAGACATGATGATAATGAGAGACGTAAATACAGCTTCATTCCTCAGCGCTGGAGACCAGCGCCAGGCGACATTCCTCAGAAGGAACAGGCACTAAATCCTATCATAAGTATTAGTACTGTTTCTGTGTTAGTGACCTATAGAACTATTGAATTATAAAATACTCTGTTCACTAACCAGCTGGTATGGATGCTGATCTGATCTGATTACCCAGGATGTACAGCATCCAAATTCTATAGTCAGCTGATGGTGGACTTGGATAATTAGTTATATTGTCATGAGGAACGATGAGACGAGCAAGGCGATCTGATGGTGAGTGATACGCATACCGATACCAATGCAGAGCTAATTAGGATGATGTACGATGATGACATAAGATGTTGAGTCTCGTTACCCTAGTAATTAAACTAGCTACAACGCCCTTACAACCGGATCACAGTAATGTTTGCAGAGTACTGTTTGTCGGCTGCAATAGGCGCTGCGGTGGTACCTAGACTGTCTATACCAACAGAGACCTATCATCAGTTAAGTGAGTTTTATATGATAAGTTATACCAACGGTTATGAGATTAATTTTACAGCATCCATAAACTCATCTCCACTATGAATTATTCAAAGGAAACAATAAAATGATCTATCATAGATCACCTTCCCACGAACATCCAAATTTGCATGCGCATCCCGATCTGGATCATTTATAACTGGACTAGGACAAAGAAATTCGCGCAGCGTATACTAAGTAGACGGAACCCGATTAGCGATTCAATGCGCGTCATTACTAGTTGCAATACTAAACAATTTAGTGTACTTTTTAGGACCTTATAAACATATTATGAAGGGTCATAACTTATAGACGACACAAATAGTTTGAGACCCTTAAACATTCCCAAGACACTCCATTCAATAGGAATAACGCCTGCAGCGTTATGTAAAGTTACATCATAGGCTCCCACTACGCTCCATTTGAAAGTCAACTTTATTAACATAGAAATAAAGTTTAAAATTGTTTACCCTTTAGCCTTAGGTAACTGGTTAAAACAACTCTCAACTTTATCACTTATGTAATACAGTTAACTATTGTATAACCTCTCATTTGGTATCATCGCTGATGGATTAGGTAAATTAAGCGTATACACTTCAGCGTGTTTTGATTAATCATTTAGTGTATATATCCTAAGGTGTGCGCGGGAACGTTTAGTTTTGTTCTCATAGAGTATTTACATAATTTCTTGAGAAAATGGCGTCTGTAAGGAGCCTTATTAATGATATTCATTTGTCAATTCTTTAGTGGTGGTAGGTTATTAGGGGGTGTAAGGGTTCCGTGCAACAACTGACGGGTCCGAATGGGCTCGAGGCTCTGGTTACCACCAGCCCGCGTTGGGCCATCGTGGTGGGGAATGCCCTAAAAACCCTCAATATGAAGCGAGATCTTTAGGGCCCTATGTTTACTGAACACATATCGACTGATGTTGTGTAGTAGTAGGTTTGTTTACTGAGTGACAGTAATGTGACGAGCGTTCACCAGATGATGAGTGATACCACCGCCTTTTTTTTTCGGTGATGATATCTTCGAAAAGATACTCTGTCTTCTGGAAGTCAGTTTTGTGAAACCCCTTCGTTGGTCACCTCCTTCGTTTGGAGAAGTAGGATCTCCGTTCAGTACTCGGCCGTGACCTTGCCTGTCCTTGGGTGTGTTATGCAGACCCTACCAGCCTCGTGAATACTCCAATGACCGATGACCACGTCTAGTCATCGTCCTCCTCACTGTCCTTTAGAAGGAGCCCTCACCCTGATTGACAACGACCCCAAAGACCCTATTAAAGTAGGATAACACCATTGATCGGTGCGTCGTGACTCTCGATTAGTCACAATCTATCCTCTCTTGATCAGTACAGCACCCTTCAAACCGGATCACATAAATAATTGCACACTACTGTTTGTCGACTGCAATAGACGCTGCGGTGGTAGTTAAACGGACTGTACCAACAGAGACCTACCAACAGTAATAGCTACAGCATCCTTCATACCGGATCACGTCAATATTTGCACAGTATTGTTTATCGGCTGCGATAGCCACTGCGGTGATACTTAGACGGCCTGTACCAACAGTGATCTACTAACAGTAATAGCTATAGCACCCTTCAAACCGGATCACACTAATAACTGTACAGTACTGTTTATCGGCTGCTATAAGCGCTGCGGTAGTACTTAAACGGTCACCGGCAACAGACACCTGCCACCTGCCACCTGTGGAACACATTACTATGTTCCGGTTTGAAAGGCGCTGCAGCTAGTGAAATTACTGGGGTAACGAGACTCAACATTTCCAGTATATAACGACGATTACAATGTGGCTCTTGTGTATATCATTCTTCAAGCATCACTTCGAATAAAACATCGAAATCACAGAGAAAAAAATACAAAAAACAAATGTTATGAATGAAATTAGAAAACTGATACATATTTAGTCGACTATTGCGGGAACATGTCAACCGATCCGATGAAATGACTCTCGCTTATCAGCATTATCAGCGGCCGTCGCCATTTTTTCATTCAGCGAGATCGTATCACGCGAATTATTTCACTTTCATCGATACGAACTCTCTATACGAATCGTATTAAATATAATCGATATGAAACCGCCGCTACTATCGATATCAAATAAAAGAATATATATTTTATGTTGGTAACACTGTCTTCGTTAATTATTTGGTTATATTTCGGTTATGGCAGCACTGAACAAATGTCAGAATGATTTGCCTGCGGTCCGACTCGAGACATTCTACAGGAAAGCGAGTATCGTTAGTATTAAATTAATTCAAGAAGGCTGTAGTGTATTTTTTTTTAATTCAACGAAGGTACAAGGCGAGTGGGACGTTCACCTGATAATAAGTGAAACGCCTGCCCATAACAATAACCGTTTTAATACTAAGTATTATATACGGCAACATATTGCGCTAATCGCTTTGAGACGTCTGATGTTAAGTTTCGTTCTCTAAGCAATTTCACTAACTAACTTCCTTCAAACCGGAACAAAGTAATGTTTACACACTACTGTTAGCTGCGGTGGTATTTAGACAGTCGCCGACAACAGAGATGTACTAGTACATAGATCTATGTGCATTAATAAATCAGATCTTGAGATCGATCGTAAGATCAATAAAGCGTTATCAAATGGTGTGATATAATTCATCGAGACAATGAAACGTTTACACTGCATCGGTAGACAGGATAAAAAAAAGAATCATTCGATTACAATACCACATTGATGTATCGGATACAAAAGCGACATAGGTGTCGGCACTATACTTTTTTCTTTTTTTTTTTTTCATTGTCCGCCTGAGTTACGAGAAAAGAATTGGCAATAAACCCGCTGTAGTGTACCCGGCTAATGATATTTTGATGTCTGCCAAGTCTCCGATACAATGATGAAATAATAAAAAGGCGAATAAGTTAAAAAAAAAAAATATATCATCTACCGTGCGTGGAGCGAATCCGGAGGGTACGAGGCGACGGGCGAAAAAAAAAGCCTAGAAGGGGGAACGTTTGATCAAACTTTGGGTAAGGTTTGATCAAACATTCGACACATGCTCTCCTTTAATGAATATATTGTCTCTAGTGCCGGAGACCTAAATACCACCGCAGAGAGTAGTTGAAGGGCAGTGTAGCTAGTGAAATTACTAGATCTTCAGTCAACTTCCTCATCAATTTACTGGTGGTAGGTCTCTGTAGCCGAACACCAACAAAACAAGTACCACCGCAACCCCCATTTCTGCCTCCATGCGGCACTGTATCAATATTACAGTGTTGTACTTGAAGGGTGTTGTAGCTAGTGAAACTACTGGGGTAATAGACCTAATATCTAATGCCAAGTTGCACATAAACTAGGTTCCTTCTAGATACCAATGTATGTACAACTGTCGGCAGTAGTTGAAAGGCAGTGTAGCTACTGAAATTACTGATGGTAGATATGCCCTTCTTCATCGCAGAAATGACTTAAAATAATTTTCTCATATATATATGTTTTTTTAATGATAATTTTATACTTATAACGGCGGTGCATAATTATAAGGGTAGTTTTCTTCGTTAACATTGCGTACTTACCACCAATAAGTTACCAGTAATTTTTCTATAGAAAGGTATAGAGCATGTAGTTACTAATGATCTAGATCTATCAATAGATAAGAAAAGGTTTTTTTTATCAATTAAGCGACAACGCGAAGGGTGTTCACCTGATGGTAAGTTATACGCCTGTTCATAACGTGACGCTAATTAAGATGGTGTACACAGCGCTCATCGCGTTGCGATTTAAAATCAGTATCGTTACACCAATGATTTCACTAGGTACAACACCCTTTAAACCGGAACACAGTGTATACAGAAGCTGCGGTAAATAAACGGTCTCCGTCAACAGAGTTCTAACCAGTATTAAGTATAAACGCGTGATGGCTGCTGTTATATATATTGTTATATAACTTAGTTAAGTTATAGAAATTAATTAGTTTTTATGCGATGAACATCTTTCTCATTCTCTTCTTCTCGCTCTTCCCGAAGCATTCCAGGTTTTGCGTATGCGCTCATCGCCTGATATATAAGATCTTGAATCCCTTTACCCCAGTAATTTAACAACAGCGCCCTTCGAACTGGAAGACAGTAATATTTGAGCAGTAATGTATAGCGGTAAGCAGCAGGCGGTCTTCAGCAATAGAGACCTACCACTAGTGAAGTCTAAAGTACTAACTTTTTATTAATTCAATCTATACATCATCAGCCGATCGACGTCCACTGCTGGACATAGGCCTCCCACAAAGATCTCCATATAGATCGGCCGTTGTAGGAGTTTATATGAAGGGTTTTGGGTCATCTCCCACCACGCCCGTCCAATGCGGGTTGGTGGTCACCAGGGCCTCGTTTGTTGATTAGCAGCACCACGAGCAGGTGAGGTCGGCTAGGGTCCCGTGATTTGTAGCGCGATTTTTAATCTATCATTAGGAAGCAGGATCTCACAGGATCCCACAGTAATGGATTATAGCTGCATAAGCTCATTAATATCGCTGGGTCACAGAGTAAACGACTCCTAACATCTGCAACGACTTAATTGCAGTACGTCAAAATCAATTATACACATTTGAATGGGCTGTAAGCACGAATCGTTTGTCACGATCTCTATGAGAAACAAAATCCTCCATTGTTTACCGATCCCTAAATATTACAACATTAACCGGCGGCGAAATCAACTCGTTACACAACCACCGCGGGTTCAGTACACACATCAATCTATATACAACATATATGTGTGTGTCTTGTGTTAGTGTTAGTGGGGTGAGTTTTAGGAATCCATTTGTCAGGGTTGAAAAAGATCATACGGCTGATTTCGTACGTATGCGATGCTTTATTATTGGATATTAATTATATTTTCTAACCAGGTGCCGGGTTCCGGATGTTTAGAATATTCACGCCCGTGTGATTTGACGGTAACCGGAGGCAATTTAAGTTAAAGCAACATTAAAGATTTAATAAGAATAAGTTATTATGTAGAGAATAAGTTATATCATTACTTATTACTGCTGGAGATGAGCGTCCAAAAATCTCCATAACAGTCACTATGGGCTGTCGTTTGTAGGGGCTTATATGGAGGGTTTTGGGCTATTCCCCACCACTAGCCCAATGCGGGTTGGTGGGAACCAGAGCCTCGTTTGTTGATTAACACCACCACGAGCTGGTGAGATTGGCTTGGGACCCGTGAGTAGTCTGCGGGATCACTTACACCATCCTATCAGTCTGTATAACAATAATGTAGTTAAGATGATATACACTGAAACTTATTGTCCTGGTCGCCACCATGAGATGTTAAGTATTGTTATTACGATCGCTTCACACCTTCTTCTTCTCTTCTCTTTCGTGTACTTCATGACTGAAGGTCGTTCTATTCCAGGAATTCTCTTAATGACTCGTCAACCAGCTGTCTCTACACCGCACTGTTCTCGGCGCGTCTCAGCATTCGAAATGTTGGCCTAAGATTGCCTGTAATCTGATCAGACCATCAGGTTGGGGATCGACCCAGCGATCTCTTGCCCTCGATCATTCCTACTACAACCAGGTTATCCAGATTATCTAGTCGTCTCCGGGCAACATGGCCCACGTAACTTAGGCCTCGTTTGTAGCAAATGGTGATGATTTTGAGTTGCTCGAGAATGGATTTGTTGGGTCTCTTTGCTGTCCATCAGAACTTACAACGCCCTTTAAACCGGAACACAGTAATGTTTAACGGTGGTAACAATACAAGTGGTCTTCGACGACAAAAATCTACCACCTGTTTATTGTTTAACTTTAACTCGTATGTTAACTGTAAGCTTAAACTGCAGTCAAGCAGTAATATAGATTTCATCATCATGAACACTTTCTTCTCT
This sequence comes from Troides oblongomaculatus, assembly GCA_029032895.1. Taxonomy (NCBI): domain Eukaryota; kingdom Metazoa; phylum Arthropoda; class Insecta; order Lepidoptera; family Papilionidae; genus Troides; species Troides oblongomaculatus. The sequence continues at coordinate 1,393,632 of JARDWC010000151.1, forward strand.
CAAACATATCTTCTTCTGCCTCTTCATATTTATGGATTTGCTGGTACTCTTGCTCAAAAAAGGAATAGTTAAATTCTTAAACTAGTTACTTTGTTATATAATTACCATAATATCTTCATCATCATCATCTCAACAGATGAACATCCGCTGCTGGATATAGACCTCCTGTAACGTGTTCCACAAAGCAAGTTGCGCTGTTTGAATCCAGTGGCTACCAGCGATTTCTTTGATGTCATCTCTCCATTTAATAGGTCTGCCAACGCTGATCTTTCTTGTACAGGGTCCTAATTCCAGCATTTAAAGTACCAGCATATAAAACTTCAAAATAAAATTTAAACAAACTATATATTATATATATATACAGTAGGACTGGAACCGGTGGAAGCAGACCGTCCGCTTTAGACAGCAACCTTAGCACTAACCATGATCCTTAGACACGAGGGAACGACCCTAGATATATTTATGCGTGCTCTATTGCAAAGCCTCTCTTGGTTTTGTGGCATATAAAAATATTACAGTTAAAACTCCAGTACAACAATTTGTCTACTTGAATATTTACTGCTGACTTTATCTACTCTGTGTCACGCCGCCGAAGTACAATGGCGAATTAGCTTAACTATCGCCACTCTGTAGTCAACCGTTGAATTGACTCGCACATTGAATTAATAACGCCATCTAATACATTACGGTGGCGAGGGTGGAGGGAGGCCGGTGAGGGTATGAGGAGTAACGGACAGGAGTGCCCGCGTTTTCGGCTCATTCACCAAAAACAATCGCCCGCCACAATAGCGTACAAGCTAAGTACACATCTACGCGCGGGCGACGGTAGCCACAATTTTGACAGCCGGTAGACCGGTCCGAGAAGATTAATGGTTGGTCTACTCATCGCCGTAATGACGCCCCCTCTGCGCTCCGTCTAATGACATCCAGCGCGCGGCGACCACGCGCCCTCACACGCGGGGACAGTCCGCAACACCTCCGGCGAGATCCGTTCCAATAGAACACACGAGAACGACGCGCGGCGTTCGAAATATCAAATTCCATACATTGACATTTATTTTTAAATATAAAACCTCCACAGAGGTTACGTACTCATTACCTTCTTTATATTGATTATACACATTGAATACTGTTTCGCAATAACAAATAGCTTTAATATATATTAATACATTTTTACAGTACTAACTTATAAAAAAATTAACAGTACAGTAGTGTTTACTTATATATCTAGATTTCTTAAGTCCTACCCTTAACATATAGACGATAGCTGTAGACTTGTAAAAGCTAATGTATAATAATCTAACATAAAAGATATATTACAGTTATTATTAGTAAGTTGTAAGAGGTCTCCTAACAACGACTAACGAGGCTCTGGTTACCACCGACCCGCGTTGGGCCAGCGTGGTGGGAAATGGCCCAAATCCCCCCATCGGCGGTATTAGATGTCCAGATGTATATGTTGGTTGATGATGATGATGAGAGAATTTTACAAATTCTACAAATATTCTTATTAATAATACATTAAGAGCTTAAAATTTTTTCTATATCTAAAAATTTTTTTCACGTTCCATTTTCAAATCATCGCAGCGAACATATTTGGCGCGTTCAAAATAAAATATTACATAATGATAATGATAAATAAATATATTTTATATCATTAAAATAATTATATAATTAATATAAGTTCATTATTTTAATCGTAAACATTTATTTATTGTCCGCCTTAAATTTTTCTGATTGGCTGCTAACTGCTTTTAACGCGCCTATTGCAGCCGACAGACAGTAATGTGCAAGCATTACTGTGATCCGGTTTGAAGGGCGCTGTAGCTATTACTGGTAGTAGGTCTCTGTTGCTATATCCTGTGTAGGTACTACTGCTGCTTCTATTTCTGCCGCCAAAGTGCAAATATCACTGTTCCGGTTTAAAGGGCGCTATAGGTAGTCGTAACTACTGGAGTAATAAAACTCAAGTTATGTTTCCGGTGAAGAGCGTTATCTGGTGCAGTATATGTCCTAACTAGCGCTAGATTGTTATGGACGGGCGTATCACTTACAATCAGGTGATCTGACTCGTCTCATCGCTTGTATAAAAAAAAAATCGTTAGCATTGTAATTTTCATACAAATGTCTATAAGTAAAATAAATGCAGTGTTGTAAGGAACGTCTGGTCACCCCGCGGGCATCCTTGCTTAATGTCTTTGCCGTGGCGGAAAAAAAAAGTCGGGCATGTTTATCTTGTGCGAGAGGCTGCGAGGCTGCGAGGCGGCGAGGCCGGCAGGCTGCCCCCGTGTGTTTCGGCCCTAATCGATTTCGCCCCGGGGCCCGTCTAATTTGGCGGATTAATCGCGAACGCCCGCCATTGCGCCCGCCATTGCGCCCGCTCCTTCCATTGTTTATGGTAAGCGGCCGCGCTTTGTTCCCGCGCTTCGAGCATCTAATTATTTTTTTATCAAACCATAATCACACTACCCAATTTTGGAACTAATATATATATCTATATACTCGGACGCGGCGGGCGAGACGATCACCTGATAGTAAGTGACACGCCAGACCATTACAGCGTGACGCGTTATTACGCGTGACATATGTACATAAGATGTTGAATCTCGTTACCCCAGTAAAAATAGCTGCAGCGCCCTTCAAACCGGAAAATTGTAATGTTTACATATTACCAGAAATAGGCGCTGCGGCGGTACCTAGAAGCAATAAAGACTTATAAATTAGCGTTTGTCTGCCAATCACGTGAAAACAAGTGATCGTATCGACACAGAAACATGAGCAATCGACGCGGAATGATCTGTAGATGGACCCAAGCCAATCTCACCAGCTCGTGGTGCTGCTAATCAACAGACCAGGCTCTGGTTTCTACCAACTTGCGTTAGACTAGCATGATTGGAAGTGGCCCATCTCCCTCCATATGAACCCTCACATGTGGAGATCTTTTGGGGCAGGCGCTAGTTAGGATGTTCTACACAGCACCACACTACGCTCGTCACCTCGAGACATAAGATGTTAAGTATCATTACCCCAATAATTTCACTGGTTACAACGGAATTCATACAGGAACCCTACAATCCGGAACACAGTAATGTAGCATACATTACTGTGTTCCGGTAATGTAATGTATGCTCACTGCTGTTTATCAGCAGCGGTAGTACCTAGACGGTCTCCGGCAAAAGAGACCTAACCTTTAAAGTCCTCCCTTCTTTCCCACCTTAACCCTCTGCTCTGGTTCCCATCAACCCTCATTGGGCCAGCGTGGTGGTCATCACCATTGAGCGTTAAGGAGATCAGCAGTGGAGATCTATCGACAGATGATGATCATGATATAGACTATTTAGGTTTTGTACTTTATACATCCCTCATCGTTTTGTTTCTAATTCATTGGTATTGTTTATGCGGTTGCTATAGTAACCGTTTCTATAGTAGAATGTTTCAAACAAATTTCAAATCTATATATATATATATATATATATATAGACTAGTTATATATATATATATATAGACTAGTTATATATATATTTATATATATATATATATATAACTAGTCTTCTTTTTAAATCATCTTCAATTGAATAATACTTCAATTCAATGAATTACTCTTCACGCTTTAATAAACGGTTTTGATCTGAGCCGTCCGCCATTGTTTTAATTTTGCCGCCATAAACGTCTTTTTTTTTAACCTACAAACGCGACATGGAGTCAATGGAAAAATAGACTGATGGTAGGTCTCTGTTGATGGAGACCATCTACCACTGTTGCTTCTATTACTGCCGTAAGTAAACATCACTGTTCCGGTTTGAAGGGCGCTGTTGCTGGTGTTATTACTGTAGTAAAAAAACCCAATTGTTATGTTTCCGGTGCAAACATTACTGTGTTCCGGTTCGAAAGGCGTTGCATATATTGAAATTACTGCGGTAACGAGAATTAACCATCTTATGTGTAACGTCCTATCGCTACGTTGTTATGTAACGGTGTGATTAACTATCAGGTCTTAAGGAGTCATGTTTCATAGCGATTACCATCTGCTGTATATATCCTAACACCACATTGTTATAAGTACTCACCACAAGGTCAATGACCTTGTCATATTGCTTTGTTATCATAATTTCCTACTGTCTCTACGATCGGCGTTAGCTAAGAAAGAATATTTAAGCTTCAGTTATTTGCAACTTAATTTGTAAGTTAATTAAGCAATAAATAAATAAAATTACAAACATTAAATCAATATTTAACTTCCGGTCCATTGATAATTAATTTTTATTTATTTTATTTTATTTAAATATAGATTATAAATAACATGTGAATGCTGTGTTATGATGCCGGGTACAATGGGTATGTTCATAACGCGCCGTATTATTGGGGAAATAAATTCACCCTTATGGGTTATTTGTTAAGGGGTGAGAGGGTGAGGTGTACCGATATCTGTCGGGGTTAAATACTCGAAGACACTAACTAATACAGTTTCTTGATTCTTTTTCTTTTACACAAAATGTGAACCTTTTGATGTGGTAGTGAACAATACGTAGGTCGATTGTATGGTGATAGTTATCACCAACGAGACTGGTCGAAGGTCTGTTGCTGGAGACCGTCTAGGTACCACTTCAGCGTCTATGGCAACCAACAAACATTACTGTGGTTGCCGTAACATCCCAACAAGTGACTTTGTAGAAGGATTCTTTTAAAAACCATTCTTAGCTAACCTCTATAAGGCTAATAGTTTCAGAGATATCGCAAGAGCAAAAGAATCTATAGAGATCTCCTATACATATTACTAGCTGGATGTAATATAGAATTAAACAGCAAATGACTTACTATAGCAACCGTTACTATAGCAACGTCAAATACTACCAAATGATATATAATGATTTGTAACAGATAACTAGGAATAGAACGACAAAGGATCTATGTAATTAAAAAAAAAACAACGTATAACAATCTACAAGTCATTCCGCGTAGAATGCTCATCTAATATACACAGAATATTATTGTGTCCACAGATATAAACTAATATTTACTTATCCATATATATATTAATATGTTTATATATGTATTTCTATATCTTCTGATTTGGAGGATATTTTAGTCTATAGCTGCGTAAGTCCTAAACGACTGTACTTGTTTTTATTTTAATTAAATCTCCTTAGTAACTTACAATCTGACAGCTCTTTTCTATTTTCATACTGAAAAATAAAAACCATAGAATTTAATACTTTATTCAGTCTGTGGACTTCCAAAGAGATGATGATTTAATCTATGGTCATTAAAAAGTTTAATTAGCATATTATTAAAGCAAAATAGGACGGCCGTCAGATGATGATATGCGCAACATGATTACAGTTGAAACCTAAAAATAGCCTAATTGTTACATCACTTATATTCAGGTGATCGTCTAAAACGTCTTATCACTATCAGACAAAAAAAAAATTTTTTCTTAAAGTATCAAAACTAGTACATCCGCGTGTAAACTCGTAAATAACTCCTGTCATCCCACTCTCACACGACGACAACATAATTTCGAATATCGAAGGGTTGTTTAACCGCTACATTTTTTTTTTCTAACGGCGCCCGTCGTCAAAGGAAACTTCTTGTGGAGTACTTTTTTTTTAATTAAGAAGATTTACTGGCTTAAGCATTGTCAGCTTCTTTGCGTTTATAAAGATAATGCTCGGCTACTGAATAGTCAAAGGTTTTTTCTGTAGAGACGCGATTATTGTTTTTTTTTTTTAAAAAAAAGATAATAAAATGGTCGTTGAGTTCTATAAATCTTATAAGACTGTTTATTATGAACACTTAATTATAAGTGATCGTAGGTTTTTGTTGCCGGAGAGGCGACGATTGTATGATAAAAATTTATTGCCGCTGGCAACACCGAAGGCAAGGGATCATACGATTCTGCACCAACAAGATGGACAGATCTGATTACAAACTCATCCTCTAAATTTTACACAGTAGTAACAGATGCGCTGGACAGGAACTGGTGGAAGCAGATCCTCCGCTCCAGGTAGCAACCCTAGCACTGACCACGATCCTCAGACATGAGGTAACAACCCTAGAGAAAAAGAGTTGCCGAAGACTGTTTAAGTCACACCACATCTACTCGACAGACAGTAATGTGCGAACATTACTGTGATCCGGTTTGAAGGGCGTTGTAGCTATTAGTGGTGGTAGGTCTCCGTTGCTACAGACCGTTTAAATACCACCGCAGCGCCTATTGCAGCCGACAGGCACTAATGTGCAAACATTACTGTGATCCGGTTTGAAGGGCGCTGTGGCTATTACTGGTAGTGGGTCTCTGTTGCTACAGACCGTTTAGGTACTACCGCAGCGCCTATTGCAGCCGACATACAGTACTGTGCAAACATTTCTGTGATCCGGTTTGAAGGGCGCTGTTGCTATTACTGGTGGAAAGTCTCTATTGCTATCGACCGTCTAGGTACCAATGCAGCGCCTATTGCAGCCGACGGAGTGTAATGTGCAAATATTACTGTGATCCGGTTTGAAGGGCGCTAATAAAGATTTACTGGGTTAACAGACAACATAAAGCGACGAGCACAATGTGATGGTGAATGTGATGTATAATAGGTAAATTTGATAGGTCTGTCTCCAAGTGTGAAGGAATGTATTCTGGAGAACTGTGGGCCCAATTCTTACTGACCCTGACCTTCCATGAACATCTTGAGGAAAGCAACATACCCTAGATACATCTTTCATAGGCACGCGATATCCTTCAATCCTCACCCAGGTTTTCTTCCTGTGATAGACCAACGGTCCAGCAGTGGGAACTTAAAGTGGACTGATTGTTTACACAATTCACACTCACTTAAATCCTTCCTAATTTAATCATCACTGGCGGTAGGTGCCCGTTGTTGCAGACTGTCTAGGTAGGTAATGTGTACCGGTTTGAAGGGCGCTGCGGTTTATAATTACTGGGGTAACGAACCTCTACACCTTAAGTTTTAAGGCGACGAGCGTAATATGGCGCTGTGTATATCATCGTAACTAGCGTCACGTTATTGGCAGACGTATCACTTACTATCAGGTGATCATCTCGCTCGTCGTTTCGTAGAATATATATAGATGTCCACTGCTGGACATGGGAACTCCTCAAAGGTCTCCACATCCAGTGGGTTCCCACGATTCTCACCCGATCGTGGGTCCACCTTGTGGGAATCCTCCCAACACTATGATACTGCCCCATCGGCCATCAATCGTTCGTGCAATGACGCTGTGTAAACATTCTAATTAACACTACATTCGATACAATACAACTAAGTGAATGTCGTGATCGTATCGTCACCGCATCGTATAAAATAAAAAATGTATATATTTTTTTTAATTTATTAATTAAGAATATACTAGAACGTGTACAACGTAAGTTGTATGAGGTTCGGCAAACAAGCAATTGCTTAGAAAATACTGGCTAATAATTACTTACGCGCACAGGTGCCGCTCACCAGCGACGAAACTATTTATCGAATGATCGATATTTTCTTTTTCTTAGACGAAAGTACTAGATGAGCGGCACGTTCACCTGATAGTCAACGATACCCCGGTCTATACAACGCGCTATTTTTGATGATATACACAACATCCCATTGTGCTCACCTTGACATATGATTATTAAGTCTTTATACCTCAATATTTACAACGTCTTTCAAACAGGAATACAGTAATGTTGGCAAGGAGCATTGCGGTAAGATCTAACTGTTCGGTCTCCGCCACCCGTAAAAAATACGTAATAAATTACAGAATACCAACAAAAAAATTATTCCTTTATTTAGCTTAAAAAAAAATCAAATGTCCATAGCGTTACACTAATTTATATTTCAAATTTAGTTATAGGAAAATATAATGACATAAAAAAAAACAAAATTCATAACATATATACACAGGGATGCTTTTGAGCCACTACAATTTTTTAATAAATATTATCATACTATTGAGACTATTGAGAAAATACTTTCTCATTATAAATTTTCTAATTGAATTTTAACAGAAATAAAAATTACTATTTAAAAAAAAAAATATTTTTAATATTGTTCTATTCTTATGAAACGGAATATTTCTGAAAACTATGAAAGATTAAATGATTTATATATAATTATCGTAAATAAAAAAACTACTGTTGTGTAATGAACATGGTAGACAACAGTTTTAACTATATCAGTTGTAACAAACGCTCGTATGTATACACAACGCGAGAAGAAAAATATATTGAGTTTGTTTCGGCGTTGGTAGGCGGGCCACTTGCTGCCCCGCGCGGTCATCCATCTTTGGGGCGAAGACAGAGCGCCGCGCGCCCGCCGACTCATCGCTTTAATTTGTCCGTGTGCAAGCGCCCTTAGCTAACCTCCACGTCCGCGTCCGCCGCGCCACTGCGCACACATCCTTATTTATGTTATCGCGACAAAATCCACAACATACCCTACTCCTGGAGGTGAGACAGTTACGTGGAACTTGCATCGGTAGTCATAATCAGTGCATTACTAGGTCTCCATGATCACGTTCGGAACGCACTGGTGCCTCCCTGCGCTACGCCTGAAGCATTTCTCAGGGACAGCTCTAGTCCTCCTCGGCACCCGGAAGTAGACCACTTCGTACTTTCCGTTCGTCCCGGGCTCGTTTACTGGGCAATGGGATCTTCACCTACAAAGCCCATAAACCCGAAAACCCCTTTTAGTCGCCTTTTCGAAGCAGGGCTTCTAGTAGTCCTATTCTCAATAGCCCGACCCTACAGAGCAAGTGTGAACACAGCTTTACAACACTAACTGATTATATATGTATACAATAATATATATATATATATATATCTATATAAGTTAGCTTCAGTATTATAGAAGAATAGAGATAAACAGGATCTTAGAGTAGATCTTAGGATACTAGACACCGGAGTCCCTGGTTCGATTTCAAATCCACATAGTTTTTTTTTTCTAAATATTCACCTAATGGTATAAATTATGTATGGATTAGGACGATATAAACTGCACCATAAAGCTCGTCGCTTTATACATAATTCAATAATTGTGGCGTCCTTCAAACCGGAACACAGTATTTTTGCACGCTAATGTTTGAAGGAGTTAGGAGTTAGACGGTCTCCCGCAACGGAGCATTACCATCAGTAGCTTACGTATCACTGCCACCGTCATCTTGATTGTCACTTAAAACCGAGTGAAGTTAAGTTTAAGTTACTTGTATAATTAAACATATGAATCAGAGAATGAAGTTACGAATATAACTTTTAAGTTATCGAAGAGCGTAATAAGCAGAATGTGGGACGGGGACTTACGGGGGACATTAACGATGACGATTTTTTTCCCAGCTCCTCCTTAACCCCTCCCCTCCGCAGCGTCCGGATAATCCGGAAGCGGCGGCATCCGTCACAAAAGCCGGGCTATAATCTCCGACGGGGATATCCGTCAACGTCACGGGCAGCGACCGCTACACACGATCGTTATCGGATCGCGACGCCGATGCGATATCGCTTTATACAACTTGGGGACGTTTTGGCTAACTTGACGTCACTTAACTTTACTTGGCGACAATTTAATAAAAAAAAAATCATTTTATTGCCTTACATTACCGATACATATAAATATATTTTTTTTTTGGCGGAGGCAAAAACACGTGTGTGAGGGTCTCCGCGCAACAACTCATACGAGGTGCAGTGTATACCGTCCCAACTAGCGCAACATTGTTATGGACAGGTGTATCACTTACTTTCGAGTGAAATTCTCGCTCGTCTCGTATGTTCGTAGAAAAAAAAACGTTGAGTGATCTAAATATTCGCATAATTTTATTACGAAAAATTAATTGGTCTGTCTGTTTGTTCTTTATTCTATAGTTTCTGAAACGTTTGGAATGATTTTGATATTCCTCTCTAGCTATGGATATTTACCAACCGTTACTATAGCAACCGCGTTAATCGTACTCATGGGACCCAAGCCAACCTCACCTGCTCGTGGTGCTGCTAATCAACAATCGAGGATCTAGCTTCCACCAACCCGCACTGGGACAGCGTGATGGGAAATGGCCCAAATCCCCTCCATATGAACCCCAACAGACCACGAGCCCTAATACTCGGCAGTGCCGGAGGCTATATTGACTGCAGCGCAGGATCGATTGACGTGGAGATCTTTGGGGGAGACCTATGTCCAGCAGTGGACGTGGATGGTGATGAACGAGATTTGACATTCCTTATCTCAAAACGACGATCGCAATATGGTGCAGTATATCATCCGAGGATCGAAGTGGTTTCTTCAATCTGATCGCCACTTCAGTATGAAGAAAGCACCTGATGATGCTGATGATGATAACACCAGTTGTATTCGCTAATGTTTAATAACGAAAATCACATGAGCAATTAGTAACACCATCGCAACTCCATTTGGGGGGAGAGAAGGAGGAAGGCTCAGCTAATACTGGTCGGAACAGTAATCCTGCTCAAGCCTAGTGTACAGACTTTCCTAACTTCAGTAAGTATTACGCGGAAGATTTTTTTTTACAAAGCGACGAGACGAGCGGGTCGTTCAGCTGATGGTAAGTGATATGCCTCCCCAAGGCGCGTTAGTTAGGATAATATACACTGCGACTTTCTACTCGAAATGGTTGATTAGTCAATTCAATGGTCAGACTAGAACTGAACCTGAGATCTTCATTAAGCAGGTGTTTAGTCGTATAAATACTGGAACTGGAATCAAACTTGCCACCTCCACTGGGGATGGAACCTGTGACCTTTACTTGTTAAACAATCAATTGTTTTAATGATACAACTGGATTCGAACTTGTGACGTCAGCATTATTTGTCGAGCAATTAGTCACAGAAGTGGTGTAGTACTTTAATTAAAATTAAAAAATTATTATATTTTTAATGTAGTGTATGTATCTGAATTGTGAAGAATATCAGAGATGTATAAAGATAAGTGTGGGGTGATTTTAACATTAATGGCGTCGTACGGCAGGGGGCGAGAGGCGTCAACCTGCTAGTGACGTGGATAGATTTGTGCCAAATGCCAAGACATGGGGAACTTATGGCACAACACTATCTTCTTAAAACGTAGCTTAAGATGACATTGATATTAACTAAGTTATTAAAACAAATATGAGCTATTAAGTTATAAAACAAAAACGTTCTTTATGTCACACCTGTAGATTACTCTGATATATTTATTGAATAATTTTTAATTGGGTCTCCCATCAAACCTGTATTAGGTCTTCAAAAATGATTGCGTTTTGTCGAAATGTCCGCATCGCTGTCAAACAACATGGCGTTTGTTTGAGAATGCCAAATTCAAATGTGTCATTAGGCTTGCGTAATGATGTTTTAGATTTAGCGACGCATTTCGTTTCCGCGCCATTTTGTTTTTGTTACACGCTTCTACAAAATGGAAAACTTGATATATTACATTATTTACGAATATGGTTTGTATGATTGATATAATCTATCTTCTATAAATATATAGGAGTTATCCAGAGATCCATTGACTCATCACGAGATCTACGAAACTGTTAGAGGTAAACACTCGAAATTTGGTGGAGATATTGCTTCTGCCGTTTAGAGGTCAACTAAGAATGGAAGTAAGAAAATTCCTTCTCCAAAGTGGATGCGATGGTGTTACGGCCAGCAGAGCGAGGAACAGCTAGTAATGATATATAGTTCCATTGTTAATAAAAATTAAAAAAAACAATATATTAATAATTAATTAAGAGGCCTGTATATGTCCAAACAATATAGGTCTCTCTTGCCCGTCTAGGTAGGCACTCCTAGTCCTAGACCTGCATAGGTAGGCAGCGCCTATTGCAGCCGACAAACAGTACTGTGCGAACATTGTTGTGATCCGGTTTGAAGGATCAATAGCTATCATTGGTAGTAGTGTCTCTGTTGCTACACACCGTCTAGGTACCAACACGGCGCCTATTGCAGCCGACAAACAGTACTATGCAAACATTATTGTGTTCCGGTTTGAAGGGCGTCGCAGCTAGTGTAATAACTAGTGTGATGAAATTCAACTTATAATATCTCATAGCGAGGAGCGCAATGTGGTGCTGTGTATAACATCCTAACTACCGCTTGTTATGAGCAGCAGTATCATTTACCATCAGCTGAACGTATCGCTCGTATCGAGGGTAGGTCGAAAAAGAAAAATAACAGTGAACGTGGACGCGATCTGGACGGATGATGATGAGGAATGATGATTAAACGCGATGGAGTCTTAGGGCATCCAAACTCAATTTGCGGTGACCGTCCATTTGTCAAGCGCGCCCACCGCGCCCGCCCGGGCCGGAAGTGTGAAATTATGTAAGTGATTGTACACACTACGATCATATATATATATAATATGGGAGCAGCTCATAGTGGATGATTCCCTTCCAATCCCACCAAACACACAGTAAAACCTTCCTGGCCGTCAATCCCGGCTTGGCCACTGTTTGGGACGATTCACCGGCCTTCGACCACGACCGTTTTCGCTTGATATTGTCGTATGTGATCCATTTTTTGTCGCCAGTCACCATCCGCTTCAAGAATGGGTCGAGTTCGTTCCATTTCAGCAGCATATCGCAGGCGTTGATTCGGTCCAGAAGGTTTTTTTGCGTCAAATCATGCGGCACCCAAACATCAAGCTTTTTTTTGTATCCAGCCTTCTGCAGATGGTTTAAAATGGTTTGGTGACTAACTCCCATCTCCTGGACGATGTCACGAGATGCCACATGCCGGTCTAACTCGATGTAGTCCATGATTTGATCGGTATTTGTCGCCACAGGTCGTCCGCCGGCTGGCTTATCCATGGTGTCGTTTTCACCGGCTCTGAATCGTCGAAACCATTCCTCCGCGATTCGAAGTGATAGAGTACCATCCCCCAAAACACCATTAATCTCACGGAACGTTTCTCTAGCGGATTTGCCTTTAACGAAGGAAAACTTTAAAATAGCGCGTTTTCGGCGTTAGTGAACTCAATGTTTACACGTCTATAACTGTTGAACGCAATATCCAAACTAATTATGCATAGCGTCGTTTTGTAGGTTATGTCAAGACCTTTCAAATTATGTATAGTATTGCCAGATACGAGCTCTGTAGCGCTTTGTACATAGCCGCGAAATTCAAAAGACAAAAAGGCGGTAGGGAGATATTTGCCAATCTTATATATATACATACATATATATTTTTTTTTGTTCTATGAATGGTGGGATAATACACTGCACCACATTATACTCGCCTTAATACTTAAGATGTTGAGCCACATTACCCCAGTAACTACACGAGCTACAGCGCCCTTCAAACCGGATCACGTTAATGTTTGTACAGTACTGTTTCTCGGCTGCAATAGGCGCTGCGGTGGCACCTACTAAAATTGTCTATAGCAACAGAAGCACTACCACCAGCGATAGCTGTTGGTCCTTCAAACCGGATCATTGTAATGTTCGGACAGTACTGTCTGTCGGCTGCAATAGGATATGCAGTGGTACCTAGACGGTCTGCAGCAACAGAGACACTACCACCAGTGATAGATTTTTCATCTTATATTTTTTTTTTTAATGCAATAATGGCAACAGCAGCCGTTAAAGCCGTACTGATGGTAAGTATCTGTTCCTCAGACCGTCTAGGTAGGTACCACCGCAGGTACTTTTGTACAAACAGTAATGTGCAAATATTGCTGTGATCCGGTTTGAAGCTGTAGTTAATGTTACTATTGAAGTAACGAGACAGCCTCCTACGTCTCAAGCGACGAGCGCATCCTTGTGCAGTGTTTATCATCCTAACTACCGCTATTTATGGGCAGGCGTATTACTTACCATCAGGTGAAGATCGTTATAGTTCCGTTGTTTAGTTAGCTAAAAAAAAAAATATTGCTAGTATGTACACGCACATTAAATGCGGTGTGATTGATGGTGGCTCCGGGAGCGACAAACGTTTTATCTCCTCACTGATTCCTTCAACTGTCGCCAAAATGTTTACTGCTGTATGATAAAGATATTCAAACTTTCTTACTGGTAGTGTCTCTGTTGCTGCAGACCGTCTAGGTACCACCGCAGCGCGTATTGTAACCGACAGACAGTACTGTGCGAACATTACTGTGATCCGGTTTGAAGGACCTATAGCTATCACTGGTGGTAGTGTCTCTGTTGCTGCAGACCGTCTAGGTACCACCGCAGCGCCTATTGCAGCCGAAAGACAGTACTGTGCGAACATTACTGTGATCCGGTTTGAAGGACCAATAGCTATCACTGGTGGTAGTGTCTCTGTTGCTACAGACCGTCTAGGTACCACCGCAGCGCCTATTGCAGCCGAAAGACAGTACTGTGCGAACATTACTGTGATCCGGTTTGAAGGACCTATAGCTATCACTGGTGGTAGTGTCTCTGTTGCTGCAGACCGTCTAGGTACCACCGCAGCGCGTATTGCATCCGACAGACAGTACTGTGCGAACATTACTGTGATCCGGTTTGAAGGACCAATAGCTATCACTGGTGGTAGTGTCTCTGTTGCTACAGACCGTCTAGGTACCACCGCAGCTCCTATTGCAGCCGACAGACAGTACTGTGCGAACATTACTGTGATCCGGTTTGAAGGACCTATAGCTATCACTGGTGGTAGTGTCTCTGTTGCTGCAGACCGTCTAGGTACCACCGCAGCGCGTATTGCATCCGACAGACAGTACTGTGCGAACATTACTGTGATCCGGTTTGAAGGACCTATAGCTATCACTGGTGGTAGTGTCTCTGTTGCTGCAGACCGTCTAGGTACCACCGCAGCGCGTATTGCATCCGACAGACAGTACTGTGCGAACATTACTGTGATCCGGTTTGAAGGACCAATAGCTATCACTGGTGGTAGTGTCTCTGTTGCTACAGACCGTCTAGGTACCACCGCAGCTCCTATTGCAGCCGACAGACAGTACTGTGCGAACATTACTGTGATCCGGTTTGAAGGACCTATAGCTATCACTGGTGGTAGTGTCTCTGTTGCTACAGACCGTCTAGGTACCACCGCAGCGCCTATTGCAGCCGACAGACAGTACTGTGCGAACATTACTGTGATCCGGTTTGAAGGACCTATAGCTATCACTGGTGGTAGTGTCTCTGTTGCTGCAGACCGTCTAGGTACCACCGCAGCGCGTATTGCATCCGACAGACAGTACTGTGCGAACATTACTGTGATCCGGTTTGAAGGACCTATAGCTATCACTGGTGGTAGTGTCTCTGTTGCTGCAGACCGTCTAGGTACCACCGCAGCGCGTATTGCATCCGACAGACAGTACTGTGCGAACATTACTGTGATCCGGTTTGAAGGACCAATAGCTATCACTGGTGGTAGTGTCTCTGTTGCTGCAGACCGTCTAGGTACCACCGCAGCGCGTATTGCATCCGACAGACAGTACTGTGCGAACATTACTGTGATCCGGTTTGAAGGACCAATAGCTATCACTGGTGGTAGTGTCTCTGTTGCTGCAGACCGTCTAGGTACCACCGCAGCGCGTATTGCATCCGACAGACAGTACTGTGCGAACATTACTGTGATCCGGTTTGAAGGACCTATAGCTATCACTGGTGGTAGTGTCTCTGTTGCTGCAGACCGTCTAGGTACCACCGCAGCTCCTATTGCAGCCGTCAGACAGTACTGTGCGAACATTACTGTGATCCGGTTTGAAGGACCAATAGCTATCACTGGTGGTAGTGTCTCTGTTGCTGCAGACCGTCTAGGTACCACCGCAGCGCGTATTGCATCCGACAGACAGTACTGTGCGAACATTACTGTGATCCGGTTTGAAGGACCAATAGCTATCACTGCTGGTAGTGTCTCTGTTGCTACAGACCGTCTAGGTACCACCGCAGCGCCTATAGCAGCCGAAAGACAGTACTATGCGAACATTACTGTGATCCGGTTTGAAGGACCTATAGCTATCACTGGTGGTAGTGTCTCTGTTGCTACAGACCGTCTAGGTACCACCGCAGCGCCTATAGCAGCCGAAAGACAGTACTATGCGAATATTACTGTGATCCGGTTTGAAGGACCTATAGCTATCACTGGTGGTAGTGTCTCTGTTGCTACAGACCGTCTAGGTACCACCGCAGCGCCTATTGCAGCCGAAAGACAGTACTGTGCGAACATTACTGTGATCCGGTTTGAAGGACCTATAGCTATCACTGGTGATAGTGTCTCTGTTGCTACAGACCGTCTAGGTACCACCGCAGCGCCTATAGCAGCCGAAAGACAGTACTGTGCGAATATTACTGTGATCCGGTTTGAAGGGTGTATGTCATCCTTAATAGCGCTATGTTATGCGGATGAGTGTTACCATCAGCAGAACGTAGTAGGTAGGTGGTTAGCTGGTTACCACCAGACTTCAGGATCGAACCTGGGACCTCGTTATAAAGACAGTAGGAAGGAAGTTCTACTACGCGACAAGCCGAGTGGGACGTTCACCTGATAGTGAGTGATACGCCTGACCATAACAAAGTGGCGCTAGTTGGGATGGCATACACAGCAACTGTAATATATGATGTAAAGTTCAGCGCCCCTCAAACCGGAACACGGAGGAGTGGAGCTGCGGCGGTACTCAGACAGTATCTGGTAACAAAGACCTACCATTATAATGCCACGTGCAGCACTGCGTCGGTTTAAAACGAAAACACTAGCTACAACCTTCAAACCGGATCACAGTACTGTTTGCTGTTATATCCGGACGGTATACCTTCACCTATATCATTCGCGCGAGGACTGCAAGACTCAGGTTCCAGCATAAAAATGTCTCTGTTATTGATTACCTATACAATGTTATTTCTAGACCCGACAGCATAATATTTTACTACCCAAGACGCGGGCACGCACACAGCGGCGCGCCCGCCCGCACACACGCGCACGCGACGCACACACGCGCACCGCAAGAAAAATACTCCGTGTCGCGCGTTTTTCTTCGGAACAACAACGCCATGGAGCTGTTGTATGCTCTATAAAAATTTTACAATATCATAATTTTTTTCCACTTCAAAGTATAACGTAAAAATGTTTAATGCTTATGTTAATAGTATAAAGTGTTCACAAAACATGTGACAGAATAAAATTTGATACAAAAATCAAGGTTTTAGTCTTAATACGCTACAACATTAATATTTTTTTTTTGTTACCGGGGGGAAATATTTTAGAAAGATATTTTGCTTTTGCGGGGACGAAAAACTTATGTGAGATATTTACCCACTAAAACCACCTCGATGGTCATCTTCAGTGTGTTGTGGGAAGCCCCAAGATCTTCTACTGAACCCGCTGGTTCCTCCAACATGACACATACAACACGTGCCACGGAGACTTGTAGTCGTCCTCGACACCTTTGCTTCGGTACGACAAGAACTAGACCACTTCGTACTTTTTTGTTAATCTCGGACTCGCGTAATAGACAATAAGGATCCTCACCTTCAGCCCCCGAACCTGAAAACCATTTTAGTCGCCTTCTACGGTAGGCAGAGCTTACCATAGTACCATTCTTAATAAGCAAAGGACATTACCTGAATGGGTTCCTTACACATGATCAAACTATAATATTTTTGTTCATTAGAATTCTTTTTTCTCTTATGACTTTTTTTTTTGTAGTTACTATATTACTATTAAAAATTTCCTCATTGTTTAACTAAAGATTTGATAACAAATCTATTGTAATCCTATAATTAGATTAATTATGACACAATTCGAACTTAACAAGTAAATATAAATATAAACAATGTATTTGTAATTAACTAATTTAATACAATATTAGAAATCCCGCACCTGAAATCCAGATAAAACCAGCTTTGGCAGATCACCCTCAGTAGATTGACACAGGATATGTAAAAAATCGCTGGGAGCCACTGGATTCAAACAGCGGAAAACCGTACTTTGTGGAACACGATACAAAAGACGTATGTCCAGCGGTGGACGTCCATCAGTTAAAATGATGATGAGGAATAATAAATATTACATTACAAAAGTAACAATTAACTTAACCATCTATTAAGATTCACCATTATTAATATTACAAAATATTATAGATTTATTATTATGCGACTCCATACACATTCGGTGGCCTCACATGCCACATACATGCACGTCTCGCGTCACACGTGCATAGCGCCGTCCCGCTCGCTCGCGTCACGCCGGAGAGGGACGGCCGATGAGTTTAGGACTAACATTTTATATGTTGGCCGGGTCATGGATATAAAAATCGTTTTTCCGTCATATATATACATATATACTTATATATTTATGTATACATGTGTGTGTGTACGTCAGTTGTGCGCCATACCAGTGTAACGGCGTCGTATAGGGCGTTAGGAATCTCCTATAATGGAGAATTATTGCTATCGTGCTCACAAATATTACTCTTTAAACTTACCTCGCGTTGGTTTTACTGGTGGTAGGTCTTTGGAGCCTCGCCCTGTAGTCTGGCTGTTGAGAATAGTACTAAGTTAAGACCTGACTGTCGTAGAAGGCGACTAAAACATTTACTAGATTCATGGCTTTGACGGTGGGAATCTTCATTATCCTAAGCAAGCACGGCAATAACAATTACAAAGTCCATGCTCTAGGAGTAGTGCCTGGAGGCACAGGTGATCAAAGAGGTTTTAGTCGATAAAAATCCTATATAACCTCTTCCACCCAAAGCAAGGTATCTTTCTAGAATAAAACTAAAAAAAACCTCTGATGCCAAAGACCATATAAGTAGATACCACCACAGCTTTTATTACTGCTGCTGAACAGTAGCGTGCAAACATTTCTGTGTTCCGGTTTGAAGGGCGCTGTAGTAAATATCCTAACCAGCACCACGTGGTGTAAGTGTATCACTTACCATCAGCTGTACATCGCACTCGTCTCGTCACTTGGTTGAATTAAAAAAAAATGATATGTAACCTCCATTCCACATTGCAAATGGCGGCTTTGAGGGAAGCTTATCTGATGACCTTCGCTCATATAATTCGCTTGCCAAATCGTATGCCAAGCGTCGTGAACATCTACCATGACCTTCTCCAAGGTGTCATCCATCTGAAGACTATTCAGTGGACAAAGAGCATAAATATGACAAGTCTTTCTCTTTATAAATATTATATGATGTAGACAATATGGCGGAAGGATACAGCCTTGCTCTCTTCTAATTACATCCTTTTTACTAGGATAAAATCAATCAGCAAACAGACGCCCACTGCTGGACATAGACCTCTCCCAAATGTCCCCATATCTATCTGTCTTGCGCTGCCTGTGGACAGCTTCCCACGATCTTCACACAGTCAGCATGACCTCCGGTACCACCGGGCGGTAGGGGTTGTAGTTAGTAAGGGTTCATATAGAGGGATTTGGACTATTCTCCACCAAGCTGGTCTGATGAGGGTTGATGGGAGCCTGAGCCTCATTTGTTGATTAGCAGCGCCACGAGCTGGTGAAGTTGGCTTGTTGCTGTAACTCGTTCTGCGGAACTGCTTACACTCCCAGAATATTATTTTTCACCTGATGGTAAGTGATACGCCAACTCCAACGCCTATGTATGAAGTCGTTACCCCAGTAATTACATTACCCACAACGTCCTTCAAACCGGATTACAGTAACGGTGTCATCTACCTACAACGAATCTGCAGCTGCTGTAGCTGATCATTTTAAAGCAGTGAAGATGTACAATTAAAAATGCAATAGTTACAGCGTGATATCGTTGCCCACTGTTGAGCGTGGGCATCGCCGATCAGACCGCAAGCTCCGTGTGTGTGAATGTCAGTAAACGTGTGTGTTTCTTCGACAGCACTGCCAACAGAAAGATGGCCTGGAATACGCCGCGTGGTCTCGGCCACGGGGCGCCATGGCAATCAAACAAGGTTACGAGGTGAGCGCCGTGTTGTTGTACGATACACAGATCACAACTTATTACGCCCGCCGTACACGTTCCCCGTTCATTTAGTTCGCTCTTTCGTTGTATACATTAAAACCTTTTTAGTAGCTTTTAATTTTCGTAGACAAGCTAGACATTATTTTGCAGTACATTAGCGTTTTTTTTTTCTAAGTTAAAGTATTTACACAAGCAGGAGTCTCACGAAGGTAAGTACTTAATATACACTTTAGTAGCAGTGGGCAGGAAATTGCTCGAAGAACTGATGGCCGATGGGGTTTAGGCAGGTCCTCGAGTGGTGCTCGAGTTCTGGGAGACATGGTGTTGGTAGGCCTCCCAAGAACACTGGATGCGACCAACGAGGGACCGATAGAGATCTTTGTGGGAGGCCTATATCCAGCAGTGGACGTCTATCAGCTGATGATGATGATGAATTGTATCTTTAAAATTTTAAATGTTTTGGATATCACCAGAACAGTTGAAAATAACAACACCACAAAACTCGCAAAATGATTCATAATATTTCTTGTTACCGCAGTAATTTGAACTAACAGCGCCTTGAAACCGGAACATAATTTTTTTTTTATTCCACTAAACGAACGAGATGATCACCTGATGGTCTACGCCGGTGGATATACACAACCACATTGTTCTCCTCACTTTAGATATAACACAATTCTCATTACCACAGTAATTTTACTACTTACAAGTACAACACAGTAATGTATGGACACTACTGTTTGATAGAAATAGTAGCTGCGATGGTATGTACCTAGACCGGAAGTTTCCAGCCTTTTTTTTTCTCATGGGACCAGTTTTAAAATTTTTTTTAGTTCCGATAGACCTAGCAGCTATATTTCTACCACAATTCTCAAAGTCGACTAAAATTGGTGCTTTACAGTATGTTGAAAACATTCGACTCATAACAAACATATATGTTTGTTTCTGTTCATCCATCCTCAGCTGATAGACGTCCACTGCTACACATAGGCCTCCCCCAAAGATCCCCACATCAATCGGTCTTACGCTGTCAGCATCGCCTGGCACTAGAGGTTGTCGTTGGTAGAGGTTCATATTGGGGATTTGGGCTACTTCCCACCACTCTGGCCCTACAAATTCAATGATGCAATATTGTTTCTTCCAACCCTTGTATACTTGTCGACGTTGGAGTAAGAGCCGAATAAGTTCTGCTTGCGTAAGGTGCACCTTCTCTATTCCTCTTCTCGATTTTATCTTTACTTAAACTATGTCTTCTCGCGATTACGAGTCCGTCCTTAGTCCATTCGAGTCTTGCCTTTCTTTTCTTCATATCATCATCATAATTATCATTATCATCATTAGATGTTACCTTTTCCAAATTAAAGTTTAGTTGTCAATTTCTTATGTCTAAATGTAAAATTTTCTACGTACCTTGTTATTGTTGATTCTGGTACTTCAAGATCCAATATCCTCAATGTTTTAAGATAAGTGTTTGGATCAGCTTATTATTATTATTATCCTCGTGGAAACTTTTAAAAGAAAAGTAATAAATGTAGTTTTATTGGAGCGATGTAAGTTCGCGTTTATAACTTTGAGAATTTTTTTACGAGCGTCTAGAGAAAGTATGGCGGAGCACAGCATTTCTGATATATTTTATAAGCACTATTTCTACAAAAGAAACCTAATAAAATACAGATTGTTATAGATCTACTAAAATCAATTCTCAATCATCAATCAATCATAATTTTTGGGAATCTAGATGTTTCCAAATTTTTTTTGAACTGTCGCCCCAGTGACGAAGAAATTGTTGATACAAATTTCTCCGTGTGTCTATTATCTAATAATAATAGATTAAAAATTAATTCTTCCTCTCGCTCTCCCTCTCAAACCGTGCTTTAATAACGCTCTAGATCTAGACGTTCTATTCATTTTATCAATAATACTAACCCTTGATCTCAAACTAACCTGACGTTGAATGATTGTGGTGTCCAACAGATATAATTTATTGACAATCGAATGCAATGCTGTTATGGAACGACGTCACGGCTGAGTGCACTCTTCACCATACACACACATTCACATACACACTACTATTACTTAACCAGTTCTAGATAAGTAAATTTTACCATCGAAAAAAGTTACCTCTTCCTCTTCCTCTATTGAGAGAAGTCCTGTTATCTTCAGTAATTTGATCAGCTACAGCTCCCGCTAAAATAAACAAGATACTTTCTCAAACACTAGATCACGTCATGTTTTTAGTTTCATATAACTACAGAGCTTTTTATATTCAATTAATCAACGAGACAAGCGGGACATTCACCTGATCCTCAATGATTCGTCTACCCACAACAATGCGGCGCTAGTTACGATGTAGACTGCACTACATTGTGCCGTCGCCTGGGACATAAGATATTTAGTCTAGTTACCCCAGTAATTACACTAGCTACAGCACCCTTCAAATCGTGACATACTCATGTTTGTACCGAACTTTTTGGTGGTAGAAATGGACAAGGTGGAGAACAGTGTGATAAGGGCGGCGTAGTTGAAGATGTAGTCACAAAGATAGAGAAAGGGATGCTTATATGGTTCGGCCATGTTGAAAGAACATTAATGAAAGAGATATACAAGGTAAGAATGATTGGAATAATCGGTGCAGGTCGACCTAGGCGGGCATATTAAGATCAAATCGGAGATGTCCTAATGAAAGGCCGGGTCAAGAGTACTCGCAACCGAAGTGCATGCATGAACACGCTCATGAAAGTGGAGGAAACGAGAGAGGTGTGCCAGGACCGTAGCAAGTGGAGATAGGTAGTCTCTGTCTATAACCCACTGGGAACGAGGCGTGATATATTTGTTACTCCAGTAATTTCACTAGCAATGGCGCATTTCATACCGGAACATAGTAATATTTGCACAGTACAGCTTATCGACTAGAATAGGAGCTGCGGTGGTAGCTAGACCTAAGCCAATAGTCTTTTCTCTGTCACCAATCAGCAGTATGCAAAAATTACTGTGATCCATTTTGAAAGGCGTTTCAGACAGTAAAATCACTGAGTTAACAAGACGTAACATCAAGTCTCAAGTCGATAAGCACTAATGCAGTGTAAATCATCCTAAGTAACGCTACATTATTTACCAAGATACAGGCGCTGCGGTGGTAATTATATAGACGGTCACAGAGACCTGCTACCAGGGAATTTTGACTGTCATCAGAGTTTGATTTGAATATAATAACAATATCGTAATCAATATCTTTAAAGTGCGTTTTCCGGACTAGGTGCAAAGTTCGCGCGCAGTTTACGTCAAAGTCCACCACTATCCGTCGACAGATGGCGCTGTACCGCGTCTACACCGCACCACGCTTCGCGCATCGCCGCGACGCCTGACGCGTCCGCCGTTTTACGAGCGCAGCGTAAAAGTAATTCGTCGAATATACAGCAATTTAATTCCCAGCGTCATCTCGGTGATCTCTTTATTGGTATATAACGATTATAATTAATCGTTACATAACGAGTGGTTATTCTTTAATCTACAATAGGTTCTCTGTCATTGATGGTGGGGCTACCTAGAAGGAACCGCAACGCAGCTCCCATTTCAACCGCTGAACAGTAACGCACAAATATTACTGTGTTGAATGGAGCGCTATAGCTAGTGTAATTACTGGGGTAACGGGAATCAGCGTCATAACTAGCGCTACATTATTATGGGTATATATCACTTACCATCAAGTGAACGTCCCGCTAGTTTCGCTATTCATCTCTATATAGAAGATATCCAGCTATTCATTGACGAGATCTCCGAAACTATTAGACGGAAACACTCAAAATTTGGTGGAGATATTGCTTCTGCTGTGTAGAGGTCAGCTGAGAATGGACTTTACAAAATATGTTTTCCGAAACGGGTTGCGGGGATGGAACAGATAGTATATATAGCTGTAGATATCAACTATGCCCTGTCCTATGGTCTGGGGCTGTTAAGAATATGTCTACGATAAGCCCTAACAGCCGTAGAAGGCAACTAAAAGAGTTTTTATAGACTTCATAGTCCACTAAGTGAGCCTGGGTGGAAAAGAACGAGCTAGTCTTTTACTAGTCGTAGCTAAGCGAGGGTGAAGGGGTTGCGGCCCTCTAAGACACTAATGCGAGGAGGCACTACATTCCAAGCAATGCAGGGATGATGACCATTAAAAATTGATTGGTTGATACAATCCCCATAACCCAATCTTCCCCCCTAAAGGTAGAGGATATGCTAAAGGCCGCCATACTGATGGGAAATAGCGAATCGTGCCTAGAATATTACTAACTGTTATTAAGACGTCTACAGTACGAGATGAGTACATAAGTCATGGCCGTGGATCAAACCAGGGACTTCCATGATGACCATACTCAATATTTAGTGTTAGTCTTCTAGTGTTTGAATTGTTATTGTTAGTTAGTTTGAGTGATAACTCTATAACATATAGCACAAGTATGTAGATAAGGACCTCCGTCTAAACTTATCGTAGCGTTAGACTTGTGATTAGGTTTACTTTATTTATTTTCTTTGAAAGACATAAAAAAAAACATTACTTTACAATAAACAATATTAACATTTAATCTACATACAGTAATGTAGTTGTAGTTTATGCCGAAGGGTAGTTAAATGGTAATATTTTAAAGTGGTCAAAGGAGAAACAGTCATAACTCAGTGGTCTCGCTGCCGGGACCAATCGTGCGTTATTAATTTATCTCGGACGTCCTACACTAAATTATTATCAAACCCCCCCTTAACATTCTTCACCACCACCAACTTTAGCAAGGTTTTTGTTACAACCACCCCCGTTGTTTTGTCTGTACGAATATACACACGAATACATAACCGAATACAAAACCGTCCATGTGATACTTTGCTTAAGTATAAGTAAATTAAGTTTTTTTTTTTTTTTTTCAACCTAATTATTGTGTTATATGAAGCAGCTAGAGGATCAAGACGTTCACGTGATAGTAAGTGATACGCCTGGATATAACAACGTGGTTAGTAACTATGATATACAAAACATCGCGTGCTCTGAGACCTAGGATGTATTGTCTTTACCACAGCATTTTTAATAGCCACCTTCCGACCTTCAACTACAACATAGTAATGTTTGCTTACTACCGATTATCAGCTGCAATAGGCTCCCTTAGTATCTAGACCAGCTCCGGCAATAGAGACCTATCGTCACTAAAATTATGGTACTTTTATCTGATAGAAATGTAATCATATAAACGTCTAACGAAAGCAAAACTAACAAACTAACCTAACAAATGAAGCGCGAGCAATAAATCAAAAACTATTGCAAACCCTCATCCCTTTACCCCTAACCCCCATCAAACCCTCCACCTCCTCCGGCAGCTCGATGCGAATTAATTTCGTGCAGATAACGCCCTCCGACGGCGGGACCCGCAAAATTTAATTTCGACCTCCACATTACGACTGTAGGGTTAAAACGTTAATAACATATCTTAAACAAACTGCCCACTCAATGCTCCCACGCGTGGGACTCGGACCTCCTTTTGAAGAGGGAGTCTCCTTCATAATGACCATCACCACTGGTAGGTTACTGTTGCAGGAGACAGTGTCGGTAGGTTCCAATACAGCTCCTATTGCAGCCGAAAAGCAGTACTGTGCAAACGTTACTGTCGTCCGGTTTGAAAGGCGCTGTAGCTAATGAAATTACTGACATAACGAGACAACATCCTATGCCTCCAGGCGACGAGCGCAATGTGGTATATTGTATATAATCCGGGCGTATCACTTACCATCAGGTGAATGTCCCGTCTCGTCGCTTCAGAGAAAAAAAACTACCCTCACTACCTACTTCCGGCGACAAACAGTAGCGTACATATTACTGTTTACAGAAAGACGCTGTAGCTAGTGTAATTACTACGGTAACAAGACCTAACAAATGTCTCTAGTCAGAGAAGTATGTTGGAAGGCAATGGAATGTAGAATAGCTGAGAAGAATAATGATGAAAGGTGGGAACGGTATGAAAGAAGGGAATGAAGAAAGTAAACAAGATGTATTTGAAATCAAAAGATTTACACCTACGCCCACAAGAGAATAAAAAAAAAAAAAAAACCGACTAAGCAGAAGCATGGTGCAGTGTATATCATCCTAACCAAGTCTGCATTATTATGGAAAAAAGCGATACTTGAAGAACTTGTCGCTTTAAGCACATTTATCTTTATACTTAGTATAACTTAAGAGAATAAAAAAGTTATCTAAGTAAACTGAGATGAATCTCAGCATTAGTTAAAGAGCCGAGATAACCCGGCCGCAGCATCCTTCCGGATGATTTAGCTCGTCTTATCTCCGCGTCGCGCTGCTGGCGAGGTGACCACCGCCGCTAATCAACCCTTCATCCCTACCCGCTATTTATTTGCGAACCTCACCCTACCGCTGCGTCCGTCTATAACAAAACCACCCTAACAGCACAGCGGCTAACAGACTTTCACACGGAAGTCCCAGGTTCGAATCCGGTGTTTTTTTAGTATGACCATAGATGAAGCGTGCTTACTGTACTCCAGCTCTGATGTTGATGATGATGCTGTGATGATGATGGTTATGGCGTATTTACAATATTATGGTAGCTAGTTCAATTCTAGAAAACCCTAACATCATACCATAGACCATAATATTTGAATCTGTAACTAGCGGAATTGAACTTGGGACTACCTTGCATTATACTGACTATTAACCACTGCACCATAGAGACAGGTAATCTGATGATAGGGCTTTGTTGCTACCGATCGTGTAGATAACTACCACAGCAGCTCCTATTGCAGCCGACAATCAGTGCTGTGCTAACATTGCTTTGTTCCGGTTTGAAGGGCGCTGTGACTAGTGAAATTTTTCGGATGAGACCTATGCCATATCTGAAGTCGACAAGCGCAATGTGGTGATATACCGTTCTAACTAGCGCAGTGTTTAGGGCGGGCGTATCACTCACTATCAAGTGAAAGTGTTTAAAGTAAATATAGTTATGTGATTTACTTAGTATTTAACAAGATAGTATTTTAGGTATCATAAAAAAGGCGTCAGGAATAAAAAAGATGATCTATATTCCAGGCCAAGATGAGCACGGGGGACGGTACGGTCGGTGGTCACCAGAAGGCGGACGACCGTCTCGGCCACCACCAGTCCATGAGCCAGATGCTGTACGGCGCCGGGCTGGGTCCAGGGCGGTCAGGTCAGTATCAATATCCAGGTCCATATATTGCCTGCTTTGTAGTCTAAAGCTAAGCATAGGACTAAGGTAATCCCTGTCTGGAAAAGTCGACTAAAACAGTTCGTGAGCTTTGAGGGTAGAAGGAACCCTTTGCCCACTAAGCGGGTCCAAGGTGAACGACAAACGCTGATGGTGGAGGTGAGCTCGTGGTGGTAGCTAGAGGATGCTGAGGAGGGTCAAGGCACTCGCTGGGACTGTGGCAGTGTATCCACCGGTGTTGCGTAGATCCCAACCACTTACCATAAAGTGAACCTTTTGCTCGTCTCATATCTTCATAAAAAAAAATTGACTGATGTGATAATGATGATGATAAATGCTCTTTGAATAAAACAAAGAAACCAGCAAGCTGTTCACCTGATGGTAATTAAGGCTCCTTACAATTTGGCGCTAATTAAAACGATATACACAATACCACATTGAGGTCATCTTAACATATAAATCTAGTTACCCCAGTAATACCTACAACGCCCTTCAAACCAGTACACAGTAATATTTGCACACTACTGTTTGATAGATGTAACAGTGATGGTACATGGCCTGAACGAAGACCATCCACCAGTAGAGCAAAATGATTGGAGTAAATATCACCAAACATTTCCAACTCAACCCTCCCTTCCAGGGTCGTCGTCGTCGTCTCCAGTTGGTGGTACGAACGCCGGAAGTGGGCTGCTAGTTGTCCCCCAGCCGTTAGGCAAAGGCCCCACGAAGTTGCAGCCGCTGCACGCGCATGCGAGGAAGTACCACTGCAAGATGTGCCCACAGGTACGCCATTTTGTTTCTATTTTATATATATATAATTAAATATAGATATATAGATATAAAACAATCAAAATCCTGCCAAATGTCCGACTCCGTGGGCCAAAGATGGCCGCCCGCAAGGACCGCTCGGCGGCAAAATGATAATGAACACCGACGCCGGCTGTCACTCATCAAAATTCAATTCGTCAACTGCACCGCGTACAGTCAGCAGCGAAATAAAAATATAATTACCAATTTTATGATCAGCTCGATTCTTTATACCTAGACAAGTTAATGCGTGCGAATGTACTTGCCCCGCAGCGTCCTTTATGACTACTGCAATTTTAACTAGTTCGAGTTGATCGAATATCGATGTCTCGTAATCTCGAATATCGATTAAATATAATATTTAATACAATATTGAATGCATACGCTTTAGAAAATCTATTTTTCTTCTCTTCTTCTTCTTTCTGAAGAAGAGAACTGGAGGAGGGGGGGGGTGTAAGATGTCCTGCACTACAACTCATAGGACCCAGTTTTTTTTTTTTGTTTTGAGGGGAAGTCAGGGTTATGCGAAGAATTTTATCAACGAAATCCTTTCGATGGTCACCTTCAGCGTTTCAGAGGTCACGATATCTCCGTTCGAAACACAACCGCAGCCGGAACCCAAACCTAACCAAACCTCACCCTAGTAATCAACAAACGAGGGTCTGCCTCCCACCAATCCGCATTGGGCCATCGTGGTGGGAAATCAATCAAATCCCCCCACATGAACCTCTACAAACGACGGCTCCTAAAGCCAGGTGGTACCGGAAGCTATCCTGACTGTTAAAGATTGCTGGTAGCCCCTGGATGCTGGCAGTGCATGACCGATTGATGTGCAGATCTTTGAAGGAGGCCTATGTCCAGCAGTGGACTCTACCAGATGATAATGATGATAAAATGTATAAAATATTAGTAAATAATATTATTACTGCCTTACAAGTACATTTATGAACCAAAACTCTTTTATTTATTTAACTAAATGGTGCGCTACTTAGGGTGACTTACCCTGCACCAGATTATGAGAGACCACGTGGTGCCTTGAAATATATGTAAATCTCGGCAAATCCACAATTAGGTGGTCTCTACCTACCCCACTGGGAACGAGGCGTGACATATATGTATGTACGTATCTACAATTATACCAGCTACAACACCTTCCAAACCGGAACACGGTAATAGTTGCACACTACTATTTAATAATAACCTGATCTCCATAAGATCAGCAGCCGTTTGTATTTCTCATGAAGATGGTGGTTCATCATCATCATCAGCCGATACACGTCCACTGCTGGACACAGGCCTCCACTAAACGTCGATCGATCCCTCGCTACCCGTATCCAGCTGCTTCCCGCAATCTTCACCAGATTGTCGGATCATCTAGTAGTGGACCTGCCAACACTACATCTTCGAGTACGCGGTCTACATTCGAGGACCTTAGTGCCCCATCGGCTGTGGCCCAGGTTCCAGAGATGTGTCCTGCCCATTGCCAGTTGAGGTCTTTTGGACTACGTGGTGACCTTAGTTCTCCTGCGGATCTCTTCATTTCTGATACCGGATAGAATATCTTTACCATTCAGCACCGTATCACCATCTTTATATAAACAATGGTTTTTTTTTTAATAATCATAAAAAGATTTTTATTATTTTTCTACCCAACCATGATTAATTTCGAAAATGGGTATCCAAAGGTTGTCCAGTTCAAATTAGATTAAGCCGTTATTGGTTATTACTCTCTCTACTTTAGAATTATCTGTATTTCTGATCTGCTATGTAGCTCTCTAATCTTCTTCTTCTTCTATTCTTTTTTATGGAATAATAAACTTTAGATGAATAAATAAATTAATAAAAATTTTCTCCAACTTTCTAATTCTCTAGAGGTTAGAGAATCGTCGATGACTTTAGCACAGATAAACCTATAATTCTAGAATATTATGCAAATTACTTTCATCACCGTTTTCACTTCTAAATAGTCCATCGGTGATGTTATATTGAAGAGTACACCAATCACCGGTGATCGATCACTTATCCCATCACCAGCTCCTCAAGTTTGCCTAAACTACTTTACACTAGACTAACTATAGAAGCTTATTAAATACACTATTAAGATGATGGTGGTGGTAATCTGACTATTGAGATCTGATTATTAAGATGATGGTGGTGGTGGTAGTCTGACTGACCACTTACCACCAGCACATAATTTGGATGGTAATACATTGTATTTACTACCAACCCTTTTTGTCAGTCAATGTGTTGATATGTTTACGACTTCACAAACTTACTCAGTTGCGACGGGTGTTCGTGTCGGTACACTACATACTAATATATTTTTTATGTACTCACGGTTTTTTATAAAATCGTTCGAATTATTAATAACAGATTATTTATTAATGTGCTTTGTTTTTGCGGACGGTACAGTTCGCGTGTAGGGGGGGCTGCGCAGGCCGCAATTATTTCTCTATCGCAAGCCTTTTTGCCGGCCGCAATACGTTTAGCCGCTGAATAACAAATAATAATTAAAACTCTTACATTATCATATTAACGTTTAAATGTTTACACTGCTCACCCGGTTCAAATTACTGGTGGTGGGTGTCTGTTGCCGGATACCGTCCGGGTATCACCGCAGCTTCTATTGCAGGTTACTAACAGCACTGTGTAACCAGCCTTAACATCTTATGTCTCAGGTGACGAGCGCTATGTGGTGCTTTTTTTTTTTGATGGTGATGTTCTCGCCGCAGTTTTATTGACAACTATAGCGGCTTCATCGGACTCAGGGCTCGCGGATCCGGTATCCGCGAATATGTGGTGAATTGTATCCAGCCCAACCAGCTCCACGTTGGTGGATATCCCGCACGTCCTGGCTTCATTAATAAAAAAAATATTATTATACATTTGTATGTAAATTTACATAAAATCATATCGATTTTGAGATTACATAAAAAATTTAATAATTTAAAAAAAAAAATGTAGGAAGTACATTTTTTTAGTCATACCATGAGCTAACACTTGACACTTTTACCGTTTGGTTTTAAGGTCCATTAATGGTAAAGGGTCCAGAAAACTCCTGCTCTCATATGTTGGTGGATTTTTTCTTTTATACAATTAAGCGATGGGACTAAAGGGACGTCCACTTGATGGTAAGTAATACGCCGGTCCATAACAATGTGACGCTAGTTAGTATGATATGTATTACACCATATTGCGCTTGTTGATTGAGATATGTTGTCTCATTACCCCCTGTAATTATACTAAGCACAGCGCCCTTCAATCCGGAATATCAATTTATTAGCCGCTGCGGTGGTAAACAGATGATCTGTAGCAACAGAGATCTGCCAACAGTAATATCTACAGCACCCTTCAAACCGGATCACATTGATGATTGCACACTACTGTTTATAGGCTGCGATAGGCAATGCGGTGGTACTTAGACGGTCTGTACCAACAGAGACCTACCAACAGTAATAGCTACAGCACCCTTCAAACCGGATCACACTAATAACAGTACAGTACTGTTTGTTGGCTGCAATAGGCGCTGCGGTGGTCCCTACACGGTTGCCGGCAACAGAGACTTTCCAGTAATAAATAATTTAATAATGCTATAGGTTGATAGCTAGGTTTTAAAGAAACCCTGTTACCAACCAAGACTTCATGAAGTCCGGTTGCCGGTATACATACACTACAATCGGATGACGAAGCTACAACAGGTATCAAAACATCAAGAAAACACCGCGATGGGGTTCTAGTAAGAAACAAAAACGAAGGCGACCGGCGGCATTCCCCAACTGTCCCTCTTTCTAATTAAACAAAAAAAAAAAAAAACAACCTGACAATTTCGCATGAAATAAAGCTTTACGATCTGAAGCCCAAAGCTGGGAATCGATCGCCGGCCGCGCCCAGCAGTCACATGGCTTTCTAATCAAAACCGGGAGCGGTGGAATGTCATCGCAAAAATCCTGGACGCCGTTGGCCGGCCGCTCGGCCAAACAAAAAGTCCTATCGGCTAATACTTATTGCGGTTGTGTAAATTTTCGAATTCCACGATCTGGATGTTACGCCTTTGGTCGCCGCCGATGGGCCGCAGTTGTAAACATTTTAATTGGGGGGGGGGGAATTCAATGCTCAAGTATTTTTATTGCACCATACAGACCAGCTAGATGTACATCTACTTGTGATAACATGACGCTTAGGATGATATACACTACGCCATATACCGGTGGTGGTGAAGGATGTAAGGGTTGCGCAGAACAACTCACTGGTTCGCAACCTCACCAGCTCACGGTGCTGCTAATCAACAAACTAGGCTCTGGCTCCCACCGACCCGCATTGGGACAGAGTAGTGGCAATACCGTTGTTGAAAACTATCTAGGTACTGACTGTAATCTACTATGTACCTAGATAAATTCGTAGCGTGTAATCCTACTACTAAACAGTAGTGTACAAATATTGCTATGTTCCGGTTTGAAAGACGCTGTAATTAGTGAAATTACTGCAGTAATGAGACTTTACTTCTTAAGGCGACGGCATTGTGGTTCTGTGTATACCATCCTAACTAGCTCCACGTTATTATGAGTGGACATATCACTTACCATCAGGTAATTGTCGCCGGATGCCATCTAGGTACTACTGCAACGCCTATTGCAGGCTACATACAGTAGTGTGCAAACATTACTGTGTACCGGTTTAAAGGGCGCTGTAGCTAGTATAATTACTGGGGTAACACCACTCAACATTTTACGCCTCAGTCGTTGAGCGTAATGCGTGCTGTGTATACCATCCTAACTACCGCCATTTTCTTCTTTATTAGTTTTATAGCAATAATTAAAATAGCGTTAGGATGAAACGAATAAAATAGCAGAATAACTTATTATTTATTAAAAAATCTTCACAGCTGTAGAACAATGAGAGATTATAACCGGCATTAGCTGAATAATTAACACGCATATTTATTTATCTTCACTTTATTTTGCGTGACATAACGACAGACAATCTATATACGTGATTAAAATGGATTCCCTTTGTCGATCACGTGAAAACTAGTGATCGTGTCGACACGGGTACGTAATTATTTATTTTTTTACTTTCATACATTCGTCATCGTTTTACTTCTAATTAGCTTTCATAAACATCTTCATTTGGTATTATTTATCCCGTTGCTATGGTAACGGTTAGAAAGTCATTCGCGGTTGCGGTCGCTCTCAAGGAATATTTCAGAAAAATTTCAAGTCTAATTATATATTACAGCAGCATAGATATACAATCAAGATAATTCTAGTTCCAAGGTTTTTTTCAATACGTCATCGTCTGACTATAGATTCCCACTGCTGGGCATACGCCTGTCCCAATCGCCCTCCAGCCAATTTCAATACCGTTCTTTATTGCTGTATAAGTGTTTCTATTTCTTCTGTCTCTGTCTTTTCTCATACCGATTTTTTTTAAATTACGAAACAATGAAATTAGCGAGTTCACTTGATAATAAGTGACGCGCCTAAGAGTTAGTTCTGTGATATAATAATTATAACATAAAAATACCGTCGGTATTATAGCGAGGATAGACGAGCAAAAAGTTTGCACTCCCGCCGAAAGCGCACACTCCGCGTTTGAAATGGCCGCCCGACGCCAAAATGTTTGACGCGGGAACGGCAAAAAAAAAAAACATGACCGCCATTTTAAATTTTCAAATCTCTATTGTAATAAGGAGCAAGACAATAAGAAATATATTAAACATTAAATTTTACCACGTTATCCTTATTGATGTATTGTGCCTGTGATTTTTTTTTTAATTAAAAAATAGTGTTCGCATTTCTGCCGTCAAACAGCAGTGTGAGCTGAATATATGCACCGGTTTGAAGGACGCTGTAGATTACTGTGGTAACGAGGCATCATCTTATATGCACTGAATAACATCTTAACTAGCGTCACGTTATTATGGGTGAAAGTGTCACTTAATATCAGGTGAACGTCCCGCTCGTCGAGTCACGTTTACCGCGTAAAGATGGTGGACTCACCGTCCGCCTTGTCTTCAAATATCCCACAGATTGTTTTCCCTCTGTATTGCTCTTGAGTAGGACTTTAAGCGTCCTGTTTAGTACCTAGGGTTTCCATCTTGAAAACCCACAAATCCATAGTCTTCTATTACTCAACATTTCTCCATTCCCAACAACTCACGACAGGACGAGCAGAGCATATTCACCTGAAAGTAAGTGATACGTCTGCTCATTACATAGTGGCGCTAGTGAGGATGATACACACTGCACCACATTACGCTCGTCGCCTTGAGACGTAAGATGAGGAATCTCGTTAATCCAGTAATTACATTAGCTACAGCCCCCTTCAAACCGGAACACAGTAATGTTTGCAAAGGACTGTTTGTCGGCTGCAATAGACGCTGCGGTGGTACCTAGACGGTTTGAAGCAAAAGAGACCTACCACCAGTAAAGACGCTTTACTTTGAGCCTCTTTAAACATCATTAAATTACAGTAAAGTTGTAATATTTTTTATGTTATCATGTAGATATTTAAAAGTGCAGCATTACATATTCCATATTCACCCCTAATATTAACACCCCCACTACTTTAGCGAAACTAAATGTGACCAATAACACACACCACTCCGCAAACGATCAAGCAAATTCCTATCATTATATGAAGCACCCTGCATTTGCTCGTCGCATTGATATGAATAACAGGATCAAGGGAAAAACGACTTTAACACAACGCAATAAAGCTCACGTTGTTAGCAAATACAAAATGGCCGACACTATGAAAATGCGTAATGTATTCGGCTGTTGGAGGCAGTGCTAGGGGATAATCAACTTTATTGTGATTGTTATAGAGTTGAAGATGCCGTTCCGTATGATACGATGTGACCGTAAGTTGGATGGCCACTTATGTCCATCAATTTTTCACGAAACGAAAATCACATCCACTTCCGGTCGTACGTCTGAACTGCGGACATGCGGTGCTGCGAATTTCCTAGACATTAGACATTTTTTTTGTATTGCGTATGAATCACCGGATTAGTTATATATAGATTATACCCCAGCCACTCTTTAGGATAACACCCTGCAGCATATGCTCATCACCTTGAGAAATAAGACAAGTCTCAAGGCGACCCTTCAAATGTCGGTAGAAATAGGGTGCGGTGGTAACTAGACGGTCACCAGCAACAAACACCTACCACCACTAAATTATGATCTTAGGTCTCAGTAACTTAACAGGATATTATATGATAATGAATATTTACCCATTTCAGATAAAAGATAAGTTTTTTTTTGTAGTCGGATGAGAAATATTAGTGATGACCTTGCAGTAAGATAAGGAGGATATGAGGGATTTCTACCCATTAGGACACCCTTGAGGTTCACCACTAGTACGTCGCGACAAGTTTTGTAGCCTCCTTTTAAACATGCCGATGCTCTCTGTGCTGCTGATGATGCTCTGATAAAAGCCTTCCTCAGCACCTGATATATACCAGTACCACTTCCTGTTTATCCTCCTCACTGGGCTTGAATAATGGCTGATGAGTGTCTTACTTATTATTTTACTAGATTTTCACCAATGAGGTCACCTTACACCTATTATTATTACAAGTAGCATTCCTATATGGTATGGCATTTGACATGGTAGAAAGGATCTTGGAAACGGTATGGGACCTGAACCAGGGAGGTGAGGCCTTCGAAAAATATATTAGTTTTTTTTTTATACATGGGATCCCGCACAATAACTCACGAGATCTAAACCAACTTAACCTGCTCGTGGTGTACCCTGCTAATCAACAGAGGCTCTAGACCCTACCAACACACATTAGGCTAACGTGGTGAGAAATGTCCAAAGTACCCCCATATGGATCCTTACCCAATCGATGATATTTGCGGGAGGATTATGTCCAGCAGTGGACGTCAATCGGATGATGATGATGACGTTATGTGAAATACATCCTTTCCCATTATCAGATAAATTTACTCCTGCTAAAAGATGATCTAAGATTTGTATGTTTAGTTCTAATGTTATTGTTTTGGTGAGAAATCTTCAGAAATATACCTTGTTTTTTGAGGAGGAAGACAGTTGGGTTATGATCAGATTTTTATCCACTAAAACCTGTCAGTAGTAGTCCTCAGCGTTTGGAGATCAGAACGCGACCGCGGCCTCTCTAACGACTGTTCTAGTAACAATCGTTTACCAAGCAATGATGATCTGTCTAATCACGTAGTTAGTGAAGGTTATGTAATAATTGGCATTGATAATGGATGATAATGTTACTACTGGCAACGTCAAGATTCATTGTCGTTGGAGTATTAAAGAGGTTTGTAATGGAGCGACACACGCGAGCGGCGGCAGGTGACGCGCGCGCGCATGCGCACACGGCTCCTCGCAATTAAAACCTGACATCGGACAATCGGCATTATGAGGCCATGAAATTATAATTTTATTAGCGACACTACAAACAACCGCATCACTACTTCAAATAAATCACCTATTAAACTACATTTTTATTTATTTTTTATATTGTCACGCCTTTTTCCCAGTAGGGGTAGGCAGAGGTGAATAAACCACCCACGTTTCGACAGATGTGGTCAGATTAGGTCCCATGTAACAGGGGGCGAGCCTGTTGCCACTTTATTGGGACCACCACACACACACACACACAAAGATGATATCAGTGTGCGGGTTTCCTCACGATGTTTTCCTTCACCGTTTTTGTATCTCGCTGTTGTAACTAAAGTTCACAAATGTACATAACTTAAATATTAAGTCATTGGCACATGCCGAGGTTTGAACCCGCGACCTTCGGAATGAAAGCCGCACGCTCTAACCATTAGGCCAGCGAGCTACTACCTATATTACATATACTAAGGGTATACAAACGGTGAAGGAAAACATCGTGAGGAAACCTGCTGATGAATTAGAATTTAATCTAAGGTGTGTGTGAAGTCACCAATCCGCATTGGGCTCTGGTGACTATGGCCTTTCGCCCTCATATTGAGGATAGGCCTGTGCCTCAGCAGTGGGGACGTAAATTGGCTGTTGCTGATACTAATGTCCCCGAATGGTGACCCCTTCGAATGGTGACCCCACGACAGGTGGTCCGACAATCTGGTGAAGGTTGCTGGAAGCAGATGGATGCGGATAGGAGAAGATCGATCGGTGTGGAGATCTTTGGGAGAAGTCTATGTATGTCCAGCAGTGGACGTCTGTCTGCTGATGATGATGATGATACTATACAATGTAATCATATCAGCTCTTCCCCTCCCGCGTTGCTGCCTGTAACAATACAACCCCCTTTGAAGTAGAAATTTCGTAAAATCCATTCTTAGGAATTTTACTGGCCTCTTAACGGCAGAAGCAATTTCCTCACCAAATTTTGAGTGTTTACATCTAATAGTTTCTGAGATCTCGTGATGAGGCAATGGATCTCTGTATATCTCCTATATATAATATAATGTAAAATCTCTTTCAATATTGTTCAATGCGTACGTTTAAATATTATTTCCGCCACCAAAGAGTAGTGTGCAAACATTACTGTGTTCCGGTTTGAAGGGTGATGTAGCTACTGGGCTGACTCAAAGTGAGGAGGATAACATGGTTAAATGTATATCATCTTAATTCGGGCCGCATTCTTGATTCTGGTGATGTAGGCGCTTGAAAGCCATAGCGAATCTTACAGCTTAACTGATACTGGGCTCGTGGACCTGGATCCACGGCCTGTTTTTTTAAAGAGAACTACGTGGAGTGAAGGTACCGGCGGGTTTTCGAATTGTGTGTCTGGATTCTTGGTTTCTGGCGAATCTTCTCGGTCGTCAAAGAGAGGATCGATCACTGAGAGGAGACTGGGCTCGGGCCACGTTGTTATATGCAGGCGTGATACTTATCATCACGTGAACTTCCCGCCCGTCTGATCTGTCTGTCTACCACCAAAAATTAAGTGTTGTGTCTGTTTATATTAGTTTAACCGCTCAGTGTATGAGCACCGCGTGTTTAAGTGCCGTACAGCGCATGCGCAAGTTTACATTTTCATATTTAATCTTCACTTTGCGACCGTTAAACGGCGACGCGTGTCGACGCGAGCTTTGTGGTTAAGTTAATACTTAACGGGCGAAAATGACAAAGCTATTGTACGCGTTAAGCGCTATCAATTCGCGAAACGGAAGTCAGTTATTTTTTTTATTATTTAATACCTAACGATCGTGACGAATGTCTGCGATTAAATTTGTTATAAGTCGCCACTGGCTTTGCATGTATCTGGTTTGATTGCGGGCGACGTGTGACGGTGGTGTACTGGGTCTTGTACAACAACTGGTGCCACGCCAACCTGACCTGCTTGTGGCGCACCCTGCTGATCAACGAATGAGGCTCTGGCTCCCGTCAACCCGCATTGGACCAGAGTGTTCGGAAACGGCCCAAATCCTCCCATATAAACCTCTACTTACGACAGCTGTATGTTGAGGTCTTTGGGGCAGGCCTATGTCCAGCTGTGGACTCTATGGTCTATCGTCTCATGATGATGATGGTGGTAGGTTTTAGCTACAACCCTTATATTGTATATTTGCTAACTTTTACATCATCTTCGGACTCGTGGTAGTCACATGATGTAAGGGATCTTTATATTATAGAGGCGGTTTAAGATAGTTTGTCCATCCCATTATCATCAGCTTTGACTCCCACTTATGGACATTAACCCTCCACTAAATATCTCCAGTCTTCACCAGCATCCAGCAGCTCCCTCACCTCAGTACAATATAATAATTGCTGTGTACTGAATATTCACTTAGTGATATTACTTTGCTGGTGACGTCATAATACACAAATTTCGTTCAGCTCTAAGACCTTTGTCAGGAGATACGTCTCGGCGACCGCAGAGCACCCCCGCACGGGGTCGCATTAACCCCACCAACATTTAATATGTTATGTTTGTTTTGAATTACCTCATGAATCGCTTTCTATTACGATGTTAAACTTTGAATCATTAACCGAGCGCAAAAAGGGAAGTGTTATCATCATCAGCCGATAGGTATCCATTGGATATAGGCCTCTCCCAAAGGTTCCCACATCGATCGTTATTTGGGTCATTTCCCTCCACATTCCTGAGCCTCGTCTGTTGATTAGCAGTGTGCACCACGAGAAGGTGAGGTTAGCTTGGCTAACAAATCATCATCAGCCGATAGACGTCCACTGCTGGACATAAGCCTCCCCCAAAGATCCCCACATCGTAACAAAAGTATCCAACTTTTTAATTATCTGTGTACCTTTTGAACGAGTTGAGAGATTACTATTTAGATTGGTTTGAGTAGCCAAAGTATGAAAGTAATTTACATAAGCATGCTCGCACCTGTACGTGTCAGGCCGAATACACGGCGCCGTGTAATTCATACAAATAGTGGGCGTTCGGTGGCCCGAGCATCAGCTCTTTTTCATTTGTGGGTTTTTTTTAGTAAAGTAACGTATTTTGTATGAAACTATTGTATTATTTAGATGTACTAATATGATGGAGCGTGAGTAATGGTAACGATTTAATAATATGATTTTTTTTTATCAGAAGCGATTTCTTTCCGTCTCATCATCAAAGATGTCGTTAGTACGTATGGTGTCTTCGTTTCATCGCTTTATGAAATAACGGTCACCCATCCAATTGTAGGTTAAACAGAAGCTTTCTGTGAGTTTCATTCTTCGCTTAGCAACCGCTCGTATGTGGTTTCGGAGAACAAAAGTTGTTTCTTTAATCCCTTCGAAGAGACGTTTCGATGGGAGACAAGAAGCTTTGCGGTCGCCGGGGCAAGGGTGAGGTTGGAACGTCTGTACCTGCTTACCGACTTAGATCCTTTGATGTATATCTTTACGTATACTGTGTACACATCATATTACACGAGCGGGACGTTCACTTAGTAATAAGTGATACGCCTGCGCATAACAATGTTGTACTATTTAGAATGGTATACACAGCATCTTATTGTACTCGACGCATGAACATAAGATGTTGAATCTCTTTATCCCAGTAATTAAGCTACACTTTGCATATTACTGTGTGGCGGTAATCTATAACGAGCTGACATCATCATCATCAGCTGACACATGTCCACTGCTAAAGAAATGCCTTCTCGAAAGAAGAGAGTAAGAGTAATGTTCAACCATTATTCTATGTCCCTCATAATTTGAAAACGGAAACAGCAATAGTGATGATAGCCACAAAGTGTAGATGTGTGTATGAAACACTCTACCACCACCTAACCTTCACCACATGTCGGTTACAAAGCAATCGGTCATCGCCACAAAGAACAGCTACCATCTGTTGCTGAGAATCATTTAGATACCACCGCAGTTCCGATTTCTGCCACCAAACAGTAATATGCAAACATTACTGTGTTGTATTTGAGCGGTGTTGTACTTCAAAGTGACGATCATATGTTGCTGTGTATACCATCCTAACTGACGGTACGTTGTTATGGACAGTCACCATCAACTGAACTTCCTCGTCACACACAAACAATACACTCTTTGATTTTTTTATACTTTGAATATACTTCCTTATATTATTAACATTGGTATGAATGGATGTGTTAAAGTATGTACTGGTTTGGTATCTTTAAGTCTCCAAATTACATTCCGGACATGCGCCAGACCCTTGAAGGAGGGTATTGCAAAAAATAGTGAAGGGTGTAAGCAGGTTAAACACAGAATCTGAATGACAATGCGTTTGTTCGCTAACAGGCGTTGCGGTGCGAAGCGCGCTTTGTGATGTCGCCTTCGCGGAGATAATCCATCATCATACAATTCTAGTGATGATCACATGTTACTTGCAAAAGTTTTTTTTTTTAATACCAAAAATCGACAAGACAGGAAAAGAACAAGAAATTCACATAATGATATTTATCGCCATTAGCACGACATATACATTTGGCTGAAGACATTGGGGATGACTGATATCCAGTAAATCAATGTTGATTACGATATAATTCGTATACCGTATCACACCTTCTGTCTAGCGACGATCGAGGTATAAAATGTCTTGTTACCCAAGTAATTACACAAGATAAAATTGCTTTCAAGCAAGACATAATAATGTTTGGATGCAGCAAAGAGTACCACTAAGCCACCGACCGTCAGAGTTCCTAACTATTTTGTTAGTTTAATTGGGATTTGATCATCTCCAAGTCGAGAATCCTTGGAAAACTAAAGCATTAATCCATTAGGTTTCGTAAGAGACATTATATTCATCTGCATTTATTACCATTTTTCGCATCTCCTCATTAAACAGAATAACGATCTAGAAACGCAATCTAGTTCATAGTATCCATCTTTTCCTC
Organism: Troides oblongomaculatus; assembly: GCA_029032895.1. NCBI lineage: Eukaryota > Metazoa > Arthropoda > Insecta > Lepidoptera > Papilionidae > Troides > Troides oblongomaculatus. Next base: position 1,434,777 of record JARDWC010000151.1, read on the forward strand.
TTCTCTCTTCAATTAACTATTTATATTCTATATTGAGTATCAAACTTTTGTTTCACATTTATATTATATCATCACTATCCATGTAAACATTGATCCTTTTGATAATATTCATAGTGATAAATTTATCGATATCGACGCACCCTGTTCCACACATCCCTCCCACAGCTGGGCGTAAATCAAAATAGCAGATTGATGGTATTATGTCAACATACGCGATCACAATGTAGATTACTTTGCATAATAGTTCTAATGCCTGTCAATTATTGAATAAAACATTAGACCCTAATAAGGGCAGATGTCTCGCAGAATTTGTATGTGAGAAAGCGATCAGGAGTCTACTTCTACTTAAAGTAATTTGTCACTGTTAAATTTTGGTCGAGCCGAAAGAGGTTTTATGGAAATTTGAAGGATTAGGAAGTGGTGAATGCGTTACCTTAAGCTTAACTTATCGTGAGAGTATTTCTACATTGTAACGGAAACAGGAAGCGATGTTTGTATATGTTCATATTTCGGTAAAACTAATTGTTAAGTTTTGATCTACTCTGTGCCAATTAAGATTTTTATCTGTCTCCTAGTTAACTTGTAGCATGGGAATCACATATAACATGGAGTTTGATATATTGGCGGAGTTTTGGAACCTGCCTTATTACAGCATTCTCGTTTTCTGGTTATTAAAATATTCAAATCAGACTATATTTAGCTACGACGGTATCTGCAATCTCATTGACACATAAAATCGCGAAATTTAGGTCTATAGATAAAACTCAATGTCGATAAAATTATAAAAATATCTATAGTAATTTGTGATGGGTTTCTGAGTCCGTAGTTAAATAAAGCTCTAAAGGTCGAGGGATTTTTCAGAGCGCTAGATCTCTCAACCATATATTTACATTTTACTCTACTAACATAAACTGAAGCCTTTAGTATATTATAAATGGTAAAACAGTTTGCTAAGAAAGTAGTAATAGATAAGGACAAATAAAATTTTGTTAATGTTCCAAACTAAACATTAAAGCTGATAATCCGCAGAAGATAGAAGATAAAAACCGCTGCACTTGCGTCCCAGCACACCTCGTAAATAGTTCATTCAGATAAAGGAATCCTAAACGGTAACAAGAGGTACTTAAACCCTTTGCCGCCCGATACAATGGATCAATACCCAATAATCTTATAATAGATAGAATTATTGAGGGGTTGAAGCTACAAAACGTCCCATTGAATTCAATCGAAGGGTTGAGATTTCCTTTTTAAAGATTATCCAAAAGCCGATTTTACTATTTAATTAAAAGTAACAAATGAAGGAGATTATAATAAGATTCTTGTACTTCATTACTTTGTGATTTCAAGGCTTGAAGATTTGGTTTTCGGACGTACAGACACACGGACATTTAAATCTACAGTGTGTTTTCTTTTAGCATAAATCAATGACTTCATTACGTGCTCCATAATGCGAACTGCGAAGGAAGGATTTGAACAGTCAGTCAGACCAGTGTCAATGTTTCTATCCAATTATGTAGTGGGAGAGGAATGAATAGACTAATTCTAGGCTAGTGCGTTTTATTATTAGAGAATACATCAGCACAGATCGCAGTGTAGGATCGTCTATATAAACATGAACATTACACCATATCAAAGAAGTTGTACGTAATCATTTATAAACATTATGACGCCACCGTCAAACGAAACGACGACAGGTAAATATTTAGCAAAAGTGGTACAATAACGAGATTTCAACGTAAAGCCATTCATCAAACAAATCACTGTTGCAATGCAATGATGAAATGAAAACAAAAAAAAAGTCGAACGCAGAGAATGATAGGCAAAGCATAAAATCTAAACGCGACAATTACCGAGAAACTTTTTCATCGTTGACTCGCCATCCGCGACGGCGGCCACCGCAAAAAATGTATCAGTTTCAAACTAAATCATTGTATAGATCATTATCTGCGCACGCGTCAATGTCAACTATTGTTATCGATGGAAAAAAAATCAATAGCTGTTATGATTTCTTCTACAGAACCCTCGCTATATTTGCCATTGATGAAATACAATATCATATTTGAAAGGGTTAGATCGAGAATAAACGCGTTGATATCGCCGAATGTCCAATTGAGCAATACACTTGCCGTCACATCGCAACCGGATCTAGATTTATTAATTTATCTCATTAAAGGACAACTTGCTGTACTTCTATAATAAATTAAAATTCTACTTCATGATGTTATTGTAATATTTTAAGCATATCATTATGTCTGCTTGTTGTTATTCTTTCATATCTCATACTACACTTTACTAAACCTGCCACTACTACTTTACCATCTTTGATATTGCGTAGCGTGGTAGAAAATTGATGTAGATATTAAATTCACTTATTTGTAGCCATCGTTTTTTATATTTCAACAAAGTACTTAATACAATAAAACAAATACTATATACACATGTGCATTATCTTGATGTGATTATTAATTTTGATTAGAAACCAAAAACGGCAGCCGTTACTAAGCAACGAATTAATATAACAATACGAAAATAACAAAGCAGTTAATTATTGCCAACGTCTTCTTCCCCGTGTTCTCACGATTTTTTTTTTAATTGCCCCCAAAGCAGATGTTTTGTTCCACCCGAAGATACAAAGCGAGCGATGATAAAAAAAAATCCCACTCCTAAATATTCATCAAACAAAAAATAATCAACGATGACGAGCACCGAAACCGGAATTCAATTAGAGATACAAAAGGAATTGTTTGCGGGGACAAAGTTCTGGTCCCGTACAACGTTAATTATTCACCTTACGTAGCATTCTGCAGCGGAGCCGAAGCAATCCTCTCACACGATTGCAAAAGCATCACTAATCATACCGACTATTCCCATACAATGGCTATAGAAAAAAAACCTGATCCCAAAGAATTCATGAGCGAAATTAAAAATTCCGCTGTCTCTAAGATAAAGGCCAAAGTAAACACACACACTCAAAAAGACAGTCTTAGACTTTAATATGCAAAGTGCCATGCAGAAACTCAATGAAGAAGGGTGACCAAACTGGATATGCAAATCTCCGTGCGAAGTTAAATGCAAAAAACAAATACTCAAAAAACCGCTTGTATGGGAGAGCGATAAACATAAAAACAATTTTTTCATTGTCTAGATGTTTGTGCATATATTAAAAAAGTACAGGGCCCAGCGTCGTACCCTGGGACACACTTTTCTCACAATCCATACTCGGGTATGCAAATAGGTGATACTGCGTAATCTTTTATTTTAATGGCATCTTATTGTGTTAGATCTATTCAGGTTCCGGGGGGTGAATAGGCAGAGGAAGGAGGAAAGCAAAAAATTAATAATTCGACGTATGCAAATGCTTCTACTTGAACGGTGGGAACGCTAGTTTCAATTGCAACAAGAAAAGAAATTCGTTAGAGCCTACATTTTTAACCCGGAATTAATATTTACTAACGTTCGACTTTACTTTATGATTCAAATCAACGCCATTATCAAATTGAAGTTGAGAATTGAGAAATGTGGAGAATTTTCTTGAGATATGAGCGATACTATTTAGTTTGTGATAAATACTGTGTTCTAGTTTGAATGGCTTTGTTGATAGTAAAATTATTTGGTTTGGGAGACTTGACATCTTATGTCTCGAGTACAATAATGTGTACATCATCTCACTAGCGCCAAGTTGTTATGGTGGTATCGCTTACCATCAGGTGAACGTCATTGTTTCATCGCACTATTAGATATTCACTATTAACTATGAAAATCCTACTGAAGGAAGTTGATGATATTAAAGAACAAAATCCAGTTTCTAATTGTATTAGTGTTTAACTAATATTTAAGTAAATGTTTTAACGGACATTTTTTCATAAATTTATTTACACTTAAAATAATTTTTACTTAATTTACCGCAATATTTTGACACCAGTTAAAAACAATTTGTTTTCTCTTTCAGGTATGTTTCCAGTTGCTTATTTCGGTTCACGTAAGTTTTGCATCTTTCAAAATAAACATAGTACCTAAAATATGTTTCATATAAACTGTCCAAATTTACATCAGAAAATGTGTAAAGTTTTTACACTACTCACGCCCATTTTGGTAAGTCAAATGCAAGTGGAATATATTATAAGAGACTAACGGTGGACACTGTGTCGATGATATCGATTTTATTAAGCTAGCACTGACATCTATTGATAAACTTTGGAAACTTTTATTTAGTTCTTCCGCCTACAGATAGATGGCACCAGCATAGATATTGATATATCCAATCATAAAATATTTTGTTTTTTTTTGTTTCATTTTTATTATTTTGTTTTGATTTATCAATAATTTATGCAGGACAATAGTATTTTGATTATAATTTATTATTACTATTAATTTTACAGAGGTAATAATAATTGATTAATTATATAGAAAAATATACAAAAAAAGTAATTTTAAATTTTGTTATTAATTTTTAGTAACATATATTTCATATAGAATTGTTTATAACTTTTACTTGTATCTCTGCAGAATATATTAGCCCTAAAATTTACTTAAATTTAATAATAGTAAATATATTGTAAAAAAATAAGTCTGTCGTCAATGCGTTAATATAGGAAACATATCCCGCGAAGTTATAACATATGTCCCTGTTAAGTTATATTTATGTTTGAATTCAAAAATCAATACATATGTCGGAGCCGAGCTGCGCGCACGCACACGCACGCAGCGTGCCTGCCATTGCGACGCACACAGGCGCGCGGCGCACTCACACATGCGTAACTGTATGAAGAATGACTCGCGAGCCATGTGGTAGTCAACAACAAGTATTTTGACGAATTCCGAATAGGCAACCGTGTGCGTCTCACCGGGATGCCCCGCGTTAATTACAATTTTTCTTTTAGAAGTTGAAAGAATAAAGGACATTAATCCTTCATTCAATGCAATTTAGTAAATGTTCTGTCTACCTAAAGTATCTTGTTCTCGAACATGTTAGCTTCCTTCACCTGACGTTCAAGTTTGGCGGGAATCAAAGCCGCGTCTCTTCGACTGCATTAAAAACAAAGCTATTATTGCTTTTGTATTCTATTATATTTCAGTCTCTGTGTATTATTATTATTATTTACTATTTTACTTGAAAAAAAAAATATTTCAAAATTCGATCGCTGCTACATGCTATAGAATTCATATTTAGTCTGTTAATGAGACAGCGATGGGTTTGAAATAGTTATGTGGGATTTAGAAAGAAAGAAAGAAATTTTTTTTGTCCACAACCTGTTTTCTTTTTTTTATACATACAAAATAATTTACTCTGGACAAACATAGCATGGCATGGACCCACAAAACCGATTTTCAGTTCAGCCATTTGATTGTGGCCGTACACAATACCCTAACTTAGTACAGTACTGAATGCAAGATATACCACTATAAAGAAAAGAAAGCAATATATACATACATATATATCACGCCTCGTTTCCAGTGGGGTAGGCAGAGACCACCTCTCTCCACTCGCTACGATCCTGGCACACCTCTCTCGCTTTCTCTACTTTCATGAGCGTCTTCATGCATGCTCTTCGGTTGCGAGTACTCATGACCCGGCCTCTCTTTAAGACATCAAGCAATACAAAGGACAGATGCCTTTTTTTATATATCACACATGAAAACAAACGTAAAGCACCAAAAACAATCGCTAGATTACAGATTTCTATTTTTGCTATATTGCACTAAAGCTACCTCACAGGTTAAGGAATGTATCGAAATTTCATCTAGTATCGCCGCCGAAACGCACGCAAACGCCTCCCATGACGCTGCGCAGTCGCACAGTTGCCGGCGCGCACGGCGGAGCGGGGGAGAGGCAGTGAAACCTGATTTTCGGTCTACGCTGACCTTGTGGCGGACACGTATTACATCACAGTGCTTTACAACGCCTCACACCGCGACGCGACACGCAACCTTACGCGCTCCACGTAAGGTATACATCAGCGCGGTTCTTTTTTCAAGTCGGTTGTACCGTTCTATACACTTCGGCTGAGCCGATGACGCGGTACAGACGCCGCCGGCTGCTGCGGAGGTTTTTCCGGCTGTGCCTTTCCGCGTTTGCTCCGGCTCGCTGGTCGGCGCTGTTGTTTGCTCTAATGGCTCGGACCGTCTGCTTGTACCGAGCCGGGATTCCCCTGTTTGTTGAGCACCGGCGTTACGCGCGCTGCATCCTTCAAACGGTCGCAGACTGCTTAGGGTAGTTGTATATTTCATTATACCCACAACGTGATAAATACTACATAAAATGACCAGTCTTTAACTTAGTTATTCCACCCTTCAAACTGAAATACAGTAAAGCTTGCACACTACTGTTCAGCAGGAGTAAGCCGGTAGCTAGCTAGTAATACTCTCCGATAACCTGTTACTAGTAACATATCCTTCTACAACTGTTACGCATCATCTAAATCCCAAACTACATTTGACTAATAAATTTTTTAAATCTTTATATTATAACATCAAACAAAAAAAATATATTCAACACTTATTTTCATGTGTTTGAATGTGTGTAACTATTCGCATGTGTGTGTGTGTGTGTGTGTGTGTGTACGAATTCTTTAAATAATTGTATGCGGAAAAGTTAAAAATTTGTGCGCGGAACTTTAAATATTGAGTTAGAATGGTTATAATTACTAAGTTTAAAAGTATGAAAAAGAAAAAAGAAAGAGAATGAAAAACAGAAAGAGAAAGAGAAAAGAATGAACGGCATGAATAGCAATTGAACGTAAGAATGAATGAGATAAGAGACGATAAAAGAAGGATCGATGTAAAGGATGAAATAGAGGAAGACGCGGAGAGAGAGAAACAGACCGGAGAGGAGATTGTGATTAGAAGCGTTGCAGTGTCTAAACCAGGTCTCCATTCAGCACCTACAGCTGGAGCTCTTGTCTATGGAATGTTTTATAAATGCTCGTGTCGTGTAAACATCTTAAATGCCATTACCTTAAGCATTGAACGGCTCCGTATCAAATCAGTGAGCGATGCTCAAGGTCTCCGACCTGCCTTAACCGCGGCGCTCCGCGGCAACCGGAACCAAACGCTTTCTGACGGCGCGACTCCTATCAAGGTTGATTTACTTGAATACGGCATCTTACTGGCTCCTTACTGCACCGCTGATAGGTGGTAGATCAGCCCTGCGACTGAGATCTATTGTAAAAGTCGACTAAATCTTTATCGGTTTTGAGAGCTTTAATTCATTTATCAACGGGATCAAAGTTGATGGAGGATCATGTTCTTCTTAAAGTGCTTCTCCAACTGGTGAAGGTTGACGATCAGCTTGCTGCAGTCCTTCCTGTCGCTGGTTCTGCAGAACGTGTTCATTGGCCTTCATTTACATAAACTAGGGATGATCTTGTTGATGTTTGGTAGTGGCGAAGTTGCTGGTGATCAAGTTGCTGATAGTGATGCTATTGGTGATCAAGTTGCTGATAGTGATGCTATTGGTGATCAAGTTGCTGATAGTGATGCTATTGGTGATCAAGTTGCTGATAGTGATGCTATTGGTGATCAAGTTGCTGATAGTGATGCTATTGGTGATCAAGTTGCTGATAGTGATGCTATTGGTGATCACGTTGCTGTTAGTGATGCTATTGGTGATAAAGTTGCTGTTAGTGATGCTATTGGTGATCAAGTTGCTGATAGTGATGCTATTGGTGATCACGTTGCTGTTAGTGATGCTATTGGTGATCAAGTTGCTGTTAGTGATGCTATTGGTGATCAAGTTGCTGTTAGTGATGCTATTGGTGATCAAGTTGCTGATAGTGATGCTATTGGTGATCAAGTTGCTGATAGTGATGCTATTGGTGATCAAGTTGCTGATAGTGATGCTATTGGTGATCAAGTTGCTGATAGTGATGCTATTGGTGATCACGTTGCTGTTAGTGATGCTATTGGTGATCAAGTTGCTGTTAGTGATGCTATTGGTGATCAAGTTGCTGTTAGTGATGCTATTGGTGATCAAGTTGCTGATAGTGATGCTATTGGTGATCAAGTTGCTGATAGTGATGCTATTGGTAATCAAGTTGCTGATAGTTATGCTATTGGTGATCAAGTTGCTGATAGTGATGCTATTGGTAATCAAGTTGCTGATAGTTATGCTATTGGTGATCAAGTTGCTGATAGTGATGCTATTGATGATCAAGTTGCTGATAGTGATGCTATTGGTGATCAAGTTGCTGATAGTGATGCTATTGGTGATCAAGTTGCTGATAGTGATGCTATTGGTGATCAAGTTGCTGATAGTGATGCTATTGGTGATCAAGTTGCTGATAGTGATGCTATTGGTGATCAAGTTGCTGATAGTGATGCTATTGGTGATCAAGTTGCTGATAGTGATGCTATTGGTGATCAAGTTGCTGATAGTGATGCTATTGGTGATCAAGTTGCTGATAGTGATGCTATTGGTGATCAAGTTGCTGATAGTGATGCTATTGGTGATCAAGTTGCTGTTAGTGATGCTATTGGTGATCAAGTTGCTGATAGTGATGCTATTGGTGATCAAGTTGCTGATAGTGATGCTATTGGTGATCAAGTTGCTGATAGTGATGCTATTGGTGATCAAGTTGCTGATAGTGATGCTATTGGTGATCAAGTTGCTGATAGTGATGCTATTGGTGATCAAGTTGCTGATAGTGATGCTATTGGTGATCAAGTTGCTGATAGTGATGCTATTGGTGATCAAGTTGCTGATAGTGATGCTATTGGTGATCAAGTTGCTGATAGTGATGCTGTTGGTGATGACGTTGCTGATAATAATTTTGTCGATGGTGATACTGCTGGTGGTTATGTTGCTGACGTTGATGTCGCTGATTATGATGATAATTTCATTGCTGGTGGTGATATTGATAAGAAATTCTAAAAAATATTTTTATGTATTTCTTTTAAAGTTAGTGCTAGAGACATACTAGTTAAAGATGTGGAATATGATGGTAACCCTATCATTAGATAGATTCTAGTACATCCATTTGGGGTTTCGATATTTTCCTTCCTATCTCAATGAGGTAGTATTGATGCTTAAGTACTTAACTGGTAGGTCACTGTTGCTGGAGACCATGTCGGCCATGTAGACCATGTCGATGTAGGTACCACCGCAGCTTTACCACAGAAGGGTGCTGTAGCTAGTAAAGTTGCTGGAGTTTTGAGACTTGATATCTTCGAGCTCAATGTGGCTCCATGTTATGGGCAGGCCCATCACTTATTAGGTGAACGTCTAGTTTCTTTATTGAATTAAAAAGAAAAAGGTAATAAGTACAACTCAGTTAACCTGTATATAATAGGGGGACCGGAAAGTAATGTCGTTTCTGCGCATGCCAATACTTGATTGTCATTTGTCAGCTCATTGTTTTGTTCAGAGGCGTACCAAAGACATTGTGAGGTTATAGTGATTTCTTTACTTATAGACAATTGAATTACAATTTTTTTTTGTAATTTTGGGTAAAATGGCCAGCCAAATACCAGAAGAGGTACACATCCGGCATTGCATGCTCTTTGAGTTTCGCAAGGGAAATAACGCAACAGTTGCTACCAAAAACATTTGCGATGTTTATCCAAATGCACTGGACATTCGTAAATGCCAAAGGTGGTTTTCCAAGTTCAAATCGGGTAATTTTGATCTTTCCGACTCGTATCGATCAGGAAGACCATCAGCGTTAGACAACGACGTGTTAAGGGCGGAAGTGGAAGCAAATCCGTGTCAGACGATCGAGGAATTGTCAAACAGTCTCAACAAACCTTGGTCGACCATCCAAGAACATTTGAAGCAGATTGGAAAAGTAAGCAGAGCAGGTGTTTGGGTCCCGCATAATCTGTCCGAACAGAATAAGGCTAACCGATCAATCACATGCAACTTATTGCTTCAACGACACAACACAGAAGCGTTTTTTGATCGCTTGATCACAGGAGATGAGAAATGGGTCCTGTATGATAACCCAAAACGCAAAAGGCAGTGGCTCTCTCCAAATGAAATCCCTCGGAGTACTGCTAAGCCAGGTTTACAGCCCAAAAAAGCGCTTTTGTGTGTTTGGTGGAGTATTCGCGGCATTGTTCATTTTGAATTACTGAAACCTGGAGAAACTGTTACTGCAGACCTCTACAGCGAACAATTCCAGCGAGTCAATCAATCTTTAATTGAAAAGTGGCCAGCGATTGTCAACCGAAAAGGCGTCATTCTCCAACATGACAATGCAAGACCGCACTGCGCAAGGCGAACTCTAGAAAAAATTAATGAATTGGGGTGGGAGGTGCTGCCTCATCCACCATATTCGCCCGATGTTGCACCATCGGATTTCCACTTATTCCGAGCGCTGCAACACTTTTTAAGTGGCAAAACATTTGCAAATTTGGATGATATCCAAAATGCCATCTCTAGATATTTTGCCGAAAAACCAATTAATTTTTATCGATCAGGGATTGAAAATTTACTCACTAGATGGCAAAAGGTTATTGACAATGATGGGGAATACATCATTGATTAAAAATAAAGACTCGTTAAAAATGTATGTGTTTGTATTTAGCGTAAGAAAACGACATTACTTTCCGGTCCCCCTAATATATATATGTATATACCGCGTTCAAACCAACAGATACAGAGCCCGATAATTCGCAATGTAATTACACAGAAACCGGTTACGAATTCGTCGGTTTTTTTTCTTCTTCTGTTTCGCGTTACTCGCTTTATTCAGAAACCAGCTCCGATGCAATTAAATTACGTACACAACACCACACAACCGGTTACAAATATTAGATTTATTTCTCACAAATTAAACGGCTCCTTGATTGTGATTTGATTTATTTGACATCGATGTCGCGTTTCGTTATCGATTCAAATTTTGTTTAAAACGTATAGATCTATCTAGATCCTAGAAGATTTGCACACTTTTAAATAAAGACTGGACTGGACTATGATATGTATATTATCAAAAAGTCCAGCAGTGGACATATATCCTTTGGGAATGATTTGCAATGGCGCTAACCTAACCTAAAATATTTTGAGGTTATATCAAATTTTACATATTCAATCTTACCAAAGATAGTTATTTACTGGTGGTAGGTCTCTGTTGCTGGAGACTGTCTAGATAGGTAATCCGTCTAACAGTAGTGTGCAGACATTACTGTGTTCAGGTTTGAAAGGCGCTGCAACTAATTAAATTACAAGGGTAACGAATGTTAGATTCTTATGTCTAAAGACGACGATCACAATGCGTTCTGTGTGTATCATAGTAACTAGCGCCACGTTATGTGCAAACGAATCACTCATTATCAAGTGAACGTTCTTCTCGCAATTAATCGTAAAGGTTAGTACTTCACCAGGATCTCATCTGATGGTGATGTGGTCTGTGGTGGTAAAACACTCTTAGTAACAGCCTATCCACTCTTGAAGACACCCGCGTCGTATTTGTATGGGAACACCGACGCCGTCAAGTTGTTCCGCTCCATTGCTCTTCTGATGAAGAACGAGGAGCTGAACCTGTTTGTTAGCAAACTAGAGATATCCACAGTACAAGGATGGAGGCTTGCTGTGCGTCTGATCCTCAGATGGTGGCAGAGGGGTGAAGGAATCATATCGTGTATTTCCAACTCACACTCCTTAATGTGTCCTGGAGATAACATCTTAAGGATATAACTAACGTATATATTTTTCTTTTAATACTCCTTCAGTTCTATTGGGCTGAAGCATTTCTATTTCAGTCTCTTTTGTTTTATATTCCTTTACACCACTGTCCTCTGTCGTTCCAGTTCTCGCTTTCATATTTTCTCTCTCTATCATTCTCCATTCTATTTCCTTCTTTCGCGCTTCTCTCATAGATGAGGAGACAGTTTATAGAATAGAATAGAATAGAATAGAATATTCTTTATTGAACTGTTCATTATCTGTACATCATAAATAAATTTTACACTTTTCTTATCTATGTTATAGCTACACAGTCTTTCTCATATACTAGTATCACATTTATTTTCTTATTCTAGTACATCCTTAGTCTTTTCTGTTTTATTTAGTTTCTAGATCACAATTCTTTCTTATACTAGTTTTAGTTTTTAGGTCTTGTTTTGTTCTATTACTCTTTTTATTACTTTCTTGCAAACTACTATGAATGTGCGATAACTGCTGTCATCACTCATCTGAGAGGCGCCTCTACTTGCTTTAAGTGACAAATATCAATAAAATAACTATTTTTTTTTATACGATTAAGTGACAAGACGAACGAGACATTCACCTAATAGTAAGTGATAAGTCCGCCCATAACAACGTTGCGCTAGTAAGGATGTTATACACAACACCATATTGCGTCCTTCGCTTGAGACATATGTTGAGTCTCGTTACCCCAGTAATTACACTACAGTCCCCTTCAATAAACACAGTGTTGTTTGTCGACTGCAATAGTACACTTTTTCTTAAGCTGTTATATGTTTAGAGAGATGAGATGAGATGCTGATATCGCGGATGGTTTACCATACGATATTATCGCTATATTAAAAAAAAAAATGTACTATAATCCCCACAATATGTGCATTAAAATCGAACCGGGGACATTACAACAAAAGTATTTAACTGCTGCGCGACAGAGGTAGTTAAAAAAAAACAGTGTGACTTATTAATTTATATGCATTTATTTCTAAAGAAAACGATACGCGAACTCACTCCCCTGATAAAGTCAAGAAATGCAAAACGGACCGGTCGACCTTCTAATGAAAATATATTAATGAATATATTTAATAAAATCGTAAATCAGATTTAATATAAATAATAAATCAATATTCTTGCGATAAAAACAAAAAAAATGCACTTAATTACATTTATATTGGTTTTTATATTAAAACGAAATATGAGATGAATTCTCCTGACACAGCGCAGCGTCAGTACAAACTAGTACTATATCCTATTGATAAGTATTTACTGCGGAATAGACGTTGTGAGAGAAGGTCGTCTAGTCCCAACAGTGGGAACGTTATATGGGCTATTTGATATTTTACTCATACACTCAAAAGGCGTTGAAACTGTATTCATTAGGTACAGCGCCTTTCAGAACAGAGCAATGTTAGAAATAGGGTAGTAGGAAAAATAGTAAATAAACTAGACACTGAAATTACTGAGGTAACAATACTTAAGATCATATTATGCTCGTCTTGAGACGTAAGATATCAAGTCTCGTTACTGCAGTAATTTCACTAGCTACAGCGCCCTCGAAACATGAACACAGTAATACGCACACGGTGTTGTTTGTAGGCTGCAACAGGCACTGCGGTGGGTACCTAGACGGTCTGCAGCAGCAGAGACCTATCAGCAGTAAATTTGGATTAGCATATATTAACATAACGATTGTGGATCCCCCTGTATATAACAAACGGCGCGGAGACAGCACCGAGAAAGGTGGTCACCATAATGAGATAGCGAAAGCACCAACCGGGATCAGGTTTTTGATATAATTGCCTCCGACTTGCTTATTAACCATTATGAAAACTACTCACCAGTATACTCGGGGCAAAAGATGTGATACGAACGTTATAAATGTTGTGTTCGTCTCCTAACTACACCTCTGTACACGTTAGGATATTTATTCACATGTATCTGTTAAAGAAAACTAGTATTTCATACGCCTACGTTACGTAAAGACAGCTAGTATTGCGATTAGTTTGTAAGAGAGTGAGATAGATATACTGTTTAGACTGTGAACAGAGCGAGATAGCGATAGGACAGTTTCTTTGAAGTATGAAAGAATGAAAGAGTGAAAAGTTTCAAACAATGTTTTAGAGATTTTTACCTATCTCTCTCTCTCTTTCTTTTTCTTCTTTGTGATTCTTCGGAAGAGTAGTTGCCGCTGAGAGGAGACAGAGTATAAGGACAGTGTATAGGAACGCTTTCTATCTCATTCTATCACAGCGTGAACTCTGTTGCTGCAGACCTAGGTCACCATCAGCTCCTATTGCAGCCGACAAACATTACTATGCTCCGGTTTGAAGGGCGTTATAGCTAGTGTGATGACAAAGGTCACGAGGCTCCGCTTCGTATGTCTCGCAGCGATGAGCTCAATGTGGTGCTGTTTATAACATCATATCTAGAGATACGTATGGCTTGTCACTTATTATCAGGTGTTCGTCCGGTTGGAAGGCCGCTGGACAAAAAAAATATAATTGTCTCATATATATATATTTGCCAAAGAGTATGAAAATACTCGTTTAAATTTTTTGTTCGCGCCGCCAACGAATCCAGTATGGATACACAACTGTGTACTATTGCGGGAAAAAGTACATCAGCGCATTATTCTTTTTATCCACCGGTTCCAGAAGACCTGGATCTTCAGCTGTTGGTAACTGTCGATAAACATATTGTGCTCGTCTCCTTGACTAGCTACAGCATCCTTTCAACTGGAATACAGTAATATGGTAATATTTAAACACTATTGCATGCGACAGTACCTACTCAGACAGTCTCCTCTTCCTCCAGTAATCTTCATATTCGCTTAAGTTACATTTACTAGACTAGAATCTAGATATCTCACCTGATGGCGCAGCAATGGAGTCTGATGATAAAGCGTACTAATCTAGAAGTAGTCTATTCACTTCTCTTAAAGATGGTAGTAGTAGCTGGGAAACAATTTGTGTATTCCCACTGCTGGGACACGGGGATCCTCTCACGAAGAATTAAGTTCATCCATCACGCAGGTCAAGTTATGGTTGGCGGATGTCGGACCCTCGAAAGCGCCTGTATGAGTACAAACTCATTAGACCAGCACAGGCTGGTCGGTCTAAGATAGGAGTTTCTATTGTTCCGGTTTGAAGGGCGCTGTAGTTAGCTGGGGTAATGAGACTCAACATCCTAAAATCATAGCGCATTATGGAGCAGACGTATCACTTAACATCAGGTTGCTGCTATTTAGAATAAAAAATACTAGTAATTTTAGGTCTAGCTTAATTAGCTGTCATAGCCATAGTGTATTAATATTAATAAAATATTAAATTTATTCATCTTAAGCGTTTACCGCGCGACTGTACTTAACTTAAGCGTTATGAATATGAATCAAAGTTTTTGTCGGTTCAATCAATGTGATTGACGCGTAGGCATTAGTAGTAATATGTGCTTCCATGCCAGCGCAGATGAGATGTCCACACTGCAGCACACCGCGAGGATACCTTTTAACCATACTCCAGCACGGACAGGATACTAGCAGGACATTCACCTGATACCAACATATTCGATTGTCCATACTATGGCTCTAGTTAGGATGATATACACTGCAACAAATTATACTCGCCTTAAGACGTATCACATCTCGTTACCCCAGTAATTAGACTAGTACAAGCTTCAAGAACACAGTAATCTTTGCATACTGATTGTCAATGGGTATTGCGGCGGTATCTAGACCATCACTGGAGACCTACCATCAGATCTAGATCTATATTCATGTGTAAGGGACTAAAGCCAACACCAGCTGGTGGAGTTTGCTAATCATCAGACCAGGCTCTGGCTCCCACCGACCCGCATTGGGCTAGAGTGGGAAATGGTCTAAATACTCCCATATTAATCCCTACTGGATCTGTGTGGGAATCTTTGGGGGAAGGTCTATGCCCAGCAGTGGGCGTACATCAGCTGATGATGATGTATATACTTTTCTCTTTTCCTCTCTATTTATATTACTATCCAACTTTTCTCTCCTCTTATCTTCCTCCCTCTTTTAGTAAAATCTATATATATATAAAGCATAAAATTAAAAAAAAAAACTATTTTTATCCCACTGCTGGACTTAGTCTTTTATTTTTTTTATATATATATAAATTAGTAGCTATAGTCTCCTACTTATATTGTATCCGGTCATAATTGTATCTATCACATAATGAATATAACCTGTAATAAGTGATCACTCAAAATCAAGTGTAGTGCGGTATTAGTATGATATAAAAGTCGACTAAAATGCGAATAGCTCCTTGTGAAGGAAAGTCAACTTTAAAAATTATGTGGTCATACTGGACAATTCCTTCGTATTTTACTGATGGTAGACCGCTGGTGACCATCAAAGTTGGAGCATATTTCTACCGTCCATCAAATGCGCTTATTACCTTAATCCGGTTTGAAAGGCGCTGTAGTTAAATTCTAGGAGAAATACCGTCTTGAGTTTAATAGGTCGGATACTATCGCAACGCCTACTGAAGAAGATAAATAGTAATGTGCAAGCACTGTGTTCCGATTTGAAGGACGCTGTAGCTAGTGAGTCTTGGAGAAATATCTCATGTCTTACTGCTGGTAGGTTTTTGTAGCCAAGGACCAGTCAAGGTTCAAACGTCATAGTGTTTAATGAAGGGCGCTATAGCTGATGATGTAAGGATCTGGTGAGAGCCAAAGGAAACTACTGGATGCTGTCAAGGTGGGACCTATGGACGTGAAGGTCTTTGGGGGAGGTCCAGCAGTGGACTTCTGCGGGCTGATGATGATGAAAGGATTATTATAGTCACAAGGCGATGGACGCAGTACTGTATTTTTCCTAACTCCCTCTCCTCTTCGAATCGTATTCCTCATGTTTGAGGGTCGCGATGACCTCCACTCATCACTCTTTTCTTCGTGATGTTCCGCCATCTTGTCTTATCTCCTAAGTAGTCATATGATTATAGGATCACGAATCACGTTCACTTGTTATTAAGTGATGTCTGCCCATTACAAGGTGGCGTTACTTAGGATGTCAGCAACAGTTGGTGCTGGTTGAGACATATAGTGACGAGCCTTGGAATCATATTATATACAGCGCATTTCAAACCGGAACACAGTAGCTTTCACAGTACTACCTAGACGGTCTCAAGTAAGAGAGACCTGCGGCCAGTAAATACCATTTACCATCGGATCAGATTCCACCAGATCATGGCAGATCTGAACTGTTCTTAACATGTGGATGTGGTCTACGTCTGTGAGCTACAATCCTGGACTGTAGTTAAATCAATTGGCGCGCGTGGTCGCCCTAGGAACAGGTTTCTGGTCAAGCGCGCGCCGGGGCCTGACCTCACGAGGGTACAGGAAAATAACTCCGGATAATACTCTCAGCCATCAGGCGTCTGTCATCATCCAACGGCCGCCTGTTACACCGTAGCGTAACACAAGAGCATTAATGTATTAGGGTTGTAGTTTCATTCTTTTCTTAAATTTTGCACGTCCCCTGACGTGTCTAAAGACACGAGATTTTATTTTATACCCCTGTAAATTCACAAGCTACAACGCCCTTCAAACCGCAATACAGTAATGTTGGCACACTATTGTTAGTCAGCAGAAATAGGAGCTGGAGTGGTACCCACTTTGATGGTCTCTGGAATCAGAAACCCACCCAGTTTGTTTGAACTTTAAGTTACCACCATGTGTAAACCCGCCATAACATTATTATTAGACGTATTGTGAGCAACCTCTCTACAGCCTCAACACTTAACATTAAGTGATACTAAATATTTGTATTGAAAAATCCATTCCCAGTTTTCATTGATCGTACATAATCATCATCATCAGCCGACAGATGTCCACAGCTAGACACAGCCTTCCTCCCAAAGATCTCCATATACAGTCGGCTTGGCTTCCGGTTCCTCTGGGCACTAGGGACTGTCGTATCTAGAGATACAAATGGGGGGTTTTGGGTATTTCCCACCACGCTGGCCCAATGCGGAACTTCTACATGACTCTTGTTTCTTCTACCATCCTTCCAACTCTATTTCCCTCTCTTTTATCTCTTATATGATAATAGTTTAATATGATATTACATTCTTAGATCGGCAAGTCGATCGAGCAGTCGCGACTCCTCTGGTGTTGCGACTGTCCATGGTCGTCAATGATCATTTTCCAACAAGTGAACTGTTCGTTCGTTTACATACTAACTATAAATAAAAAAAAAATTAAAAATTAAATAAAATAGTTACTGTAACGGTGTGAGCGGCGGCCCGCTCCCAAAACATTAGCGCGCAAGTACTTCCTACGTTCAACTCGTGCGTTGTTATGACATCACTGAACAAATTGCGATAGACAAACAAACATTAATATAACTTAATGTAACTTGATTATATACATAATCGCGAATAAGTAACACTACTTGACTACCGACTTACAGATTCGTTAGTCTGTTTTTTTTTCGTCATCGTCTTCGGAAACTTATAAAGGTAAAGCCGTTGTTAGTCGTGGAAGATTACTTAGCGCTTATTTATGTATGAGCTGATTTAAGTTAGCTCCTTCTTCGTCATAGACAATTGTTGATGCCCACTGCTGAACTTAAGTCTCCTTTCAAGGGTCTTTCACTTGTGGTAGGTATCAGCTGACGAAGACCGCCCAGGTAGTAAAACTAACTACAGTAGTCATTTCTGCCGCCAAACAGTAGGGCGCACATATTACTGTGGCCCGATTAGAAAGACGCTGTAACCAGCGAAATTACTGTGGTAACAATACAACAGCTTAGGTTTCAAGACGACGAGCGCAATGTGGTGCCGACACCCTAACTACCACCACATTGTTAAAACCAGAGGTATCACTTACCATCAGGTGAACGAATTTAATAAAAAAAAACACAGTATATTAGGGTTATGCTTTCAGATACAATATTTACATTACCACAGTAATTACACTAACTGAAACATTAAAGTATAACACAGTAATGTTACATTACTGTTGATCAGTAATACTAGCCGCGGTGGTACTAAACTAAACTAAACGGTCGTCAGCAGTAACCTACCACCAGTAAATTCATATCTAATACGTCCGTTGATTTAAAAAAAAAAACAAATATGTCAACGAAAACTACATCAAGTAAGCTACAATTTAAGCTACATTTTAGATCTAGATAGGATCTTCTTTCTTCTTCTTGATAGAACTTCTCCCACCTTTACTTCGGGTCGGCTATTCTGGTCAATCTTCTAAATCTATCTCTATTTTGTGTCATAGCTTCTGTCAATTTGTTGGTCTTTGATCCTCATTGATCATCGTCAGCCGAGTAAATGGGGGGGTTGCCCAGGGTCTCCCTTCTTGGTTCCATCCTCACTCATCTTGGTTTTCGCATACCATAGCCGTACCAGGGCATATTTCATTATATAATGAAAATGGGTTTCGTTAGCCAATCACTCGAAAGCAAGTGAACGTATCAACAACGTGATCATTCGACGCGTAATGATCTGAAGATGGTTATAGGAAAATTATTTTTTTTACTTTCGATATATTTTCATTTTGTATTATTCATGCGGTTGCTATGGTAACGGTTGGTGCGGAGACATTCGCGGTTGCGGTTGCAGTCGAGGAATTTTTCCGACAAATTTCAAGTGTAATTATACATTATCAAAGCGGACGGGGCACGTGTAGTTAACATACAATTCATATGCGAATATATAATAAGATATATACAATTTAAATGTGTTTTTATAATTTACAACGCGACAGCGGATGCAACAAATATATGCGGACATGTTAATTGGAGAGGACGATGATAACATATATATAAATTAAAAAAAAAAATTCGACGAAGCGACGAGACGAGCAGGACATTCACCTGATGGTACGTGACTCGCCCGCTCATAGCAACTTAGCGCTGGTTTAACTATATACACTGCATTACGCTCGTTACCCCTGCAATTACTCTAACTACAACACCCTTCAAACCGGAACACGGTAATATTTGCACAGTACTGTCTGTCAGCTGCAATAGGCGCTGCGGTGGTACCTAGACGGTCTGCAGCAACGGAGACACTACCACCAGTGAAAGCAGTCCTTCAAACCGGATCATGGTCATATTTGCACAGTACTGTTTGTCAGCTGCAATAGCAGTTGCGGTGGTACCTAGACGGTCTGCAGCAACAAATACACTACCACCAGTGATAGCTATGGGTCCTTCAAACCGGATCACAGTAATATTCACACAGTACTGTCTGTCAGCTGCAATAGGGGTTGCGGTGGTACCTAGACGGTCTGTAGCAACGGAGACACTACCACCAGTGAAAGCAGTCCTTCAAACCGGATCATGGTCATATTTGCACAGTACTGTCTGTCAGCTGCAATAGCAGTTGCGGTGGTACCTAGACGGTCTGCAGCAACAGATACACTACCACCAGTGATAGCTATGGGTCCTTCAAACCGGATCACAGTAATATTCACACAGTACTGTCTGTCAGCTGCAATAGGGGTTGCGGTGGTACCTAGACGGTCTGTAGCAACGGAGACACTACCACCAGTGAAAGCAGTCCTTCAAACCGGATCATGGTCATATTTGCACAGTACTGTTTGTCAGCTGCAATAGCAGTTGCGGTGGTACCTAGACGGTCTGCAGCAACAAATACACTACCACCAGTGATAGCTATGGGTCCTTCAAACCGGATCACAGTAATATTCACACAGTACTGTCTGTCAGCTGCAATAGGGGTTGCGGTGGTACCTAGACGGTCTGTAGCATCAGAGACACTACCACCAGTGATAGCTATTGGTCCTTCAAACCGGATCACAGTAATATTCACACAGTACTGTCTGTCAGCTGCAATAGGGGTTGCGGTGGTACCTAGACGGTCTGTAGCATCAGAGACACTACCACCAGTGATAGCTATTGGTCCTTCAAACCGGATCATAGTAATATTCACACAGTACTGTCTGTCAGCTGCAATAGGGGTTGCGGTGGTACCTAGACGGTCTGTAGCATCAGAGACACTACCACCAGTGATAGCTATTGGTCCTTCAAACCGGATCACAGTAATATTCACACAGTACTGTCTGTCAGCTGCAATAGGGGTTGCGGTGGTACCTAGACGGTCTGTAGCATCAGAGACACTACCACCAGTGATAGCTATTGGTCCTTCAAACCGGATCATAGTAATATTCACACAGTACTGTCTGTCAGCTGCAATAGGGGTTGCGGTGGTACCTAGACGGTCTGTAGCATCAGAGACACTACCACCAGTGATAGCTATTGGTCCTTCAAACCGGATCACAGTAATATTCACACAGTACTGTCTGTCAGCTGCAATAGGGGTTGCGGTGGTACCTAGACGGTCTGTAGCATCAGAGACACTACCACCAGTGATAGCTATTGGTCCTTCAAACCGGATCACAGTAATATTCACACAGTACTGTCTGTCAGCTGCAATAGGGGTTGCGGTGGTACCTAGACGGTCTGTAGCATCAGAGACACTACCACCAGTGATAGCTATGGGTCCTTCAAACCGGATCACAGTAATATTCACACAGTACTGTCTGTCAGCTGCAATAGGGGTTGCGGTGGTACCTAGACGGTCTGTAGCATCAGAGACACTACCACCAGTGATAGCTATTGGTCCTTCAAACCGGATCACAGTAATATTCACACAGTACTGTCTGTCAGCTGCAATAGGGGTTGCGGTGGTACCTAGACGGTCTGTAGCATCAGAGACACTACCACCAGTGATAGCTATTGGTCCTTCAAACCGGATCACAGTAATATTCACACAGTACTGTCTGTCAGCTGCAATAGGGGTTGCGGTGGTACCTAGACGGTCTGTAGCATCAGAGACACTACCACCAGTGATAGCTATTGGTCCTTCAAACCGGATCACAGTAATATTCACACAGTACTGTCTGTCAGCTGCAATAGGGGTTGCGGTGGTACCTAGACGGTCTGCAGCAACAAATACACTACCACCAGTGATAGCTATGGGTCCTTCAAACCGGATCACAGTAATATTCACACAGTACTGTCTGTCAGCTGCAATAGGGGTTGCGGTGGTACCTAGACGGTCTGTAGCATCAGAGACACTACCACCAGTGATAGCTATTGGTCCTTCAAACCGGATCACAGTAATATTCACACAGTACTGTCTGTCAGCTGCAATAGGGGTTGCGGTGGTACCTAGACGGTCTGTAGCATCAGAGACACTACCACCAGTGATAGCTATGGGTCCTTCAAACCGGATCACAGTAATATTCACACAGTACTGTCTGTCAGCTGCAATAGGGGTTGCGGTGGTACCTAGACGGTCTGTAGCATCAGAGACACTACCACCAGTGATAGCTATTGGTCCTTCAAACCGGATCACAGTAATGTTCGCACAGTACCGTCTCTCGGCTACAATACGCGCTGCGGTGGTACCTAGACGGTCTGTAGCAACAGAGACACTACCACCAGTGATAGCTATGGGTCCTTCAAACCGGATCACAGTAATATTCACACAGTACTGTCTGTCAGCTGCAATAGGGGTTGCGGTGGTACCTAGACTGTCTGTAGCAACGGAGACACTACCACCAGTGAAAGCTATGAGTCCTTCAAACCGGATCATGGTCATATTTGCATAGTACTGTCTGTCAGTTGCAATAGCAGTTGCGGTGGTACCTAGACGGTCTGCAGCAACAGATACACTACCACCAGTGATAGCTATGGGTCCTTCAAACCGGATCACAGTAATATTCACACAGTACTGTCTGTCAGCTGCAATAGGGGTTGCGGTGGTACCTAGACTGTCTGTAGCAACGGAGACACTACCACCAGTGAAAGCTATGAGTCCTTCAAACCGGATCATGGTCATATTTGCACAGTACTGTCTGTCAGTTGCAATAGCAGTTGCGGTGGTACCTAGACGGTCTGCAGCAACAGATACACTACCACCAGTGATAGCTATGGGTCCTTCAAACCGGATCACAGTAATATTCACACAGTACTGTCTGTCAGCTGCAATAGGGGTTGCGGTGGTACCTAGACTGTCTGTAGCAACGGAGACACTACCACCAGTGAAAGCTATGAGTCCTTCAAACCGGATCATGGTCATATTTGCACAGTACTGTCTGTCAGTTGCAATAGCAGTTGCGGTGGTACCTAGACGGTCTGCAGCAACAGATACACTACCACCAGTGATAGCTATGGGTCCTTCAAACCGGATCACAGTAATATTCACACAGTACTGTCTGTCAGCTGCAATAGGGGTTGCGGTGGTACCTAGACGGTCTGTAGCATCAGAGACACTACCACCAGTGATAGCTATTGGTCCTTCAAACCGGATCATAGTAGTGTTCGCACAGTACCGTCTCTCGGCTACAATACGCGCTGCGGTGGTACCTAGACGGTCTGTAGCAACAGAGACACTACCACCAGTGATAGCTATTGGTCCTTCAAACCGGATCACAGTAATGTTCGCACAGTACCGTCTCTCGGCTACAATACGCGCTGCGGTGGTACCTAGACGGTCTGTAGCAACAGAGACACTACCACCAGTGATAGCTGTTGGTCCTTCAAACCGGATCACAGTAATGTTCGCACAGTACCGTCTCTCGGCTACAATACGCGCTGCGGTGGTACCTAGACGGTCTGTAGCAACAGAGACACTACCACCAGTGATAGCTGTTGGTCCTTCAAACCGGATCACAGTAATGTTCGCACAGTACCGTCTCTCGGCTACAATACGCGCTGCGGTGGTACCTAGACGGTCTGTAGCAACAGAGACACTACCACCAGTGATAGCTGTTGGTCCTTCAAACCGGATCACAGTAATGTTCGCACAGTACCGTCTCTCGGCTACAATACGCGCTGCGGTGGTACCTAGACGGTCTGTAGCAACAGAGACACTACCACCAGTGATAGCTGTTGGTCCTTCAAACCGGATCACAGTAATGTTCGCACAGTACCGTCTCTCGGCTACAATACGCGCTGCGGTGGTACCTAGACGGTCTGTAGCAACAGAGACACTACCACCAGTGATAGCTGTTGGTCCTTCAAACCGGATCACAGTAATGTTCGCACAGTACCGTCTCTCGGCTACAATACGCGCTGCGGTGGTACCTAGACGGTCTGTAGCAACAGAGACACTACCACCAGTGATAGCTATTGGTCCTTCAAACCGGATCACAGTAATGTTCGCACAGTACCGTCTCTCGGCTACAATACGCGCTGCGGTGGTACCTAGACGGTCTGTAGCAACAGAGACACTACCACCAGTGATAGCTATTGGTCCTTCAAACCGGATCACAGTAATGTTCGCACAGTACCGTCTCTCGGCTACAATACGCGCTGCGGTGGTACCTAGACGGTCTGTAGCAACAGAGACACTACCACCAGTGATAGCTGTTGGTCCTTCAAACCGGATCACAGTAATGTTCGCACAGTACCGTCTCTCGGCTACAATACGCGCTGCGGTGGTACCTAGACGGTCTGTAGCAACAGAGACACTACCACCAGTGATAGCTGTTGGTCCTTCAAACCGGATCACAGTAATGTTCGCACAGTACCGTCTCTCGGCTACAATACGCGCTGCGGTGGTACCTAGACGGTCTGTAGCAACAGAGACACTACCACCAGTGATAGCTATTGGTCCTTCAAACCGGATCACAGTAATGTCCGCACAGTACCGTCTCTCGGCTACAATACGCGCTGCGGTGGTACCTAGACGGTCTGTAGCAACAGAGACACTACCACCAGTGATAGCTATTGGTCCTTCAAACCGGATCACAGTAATGTTCGCACAGTACCGTCTCTCGGCTACAATACGCGCTGCGGTGGTACCTAGACGGTCTGT
Source organism: Troides oblongomaculatus (assembly GCA_029032895.1). Taxonomy (NCBI): domain Eukaryota; kingdom Metazoa; phylum Arthropoda; class Insecta; order Lepidoptera; family Papilionidae; genus Troides; species Troides oblongomaculatus. Next base: position 1,459,251 of record JARDWC010000151.1, read on the forward strand.
AGCAACAGAGACACTACCACCAGTGATAGCTGTTGGTCCTTCAAACCGGATCACAGTAATGTTCGCACAGTACCGTCTCTCGGCTACAATACGCGCTGCGGTGGTACCTAGACGGTCTGTAGCAACAGAGACACTACCACCAGTGATAGCTGTTGGTCCTTCAAACCGGATCACAGTAATGTTCGCACAGTACCGTCTCTCGGCTACAATACGCGCTGCGGTGGTACCTAGACGGTCTGTAGCAACAGAGACACTACCACCAGTGATAGCTATTGGTCCTTCAAACCGGATCACAGTAATGTTCGCACAGTACCGTCTCTCGGCTACAATACGCGCTGCGGTGGTACCTAGACGGTCTGTAGCAACAGAGACACTACCACCAGTGATAGCTATTGGTCCTTCAAACCGGATCACAGTAATGTTCGCACAGTACCGTCTCTCGGCTACAATACGCGCTGCGGTGGTACCTAGACGGTCTGTAGCAACAGAGACACTACCACCAGTGATAGCTGTTGGTCCTTCAAACCGGATCACAGTAATGTTCGCACAGTACCGTCTCTCGGCTACAATACGCGCTGCGGTGGTACCTAGACGGTCTGTAGCAACAGAGACACTACCACCAGTGATAGCTGTTGGTCCTTCAAACCGGATCACAGTAATGTTCGCACAGTACCGTCTCTCGGCTACAATACGCGCTGCGGTGGTACCTAGACGGTCTGTAGCAACAGAGACACTACCACCAGTGATAGCTATTGGTCCTTCAAACCGGATCACAGTAATATTCACACAGTACTGTCTGTCAGCTGCAATAGGGGTTGCGGTGGTACCTAGACGGTCTGTAGCATCAGAGACACTACCACCAGTGATAGCTATTGGTCCTTCAAACCGGATCACAGTAATATTCACACAGTACTGTCTGTCAGCTGCAATAGGGGTTGCGGTGGTACCTAGACGGTCTGTAGCATCAGAGACACTACCACCAGTGATAGCTATTGGTCCTTCAAACCGGATCACAGTAATATTCACACAGTACTGTCTGTCAGCTGCAATAGGGGTTGCGGTGGTACCTAGACGGTCTGTAGCAACAAATACACTACCACCAGTGATAGCTATGGGTCCTTCAAACCGGATCACAGTAATATTCACACAGTACTGTCTGTCAGCTGCAATAGGGGTTGCGGTGGTACCTAGACGGTCTGCAGCAACAAATACACTACCACCAGTGATAGCTATGGGTCCTTCAAACCGGATCACAGTAATATTCACACAGTACTGTCTGTCAGCTGCAATAGGGGTTGCGGTGGTACCTAGACGGTCTGTAGCATCAGAGACACTACCACCAGTGATAGCTATGGGTCCTTCAAACCGGATCACAGTAATATTCACACAGTACTGTCTGTCAGCTGCAATAGGGGTTGCGGTGGTACCTAGACGGTCTGTAGCATCAGAGACACTACCACCAGTGATAGCTATTGGTCCTTCAAACCGGATCACAGTAATATTCACACAGTACTGTCTGTCAGCTGCAATAGGGGTTGCGGTGGTACCTAGACGGTCTGTAGCAACAGAGACACTACCACCAGTGATAGCTATGGGTCCTTCAAACCGGATCACAGTAATATTCACACAGTACTGTCTGTCAGCTGCAATAGGGGTTGCGGTGGTACCTAGACGGTCTGCAGCAACAAATACACTACCACCAGTGATAGCTATGGGTCCTTCAAACCGGATCACAGTAATATTCACACAGTACTGTCTGTCAGCTGCAATAGGGGTTGCGGTGGTACCTAGACGGTCTGTAGCATCAGAGACACTACCACCAGTGATAGCTATTGGTCCTTCAAACCGGATCACAGTAATATTCACACAGTACTGTCTGTCAGCTGCAATAGGGGTTGCGGTGGTACCTAGACGGTCTGTAGCATCAGAGACACTACCACCAGTGATAGCTATGGGTCCTTCAAACCGGATCACAGTAATATTCACACAGTACTGTCTGTCAGCTGCAATAGGGGTTGCGGTGGTACCTAGACGGTCTGTAGCATCAGAGACACTACCACCAGTGATAGCTATGGGTCCTTCAAACCGGATCACAGTAATATTCACACAGTACTGTCTGTCAGCTGCAATAGGGGTTGCGGTGGTACCTAGACGGTCTGTAGCATCAGAGACACTACCACCAGTGATAGCTATTGGTCCTTCAAACCGGATCACAGTAATATTCACACAGTACTGTCTGTCAGCTGCAATAGGGGTTGCGGTGGTACCTAGACGGTCTGTAGCATCAGAGACACTACCACCAGTGATAGCTATTGGTCCTTCAAACCGGATCACAGTAATATTCACACAGTACTGTCTGTCAGCTGCAATAGGGGTTGCGGTGGTACCTAGACGGTCTGTAGCATCAGAGACACTACCACCAGTGATAGCTATGGGTCCTTCAAACCGGATCACAGTAATATTCACACAGTACTGTCTGTCAGCTGCAATAGCAGTTGCGGTGGTACCTAGACGGTCTGCAGCAACAAATACACTACCACCAGTGATAGCTATGGGTCCTTCAAACCGGATCACAGTAATATTCACACAGTACTGTCTGTCAGCTGCAATAGGGGTTGCGGTGGTACCTAGACGGTCTGTAGCATCAGAGACACTACCACCAGTGATAGCTATTGGTCCTTCAAACCGGATCACAGTAATATTCACACAGTACTGTCTGTCAGCTGCAATAGGGGTTGCGGTGGTACCTAGACGGTCTGTAGCATCAGAGACACTACCACCAGTGATAGCTATTGGTCCTTCAAACCGGATCACAGTAATATTCACACAGTACTGTCTGTCAGCTGCAATAGGGGTTGCGGTGGTACCTAGACGGTCTGTAGCATCAGAGACACTACCACCAGTGATAGCTATGGGTCCTTCAAACCGGATCACAGTAATATTCACACAGTACTGTCTGTCAGCTGCAATAGCAGTTGCGGTGGTACCTAGACGGTCTGCAGCAACAAATACACTACCACCAGTGATAGCTATTGGTCCTTCAAACCGGATCATAGTAGTGTTCGCACAGTACCGTCTCTCGGCTACAATACGCGCTGCGCGGGTACCTAGACTGTCTGTAGCAACGGAGACACTACCACCAGTGAAAGCTATGAGTCCTTCAAACCGGATCATGGTCATATTTGCACAGTACTGTCTGTCAGTTGCAATAGCAGTTGCGGTGGTACCTAGACGGTCTGTAGCAACAGAGACACTACCACCAGTGATAGCTATTGGTCCTTCAAACCGGATCACAGTAATGTTCGCACAGTACCGTCTCTCGGCTACAATACGCGCTGCGGTGGTACCTAGACGGTCTGTAGCAACAGAGACACTACCACCAGTGATAGCTATTGGTCCTTCAAACCGGATCACAGTAATGTTCGCACAGTACCGTCTCTCGGCTACAATACGCGCTGCGGTGGTACCTAGACGGTCTGTAGCAACAGAGACACTACCACCAGTGATAGCTATTGGTCCTTCAAACCGGATCACAGTAATGTTCGCACAGTACCGTCTCTCGGCTACAATACGCGCTGCGGTGGTACCTAGACGGTCTGTAGCAACAGAGACACTACCACCAGTGATAGCTATTGGTCCTTCAAACCGGATCACAGTAATGTTCGCACAGTACCGTCTCTCGGCTACAATACGCGCTGCGGTGGTACCTAGACGGTCTGTAGCAACAGAGACACTACCACCAGTGATAGCTATTGGTCCTTCAAACCGGATCACAGTAATGTTCGCACAGTACCGTCTCTCGGCTACAATACGCGCTGCGGTGGTACCTAGACGGTCTGTAGCAACAGAGACACTACCACCAGTGATAGCTATTGGTCCTTCAAACCGGATCACAGTAATGTTCGCACAGTACCGTCTCTCGGCTACAATACGCGCTGCGGTGGTACCTAGACGGTCTGTAGCAACAGAGACACTACCACCAGTGATAGCTATTGGTCCTTCAAACCGGATCACAGTAATGTTCGCACAGTACCGTCTCTCGGCTACAATACGCGCTGCGGTGGTACCTAGACGGTCTGTAGCAACAGAGACACTACCACCAGTGATAGCTATTGGTCCTTCAAACCGGATCACAGTAATGTTCGCACAGTACCGTCTCTCGGCTACAATACGCGCTGCGGTGGTACCTAGACGGTCTGTAGCAACAGAGACACTACCACCAGTGATAGCTATTGGTCCTTCAAACCGGATCACAGTAATGTTCGCACAGTACCGTCTCTCGGCTACAATACGCGCTGCGGTGGTACCTAGACGGTCTGTAGCAACAGAGACACTACCACCAGTGATAGCTATTGGTCCTTCAAACCGGATCACAGTAATGTTCGCACAGTACCGTCTCTCGGCTACAATACGCGCTGCGGTGGTACCTAGACGGTCTGTAGCAACAGAGACACTACCACCAGTGATAGCTATTGGTCCTTCAAACCGGATCACAGTAATGTTCGCACAGTACCGTCTCTCGGCTACAATACGCGCTGCGGTGGTACCTAGACGGTCTGTAGCAACAGAGACACTACCACCAGTGATAGCTATTGGTCCTTCAAACCGGATCACAGTAATGTTCGCACAGTACCGTCTCTCGGCTACAATACGCGCTGCGGTGGTACCTAGACGGTCTGTAGCAACAGAGACACTACCACCAGTGATAGCTATTGGTCCTTCAAACCGGATCACAGTAATGTTCGCACAGTACCGTCTCTCGGCTACAATACGCGCTGCGGTGGTACCTAGACGGTCTGTAGCAACAGAGACACTACCACCAGTGATAGCTATTGGTCCTTCAAACCGGATCACAGTAATGTTCGCACAGTACCGTCTCTCGGCTACAATACGCGCTGCGGTGGTACCTAGACGGTCTGTAGCAACAGAGACACTACCACCAGTGATAGCTATTGGTCCTTCAAACCGGATCACAGTAATGTTCGCACAGTACCGTCTCTCGGCTACAATACGCGCTGCGGTGGTACCTAGACGGTCTGTAGCAACAGAGACACTACCACCAGTGATAGCTATTGGTCCTTCAAACCGGATCACAGTAATGTTCGCACAGTACCGTCTCTCGGCTACAATACGCGCTGCGGTGGTACCTAGACGGTCTGTAGCAACAGAGACACTACCACCAGTGATAGCTATTGGTCCTTCAAACCGGATCACAGTAATGTTCGCACAGTACCGTCTCTCGGCTACAATACGCGCTGCGGTGGTACCTAGACGGTCTGTAGCAACAGAGACACTACCACCAGTGATAGCTATTGGTCCTTCAAACCGGATCACAGTAATGTTCGCACAGTACCGTCTCTCGGCTACAATACGCGCTGCGGTGGTACCTAGACGGTCTGTAGCAACAGAGACACTACCACCAGTGATAGCTATTGGTCCTTCAAACCGGATCACAGTAATGTTCGCACAGTACCGTCTCTCGGCTACAATACGCGCTGCGGTGGTACCTAGACGGTCTGTAGCAACAGAGACACTACCACCAGTGATAGCTATTGGTCCTTCAAACCGGATCACAGTAATGTTCGCACAGTACCGTCTCTCGGCTACAATACGCGCTGCGGTGGTACCTAGACGGTCTGTAGCAACAGAGACACTACCACCAGTGATAGCTATTGGTCCTTCAAACCGGATCACAGTAATGTTCGCACAGTACCGTCTCTCGGCTACAATACGCGCTGCGGTGGTACCTAGACGGTCTGTAGCAACAGAGACACTACCACCAGTGATAGCTATTGGTCCTTCAAACCGGATCACAGTAATGTTCGCACAGTACCGTCTCTCGGCTACAATACGCGCTGCGGTGGTACCTAGACGGTCTGTAGCAACAGAGACACTACCACCAGTGATAGCTATTGGTCCTTCAAACCGGATCACAGTAATGTTCGCACAGTACCGTCTCTCGGCTACAATACGCGCTGCGGTGGTACCTAGACGGTCTGTAGCAACAGAGACACTACCACCAGTGATAGCTATTGGTCCTTCAAACCGGATCACAGTAATGTTCGCACAGTACCGTCTCTCGGCTACAATACGCGCTGCGGTGGTACCTAGACGGTCTGTAGCAACAGAGACACTACCACCAGTGATAGCTATTGGTCCTTCAAACCGGATCACAGTAATGTTCGCACAGTACCGTCTCTCGGCTACAATACGCGCTGCGGTGGTACCTAGACGGTCTGTAGCAACAGAGACACTACCACCAGTGATAGCTATTGGTCCTTCAAACCGGATCACAGTAATGTTCGCACAGTACCGTCTCTCGGCTACAATACGCGCTGCGGTGGTACCTAGACGGTCTGTAGCAACAGAGACACTACCACCAGTGATAGCTATTGGTCCTTCAAACCGGATCACAGTAATGTTCGCACAGTACCGTCTCTCGGCTACAATACGCGCTGCGGTGGTACCTAGACGGTCTGTAGCAACAGAGACACTACCACCAGTGATAGCTATTGGTCCTTCAAACCGGATCACAGTAATGTTCGCACAGTACCGTCTCTCGGCTACAATACGCGCTGCGGTGGTACCTAGACGGTCTGTAGCAACAGAGACACTACCACCAGTGATAGCTATTGGTCCTTCAAACCGGATCACAGTAATGTTCGCACAGTACCGTCTCTCGGCTACAATACGCGCTGCGGTGGTACCTAGACGGTCTGTAGCAACAGAGACACTACCACCAGTAAAATACTATATGCATCAGATTATAAAACTGGTCCTAATCTTAGTCTACGTAACCTTTAAGTATATACACTGCTGTGGGAAACTGTTCCTTATTTTATATAACAAATAAAGTTTATATTCCTTTGCAGTACCTGCGGGGGAAGCACGTCTATTGTAGGGTGTAAGCAATTCAAATTAAGTAATTACTAGCATGACGTAGTATCAAAAAAAAATTATTAAAATGCGTCCGCTTATGAAGAGTATGCTGACTTCACTAGGTCACCTAATTAAAAGTGATGTTATTAATACGTAAATTATGTTTTTGTTCTTTAGAATTAATAAGCATTTAATTATCTCTAAACTACGATAACAGACTTGAGGGATCTTTTATGGGAAGAAAACTATAACTCAGAACCTCTTCCCTCCACTTTATACCCTCGCCATCCCTAAATCACTTTTAGGCGCCTTCTACAAGCACTACCCTAGTCCTACACCAAGTACCGCAGTGTTTAAAGACGAAGGTCTATAATTCGTGGGGGTACCAGTGATGACCAGGAATACCGAGACGTACTTACAGTGGACCTGATGAAGAAACTTGAAGTCGCAGAGAAAGCATTAGATATCGTATGCTTGGGTTTCTTTGCGTGATCGATTCAGAAATGAGGAGAACCGCAGGAGAACTAAGGTTATTGACATCGCCCAAAAGATTGCTGACCTTTAGTGAAGCCCAAACGATTGCTGACCTTCAGTGAAGCCCAAACGATTGCTGACCTTCAGTGAAGCCCAAACGATTGCTGACCTTTAGTGAAGCCCAAACGATTGCTGACCTTCAGTGAAGCCCAAACGATTGCTGACCTTCAGTGAAGCCCAAACGATTGCTGACCTTCAGTGAAGCCCAAACGATTGCTGACCTTCAGTGAAGCCCAAACGATTGCTGACCTTTAGTGAAGCCCAAACGATTGCTGACCTTCAGTGAAGCCCAAACGATTGCTGACCTTCAGTGAAGCCCAAACGATTGCTGACCTTCAGTGAAGCCCAAACGATTGCTGACCTTCAGTGAAGCCCAAACGATTGCTGACCTTCAGTGAAGCCCAAACGATTGCTGACCTTCAGTGAAGCCCAAACGATTGCTGACCTTCAGTGAAGCCCAAACGATTGCTGACCTTCAGTGAAGCCCAAACGATTGCTGACCTTCTGTGTAGCCCAAACGATTGCTGACCTTCAGTGAAGCCCAAACGATTGCTGACCTTCTGTGTAGCCCAAACGATTGCTGACCTTCAGTGAAGCCCAAACGATTGCTGACCTTCTGTGTAGCCCAAAAGATTGCTGACCTTTAGTGATGCCCAAAAGATTTGCTAACCTTTAGTGAAGCCCAAAAGATTTGCTAACCTTTAGTAAAGCCCAAAAGATTGCTGACCCTCAGTGAAGCCCAAATAATTGCTGACTTTCAGTAAAGCCCAAAAGATTTACTAACCTTTAGTGAAGCCCAAAAGATTGCTGACCCTCAGTGAAGCCCAAATAATTGCTGACTTTCAGTGAAGCCCAAAAGATTGCTGACTTTCAGTGAAGCCCAAAAGATTGGTAACTTTCAGTGCAGCCCAAAATATTGCTGACCTTCAGTGAAGCCCAAAAGATTGTTGACCTTCAGTGAAGCCCAAAAGATTTTCTAACCTTTAGTAAAATCCAAAAGATTGCTAACTTTCAGTGAAGCCCAAAATATTGCTAACCTTCAATGACAATGGACAGGATACATCGCTCGAAAGACCGACGGCCGATGGGGCAGTAAGGTCTTCGAGTGGCGGACGTAGTAGCAAGACGTGATCCGGTTCCACATGCCCAGTATCAAGGGAGCTGTAAGAGTCAAAATGACTACCAAGCGCTCAGCATCATCAGAGAATAGAGGTAATTGCTGGCAGGCCTCCAACAGGGTAATCCGGTCTGACATAGGATACGGTTAACGCAGAAGATGAGGAAGACTTATGCTTAGCAGTGGACTTAATCCGGATAATATAAAGTAACAGAATACTATTATATTTGTATATGGTAAATATACTAAGTATAATCTTAATATAGCAACCTGGTATATACCTTCGTCACTTAAAAAAGGATTAGTGGTTTTGAGATTCTTTGTATCTAATGATGTAGCGTGTAGTCATCATCAGCTGACAGACGTCCACAGCTGGACATAGGCCTTCAAAGATTCCCACATCGATCGGATTCAAGTGAGATTTGGGCCATTTCCCACCACACTGGCTTAATGAAGGTTGGTGGGAGCCAGAGCCTACTTTCTTAATTACCAGAGTACAACACTAGCAGGCAGGTGAGGCACACCCCTAGTGTGTATTGTTCAAGCTTGATTGATTAAAAAACGTGCCTAAAGTTTCTACTTTAAAATACCAAGTTCCAAAATACTTGAAAGTATTTTCAATACTCGCCATATTGAACTGGAAAATTAAACTTTAATACTATTATTAGCAACATCTTCCGTATATAATGTTTTTATTGAAGTATTATGTAAATTTAACTCGTTTATCATATCTTACGTACTATGTTAAACGCGTCGAGTATATTTATGTGTAAAAAAAACGCAATTTATAATCTTAATATGTATAATCGAAAATACTCCAGAAGTTATCGTATACTCTAAAGTATCATAAATAACTTTTAAAGTATTAAAAAATTATTAAAATCGAAGCTCAATTGAATCTCTAGAATATTAATACTTAAGAGATTTGCTCGAGTATTTCGTGCGGCGTACTTATGAATAAATACTACGTTTTAATACCTGGTCCTTTTGTTCCCTAGCGCCCTGTTCTAGAGAACGGTAGATAATTTGCGTCTGTTATTTCTTGTTTTAATTAGGTAATTTAGACGAACGACAAAACAACATTTTATATCTAGCGTACACAATGAAGCTGTGTAAACATCCTAATTGATAAAAGTATATACATTGTTAAATATCAGTTAATATTTTTCATTAAAGTCCTTATACTTATATCACTTTCATATCGATACATATCATTTTCAAATGTAATCCGGTTCAAAGTAACTTGATTGTGCTTATTAAATTATAACCACACTTAAGTTATAACAATTTTAACAAGCTTTTACTTAATTTACTTTTTTTTTAAATATTTCTCTTTAAAATACCAGATCCCGTGTCAATCCTGTTCGTTGATTTACTGTATACATGCTCTGAACGAAAGAAACTACTGGACATGGCTTTCTATTATATAATTTTAAATATTTTTTTTTATTCAACGAATCGATGAAACGAGCAGGACTTTCACCTGATTACAAGTGATACGCTCATAACAACGTGGCGCTAGTTGTTATACACTGCATCACATTTAGACATTTAGTCTTTAAGTAGCACATAAAGAGACTGAACAACATATCTCAAAGCGAGCATAATATGGTGCAGTGTATATATAACCCTACGTTGTTATGGACAGGCGTATTACTTACCACCAGATAAACGTCTTACGCACATCATCCATTCGTCTATAAAAAAATTTCTATATATGCAGTGTAAACATCTTAACAAACGCTATATTGTTATTAAAATTCGTATCACTTACCATCAGATTAAAGTCCTCCTAGTCTCCTATTTAAGTATAACAAAAAAAAGTTGCTTATATGTTGCTTAACACAAGAGATAAGTTTATGTCCATAACAAGCCGTTCGTCGCGATATATAGATAAATGGGATACTGTACGGCGTGCGGAGCCGGGCAAGTGTTCACCACATGTTAGCTGGTGTTGACATTCCACGTTCCCCGCCTGATTGTATACTATTCACCATGAGCGCAACAGTACCACACGCATTAATAATATATTAAAACATACGAAATTACTGCGGTAACGCGACTTAACTATCTCAAAGCGACTGTCCCGTTATTCCAATAATTACACTAAGTACCTTTAAACCGGAACACAGTAATATCCACATTACTGTTTGTCGGCTGCTATAGGATCTGCGGTGGTACCTGAACGGTCTCCAGCAGAGACCTATCATCATCAGGGCGAAAATCTACTAAAAAAGATCCAATACCAAAAGACCCTGGTTCTGGTGGAAAGCCAAGGTTATGTAAAATGTTTACCAACTAAAACCCTTTCGCTGGTCATCCTCAGTGTGCTGCTGGAAGCCCTAGGATCTTCAGAAATCTACGCCTAAAGCATGTCTCAGGGAGAGCTGTTCTTCAGCACCCTCGCTTTGGTTCGACAAGCACTAGACCAGCTCGTACATGTCAGACATCCCAAGCTCGTTTATTGGACAATCAAGACCCTAACCTTCAAAGCCCTCACTTAATTTCCGGTGAACGGTTCTCCTGTCACCTGTCTATGAATGTAGCCAAGTGGATGTCGTGATCACTAATTTGTGCCTAATTAGGTACGGCGCGATGATGTCACCAAAACCCTAAAAATATTTTCTAAACACTTTCCCATAGATTCACCACAAGCCGTATCGCCGATCCCCTGAGATGGAGAAAAAACTACACGCCGACACCTGTTACTCCTCCGCATCCGTTGCAACCATAGACTGCACAGCGAATAGATAGCAGACATATTCTCAATTACCAGTAACAACATAAAAATGTTTGAAAGATAGCAGATGAAGTCCACAATAGGGGTTCCGCACACCTCACCTGCTCGTGGTGCTGCTAATCAACAAACGAGGCTCCGGCCCCCACCAACCCGCATTGGGTAACCGTGGTGGGAAATGGCCCAAATTCTCTCATATGAAATCCTGCAAACGTGGGAATCTTAGGGAAAGTCTATGTCCAGCTGTGGTCATCTATCGGCTGATGAAGAAGGATAAATTTAATAATATTGTTATCCAAATATGGATGTTGGGATTGTTGAGTACTACGTCGTACTTCCCCAAAGTCTATACCATCAGAAATTTTTCATAGACAACAATTTCTCATGTTCTCATAAACGGTATTGTTGCCTAAAGCTATCTTTGGTCATGTTCTAAGTTCTGTTGTTCTGAGCTAAAAATCTTAAATTCATTTTTTTTTAATAAACTACGTTCATCTGATGGTAAGTGATACTCCTGCCTATAACAAGGATGCTCTATTAAAGGTGAATTTACACAGCACCACATTTCGCATTTCAGAAGATGTTGAGTCTTGCTATTCCAATTACACTACTCGTTGCATTAGCTACGGCGCCTTTCAAACCGGAACACAGTAATGTTTGTCGAATACAATAGGCGCAGCGGTAGTACAGGTCTCCAGCAACAGAGATCTACCACTAGTTAAACATGTTATATGGTGATTAGAAAAGTCCGTCGGTTCTATTTGGTTAGTAGCTCTGTGGCGACTGCGGCGTCTCTTTCGCGCGCAACATGGCCGCCGCCATCTGTCAAAAATTTACATTTTATACACATTACGGCCGCGCGGAAAAATATAACAAAAAGCATTCGTTGAGCAAGGAATTTGTAATTAAAACGATATCACCATCAGCAATAAACGCTCACAGCGAGCGCGCGGAAGTTGCGTAGATCGTTATCAGCAGGTTTGGAGGTCTCCGCCGAATCCGAAATAATAAGAAACCTACACACAATTTTTCCGCAACAGAGTTAAATTGAAGGTAATTAGTTATAATTCCGAGCAATTATGTATTATTCATATCGAATATCGCATTAAAACTTCAGGGGCGGAACAAAAAAAAAAATAGGTACACGTATTTTGAATTTTGTATTACTTTAACAATCCTCCGCTTCCCAAATCCTAATTAAAGTAATTAAACAACAGCGTTATTTAATTGTCGACTTAACACTGAAAACGTTTAGTTTCTTTATATTGTATATTCTCTTATCTAGACCTCACGACACAGGACCTAGAGTAAGACTAATTTTTTTTAATATTATTCAAACAAGGCGACGAGCGCGACGATCACGTGATAGTAAGTGATATACCATAACGTGGCGCTAGTTAGGATCGTATATTGTACACCACATTACGGTCAACGCCTGAGACAAAATGTTGAATCCTGTTTATCCTAGTAATTATACTAGATATGGCGCCCTTCAAACCAGACCTGCACTGTATGACGGCAGAAATAAGCTCTGCGGTGGTAACTAGGCGGTCTTTGGAAACGGAGATCTACCTGCATTAGTGTTTTCACTTAGTAATTATTTTAAAGCGAGGAAACGTTGATGAACCATTTCAAACCTGGAAAGGTATATGTCGTGCAGTTGACGTCTATCAGCTGATGATGATGAGATATATGTACTCTAAAATATTATCTATTTATTAATTTTGGACAACAATTTCATCAAAGAATTAAATTCTTGTGATAAATTGGTAGGGCTCTGTTACGTCAGTCCTGTAGTCTCGGACTAGTAAGAATAGGACTTAGATAAGCCCTGCCTGTCGTAGAAGGCGACTGGAAGGGTTTAGGAGTTCCGCAGCCCTTAATGGTGAGGGCCTTATCGCTCAACAAGCGAACCTGCGTGGGACAGCGTATGGCTCAGCGATGGTGCGTAGGTCATCAACCCTTCTCAAGAAGGCGAAAAAACGCGGCCATGAACTCGGCCAGCTCTCGCTCTTCGGCCAGCCGATCCCATGGAGAAGCTCGGTCAAATACCTCGGCGTCACACTCGACACCAGACTCAATTTCGTCGCCCACATCCGCGAGGCGAGAAAGAAAGCGGCCCAAGTACTGGGCAAGCTATACCCCTTGCTGTGTAAGAAGAGCAAGCTCTCTCTCAGACACAAGCTTCACCTTTACAAGGTATGCGTAAGACCTATAATGTCTTACGCAAGCGTTGTCTTCGCCCATTCGTCCGAAGACCGTCTCAAACCTCTGCAGACTCTCCAGAACCGTTTTACCCGCACCACGACTGGTGCCGAATGGTACCAGCGCAATGTGGACATCCACAGCGACCTTAAACTCCCAACGATCAAGGAGCACTTCAGAGAGTGCTCCGTGACCTACTTCGCCAAGGCGGCAACTCATCCCAACCCTCTGGTGGCCAGCGCGGCCAACTACGTGCTACCTCCGAATCCCAGGACGAAAAAGCGCAGACCGCGGCACGCGCTTATTCCGACATCCCAAGGGGTCCCGCAAACCACACACATACCCTCAGTCACCGACAGCACCGACATCACCACACACACTTCGGACACTACCAACACGCTCCGAATATCAGCATCACGCCGCCCTCGCTTCAGAACGCGGCGCCGCAGCTACTCACACACCGCGTACACTAAGTACACCCGCGACCGTGGGCGGTCCTCGCCGCCCAGAGATTCCGATACAGGCGAAGGTAGTCAGGGAACGGGCCCGCGCCCGGCCTCGACGACCGAGTAGAATCGCCAGATAAAGAACTACAAGAACCAGACACACACAATACAGAATCATCCGCCAGACAGCTACATCCCGCGTAGCGCATTTTAGTTTATAGAAACTCAGGCCGTGGATCCGGGTCCACGAGCCCAGTGTCAGATGAGCTGTAAGAGCCGCTGTGGCTTGCAGCCCTGTCTACAACAAGAATATAGTGTACAGGAAGGAGGGTTAGACCCTTCCTCAGAGATGTGCTAACACAAAGTGTAGAAGAGCACCGGTGCGTTTTGTAAGAGTTCCCGGAGCATCTCCGAATGCACTGATGCAGACCACGGAGGAGGTTTTAGTAAGTAAGAATCTCACTTAACCCTGACTTCCCCCATAAGCAGGGTACCTTTCGAAGATTTCCCCCCCAAAACCAAAAAGGAAAGTGCTCTGTTACATGAACTTAACTACGAACATGATTTTGGACTAATCTAGATTCCATCGTTCAGTTAAATAGAATAACATTCATTAGCATATTTTATATGCAAGAAAAAATCCAAAAAAACTTAAGAAATCCTCCACACTCGTGCGATAAGAATAAATTAAAAAAAAAAACAGTAACATTTTAAGTTTATCTCCGTGTAGTTATATAATTTATATTTATTCCTTTGATAATATTCTTGATCACCTTCTCAATTCGTACGCCACCAGGGCAGCAGGTGGCGAGGTCGGGGCCAGGTGCTAATGAAAGCCTGTCGACGACCAGGCAGATGGCGCGGACAGATTCTGAGTACCTGAACAATCTCTACGGTCCCACGAGAAGCCGGACTAGTGCTAATTTGATAACAACTGGAATGTTTGGAGCCATATTGAATTTTGGTATTTAGTATTCAGTATGCTGACCCTCGGATTATGATATACCATCAGCACAGCATTTCTCTGTTCCAGCTGCTAACATATGACAACATTGTTCTAAACATTTCATCATCCATAACCTCATTTTCACTTAATACCATTTGAAATTAAGGTCTAGTATTAAACCGCTATAGATGGAACGGATGATGATGATCATTATCATCATTATCAGCCCTTGGAATAAGTATCATGCTTTATATTATAGTTATTTATGCTGTTCGAAAGTCATTTCTATCAAGGTTATTCTAACTTTTACCAATTCAGTTATGTTATCTTATGTCGCAAGTGTTTCATTGTAAGACACAACACGCAAAACTTCTTCACCGCCATTATCTCCATCACAATCATCATCACCATAGTCATCGTAATCTTTACTAACATCATCACTACCGCTGTCAACTTACAGGGGACACCTATTGTTGAATCTGGTCTCGCAGTCCTAATCTCCAGACCAACCGTGCCTATACTTCCCGTATTCGGATTTTCGTAAGCTTCATCATCATCAGAATCATCATCAGCTTCAAACTTTATAATTTTATTCATCATTAGAAGAGTATGATAGATGATAGAATTTACTTTTGAATATTAAACAATTTCATAGATTTCTTTTATCTCTGGTATTTACGTATGTGTGGTGTTTCCAAAACTGGAACAAGTTCATCGTTAAGGACTTCTTCTATCGTATGAGCAGCAGTAACTTGAACAATGATAACTCAAGTCCGAGCTGGTCCAAGTTCACGGATCTGACCTAACCCACGGACGCCGAGAGATCACTGACCACGTCGCGTGGCTCGGCGTTATGCAATCCAAACCGAAAATAAACACCACAAAAAAGGAACAATGACTTAACACTCCCATGGAAGGGCAAAAAGTTATAACGGGTTCTTTAGTACGAACGGGTCGAGTCCAAAAAATTTCAACTTTTTTTTTTTATTTTCATTTCGAAACAGGAGCAAAAACGTACGAACAAAAAGTCCACAATGAGCCGTTTTTGCAAATACGAGAACTTTTTCCATAGCACGCGTTCGGATTTAAACTCTGTTTTTGTGCTTGCTTGTTTGTTTTTGTGACAATGTGACGTTACGTTAGGTCGCGGTCCGGACATCCCGCTGCCCCTCTGCGCCTCCCTGCGCCTCCCTGCGCCTCTCTGCGCCTCTCTGCGCATCTCTGCGCATCTCTGCGCAAGGATAACGGGCGTGATTTTAGTTTTGGGCTTGCATTGTCGCCAACAGTGTAAATGTTTACAGTAGTCATCAGACGGGAAGCTACTTGGGATCAGAAAGAAGAAGAACCAAGAATATCACTTTAGACTTAGTTAACGTTGTACCTGGACAAATCAAGGAGTTTACCAATTTAAGGAAGTAGTGTTGGGAGGCCACAAGGTGGACCGATGATCTGGAATCACGGGAATCCACTGGATGCGAGCAACGTGGGACCGATCGATGTAAGGATCTTTGGGGGAGGCCAATGTCCAGCAATCGGCTGATGATGATGATGAAGGATCTGTTCTCAATCGTCTTTTCTTGGCACAATCGTGTCTGCAGTCTATGCTCTATCGTTTGTATCATCATCAGCTGTTAAACTTCCACTGCTGGAGATAGATCTCTTCCTAAAAGCTCCTACACTGCCCGAATCCAAGAGTTTCTTGTGATCTTCGCCAGATTCTTCTCCTCCCAGCACTCGTCCGCTACTCTAGAACCTTACTACGATATTAGCCGTCAGTCCTTGAGGCAATATGCCCTGCTCGTCGCCATTTAAGTCTAGCAATCTTCTGGACTGTATCAATAACCTTAGTTCTTCAGATCTCCTGAAGAAATCTAAAAGAAACCCCGAGCATAGCCCTTTCCGTTTCCCCAACAGCGACTTCATGCTTCTTCATGAGGTTCATGGTTAGTACTTCTCAGTACTCCTGGTCATCGCTAGTAACACGAATTTCTACAGTAATTAGAATAAGAATATGCCGCGTTTTTTTTTAAATTAAGCGACGTGATAAGCTGCATGATCACCTGATGGTAAGTGATACGCCCGCCTATAACAATATAGTGCTAGTTAATATAGTATACACAGTACCACATTGCGCTCGTCGCCTGAGACAGGAGATGTTAAATTACTGCAGTAATTACACTAGCTGCAGCGCCTTTAAAACCGGATCATAGTAAATAGCACACTACTGTTTTGCGGCATAAATAGCTGCTACCAACTTAGCCGATCTCCGCAGTAATAAGAATAGAACTAGGGTAGTGCTTGTAGAAGGTGAGTAAAAGGGATTAAGGGATGGCGAGCCTATAAAATGGGAGGTGGAGGCACTAGGTTAAGACCTTCCCCCCATAAAAGACCTGTCAATCTCTTCATATCTGATCCCCCAAATATTCCTTTGCCTTACGACTAACAGATTATAAATATTCTATTCGTCCAACTGAAGACATTAAGAGTGATCGAATAATTGACTATTGAACATCTATCGGCTGATGATGGTGATGATAATGATGATGATGAATATCTTCAAGCTATAAATGCAAGCTTAAAGTTAAAAGATCTACTTTTTTTTTTAATTACACCTGTTAAAAACTATTAGATATATAATATAATATATAATAGCTTTCATACTATGTTGGGAATATACTTGATGTTGGTTTCTTTGTCTATACAAAAATACATGAACTTTTTAAGTTAACGGTGTTACAAACGTGTTCCGGTTTGAAGGGCGTTGTAATTAGTAAAATTAGTGAGGTAATGAGACATCTTATGTCTCTAGCGGTGAGACTGATGCGGTGCTGTGTAAATCACTCCAACTAGCGCCGTGGTGTATCACTTGTTATTAGGTGAAGGTTCCTTTCGAATAGTCAATAGAAAAAAAAAAACGGTCTTCTATTCTTTATGTTCAATTCTACCAAGCGAAGAGGTAGTAAGGATAAATAGTTAACTCTCGTTACTGCAGTAATTTCCTAATTAGCTATCTAGACCAGATTTGCTGCGGTACTGAGACTAAGTCGCAGGAGTCTAGAATATTCCTGCTGCCGAAATGTTGATTTCCGCTTTGGTGCCGTTTTTGCAGCACTCGTGTAGGTGACGACTGGAAGATAAACTCCACGTGTGTTAAGTTTTTTTTTTTTTTTTTGGTGGCATAAGTGCCACTTAACATTCCTCCTATCCGCATCCGGTATAGTATTCTGCAATGGCGCTGATAACGTTTTCCATTCGGAGAAGCGACGAGACGTTCACCTGATGATAAGTGACACTCGTGATCATAACGTGTCCTAACGCAGTAATTTCACTAGCTGCAACACCCTTCAAACCGGATGACAGCAATGTCTGTACAGTACTGTTTGTCGGCTGCAATAAGGGCTGCGGTGGTACTTAGATGGTCTGTACCAACAGAGACCTACGAACAGTAAAAGCTACAGCACCCTTCAAACCGGATGACAGTAATGCCTGCACAGTACTATCTGTCGGCTGCTGTAGAAGCTGCAGTGGTACCTAGACGGTCTGTAGCAACAGAGACACTACCACCAGTGAATGAAAAAAACATTAATTTCTCTTTGGTAGATCTCTGTAGCCGGAAACCATCTAGGTACCACCGCAGCTCCTATTACAGTCGTTAAACAGTACTGGTTTGAAGGGCGCTGTAGGTAATAAAATTACTGAACTATCGAAAACTAAGTTGTAATGTCTCAAAGCGAATAGCATATTATCGTGCTGTGTATATCATTCTAACTATTCACGTTGTGTTCAGGCGTATCACTTACTATCAGGTGATCGTTTAGCTAGACTCGTCGCTTAGAAAAAAAAAAAAAACGTACTCGTCCTATTCCTTCAGTGCTTACTGGGGGGGGTATGTGTACAACAGTAAAGTTTTGAAATCACGAGAACCGTATCAACCAAAAATGATGCCAGTGGAGACTTTGTTCGGTGAGATAAATCTTTACGTGGGTGTGTGTGTGTGTGTAGTTGTATGTGTGTGTGTGAAACTCTGTATGTGTGTGTGTGTTAATATGCGCAGAGGCACCAATGTGCACTGTTTCACTGTTGCATGCTGCATTCCCACCCCCGCTATAACACTGGATCGGCCCATCTTGATATTTTATTTATCCTCTCCTTTGTTGAAGGTACCACCGCACTGATAAACAGTTGTGCTCTAACATTACTATGTTCCGGTTTTAAGGACTTTATAGCGATGAAATTACACGAAAAACTTGCTTCAATATTTGTCTCATCCTAACTAGCGCCGACTAAATTGAATAAAAAAATGGATGGATAGACGATCTGTAGCAACAGAGACCTAACACTAGAGACTAACTTTTAGTATTATCAAATGCAGGTCTCTGTTGTCGCAGACCGTCTAGGTAATGTGTGTATCGCCTAACAGTAGTATGCAAACATTAGAGTGACAGTTTGAAGAGCGATATTGCTAGTGTAATTACTGGGGTAGACTTAACATCTCACATCCGAAGCATAATGTGATGCAGTGTATATTATCTTAACTAACGCCACGTTATTTTAACGGGTGAGGGATCCCGCAGAACAACTCACGGGACCCGAGCCAACCTCACCAGCTCGAGTGCTGCTAATCAACAGACCAGGCTCTGGTTACCACTGACAAGCATTGGGCCAGCGTAGTGGGAAATGGCCAAAAGCCAAGTCCCCATCGGTACCAGAGGTCATGCTAAGTGTAGATCTTTGGGTGGGGGCCTATGTCCAGCAGTGGACATCTATCAGCTGATGACGATGATCATTTATTGTCAAGTGTAAGTCTCGCACGTATCGTCGATTAAAAAAGAAAGTATCAAGAAGGTTAGTTCCTAGATAAGCGTTAACAAATCGTAGGAGTATATGCACAGGGTGGGTCGCATAAAAGGACCTTTTTTTTTACCCTCAAACATCCACCAAACATTTTTTCTACCTGAGACCCCGAAACCTCTACCTGACGCTGTGCCCGTGCGCAGATTCTAACGTTTTTAAAAATTTGAGATAAAAAAAAAAAATCGTATCGACTCGATCCTAGTATTGTGAGGGGGGGTTTTTGCTAGATTTTTTCAAGGGAATTTCACTTGCTCTGAAACGTAAAGTGCTTCACAGGTTTTTGTTGTTTATTTATGTTTTTTTTTTAATTTATTTTCACCGCTTTCATAGTTACTAACCTAGTATTTTTTTGTTTGATCATTGATAATTATGCGATATGAAAGGAAATATAAGCAAATAGTGTTGTATATATATTCTGAAATGTAGACCTTGTGAGAAATAGAGAGAAAGAGGATAGAGATCTAGAGATGTGATGGAGGAGAAGAAATATCGGAGTATCGTGGACTGAATTCCGTACCAACGAGTCTATACTTCGAATACTCGTATCAAGCAGCGTTTATCATCTTATCATCTTTGATACTGTCTCATATCCTCACCCTTTTTTGGTCACCTATGCTGCTGAGAGAAGGTAGTTATGGAGCAACTTGTGATCCAGGAGAGAGCTTGAGGTTACCAGGCCACGAGGAAGAACTCCTATGAGGTGGACTGACCAGATAAAGGCGGCAGTAATTGGCTCATCATCGTTACCATTGTATGAATGCAGTAGGAAGGCATCCAAGAAGGGTGGCGATGTGTTGTGAAGCTTGCAACACTTGAAGTGATGACCACGATCACTCTATTAAGAGTGATACCGACGAAGAAGAAGAAGAAGATATATTCTACTTCAATTTCTCATGAAGAGATTTGGAAGAGAACTATAAACAAATATTACATAATAACATTCTCCATTAGTCAGAACAAACATAATATCTAAGTATCACCAAACAAAAATCACATGTTTCTAATATTTGTTTAAAATATAACGGAAAACATAAAAAAAAATATTTAATTAGTTATTATATAACTCATTAATTACAACAATAATTTATTTAGAATGTATATATACATTGCATCAAACCGCTGTCACCACATTTGAGACGTATTATCAAACAGTATACGTAAGACCTAGTATACGCACCTAGTATAGATATACTCTAGAACATTTCTCTAGCTGTAATACTTTTGGAATTAAAAATTGTAGTGTTTTGCTATAGAAATAAACGCTGTGATGGTATATACTCCAAGATATACTTACCATCAGCATATATATATGTTTAATTTATATTATATATACTATATGATATTCATAGTTTTGTTTTTAAACATTCCGTAACTACGACAGACGTACTCGCAGTATTGATAAGCTAAAATATATTAGATTGGCTGTGAATAAAATAATAGTATCGTTGTAAGTTATAACTTAACGCTTGCAGAACGTGGTTATGTTGAAACAAGTTGGCTAAGTGACCTCGCCGGCAATTGTTGAGAGAGTATCTTACTACCTGTCGTTACTCGTGTTCCAGCATTCGGCAGTGTCAAGTGTTGTGTGCAGTTCGTAACATACTTCGTCCGCAAATTGTGGGACTGTCGTCGATGATTTCTGTCCGCCATTTTGCTGACGGGGGTCCCTTGTGCCGGAATCGCAGTAATTGTGAAGTTTGCTTGGTGGTGGGCTTTCGGAACCACCTACCTACCACCATCCCGATTCTGCTATAACAATATACACATACAGTGCTGTGTATAGAATCTTATACACAACACCACTTTACGCTAATCGCCTTGAGTGACCTCTGAGATGCCTTTGTTATTTCACTAGCTACATCACCCTTCAAACCGGAACACAGCAATATTTGCACAGTACCATTTCACGGCTGTAATAGGAGCAGCTGTTACCTAGACGGTCTGTAGCAACAGAGCCCTTTTTTTGTGTCGAGGGGGAGGATACCCTACTTTTGAGGAGGTTAGGGTTATGTGAGATTCTTACTCACTAAAACCTCTTCGGTGCTCTGCATCAGTTCATTTGGAGAGGATCCGGGATCTCTTATAGAACGCAGCGATGCCCCTCTACCCTGACCAACGCAGGTTTGCTTGTTGACCGACCCCCACCCTCAAGGCCCGCTACACTACTAGACCCGTTTAACCGCCTTCTACGAGCAGGGCTTACCTTAGTCCTATTCTCATTAGCCCGAGACTAGGGCTGAGCAACAGAGACCTGCCACCGGTGATGGTGCTGCATAACAATTACTATCCCACGCTTTGTGTACCGCGTTGTACGTATCGAGTAGGTACCTAGATTCGCGGCGAGTTGTTTTTGCCGTCGCTAGAGTCACGGTCATTGCCTAATCCGACGGTACCTACCACACGCCGACCACCTGATCTGATGGCGCCGTCCAACGTTTTCATACTTCATCGCTGATCTCATCATGAGTTACAGATGCAGGTGGAAGTATATATACTACATCTGTTTCTCTCCCACATTGTGACCGTGGGTAACGTCTGCAAAGAGCGACAAGGTCAGACCGGTCCTATATCTCCAAGACAGACTCCACCACTGCAGACATTACCATTACTGGGGTAACGAGACAACATCTTGGGTCTTGAAACGACCAGCACAATGTGGGGCTGGGTATACCGTCAAAACTAGCGTGTCCTTCTTAGGGGCAGGTATTACTATCAGGTGTACTACTGGATCCACATAAAATTCTCACCTGGTTTTCCATCCGTTTATGGACGGTGACCACCCACGGTGACCCTAGCACCATATTTAGTAGCTCAACAATTCGGAACAGTACTGTTGACATGATGCTGTTATGAGATCAGGCTTACGATATAACGGTGGTGGTGGTAGCTGAAGATGGGTCAGACAACAACCTTGAAGACTGCACATGGTTCTCCGATGGTAACAGGAGCTTCTGTACTTCAAGGTCACTAATTAAGCGATGACATGTTCACCTGATGGTAAGTGATACGCCTGCACATAGCAACGTGCCGCTAGTTAAGATGGTATTCACAGCACCGCATTGCGCTCCTCGCCGGCCACAAAATATTAAGGGTCGTTACCCCAACAATTACACTGGATCTAGCTAGACGATGCAACCACCAATCAAATAATGCTGACCAGGCAACTTCTAGTTCTCTTCTTAATTGTAAAGATGAAACGAGCATAATGTTCACTTGATACCCTCGCTCATAACAACGTGATAGGATGATATACACTACGCCACATTGTGCTCGTCGCATTAAGACCTAAGAGGGTTTATCTCATTATCCCAATAGCTTCATTAGCTACAGCGTCCTTCACGTACAAGACAGTACTGTGCAAACGTTACTGTAGGAGCTGCTGGACCTTGGCAACAGAGAACTACCATCAGTACATTAAATAGAAATCTACCCTCGAGACCTTAATGCTTAAAGGTCTCAAATGACAAGGTCAAGGTCAGCTCTGACCTACTTCACCATGGAGGCAGTGTTATAAAAACATTATTCACTACTGATATACAATTCCGTTCCGTTCTATTAAATTTACTGAGGTAATTTCAATATATAAGCATCAGCTGGTAGACGTCCACTGCTGGACATAGGATGCCCACAACGATCGGGTAAGGAATTAGACTTGAAATTTGTCTGAAATATTCCTTGAGGGCCACCGCAACCGCAAATCACTTTCTACACCAACCGTTACTCATCAGCCGATAGACGTCCACAACTGGGCATAAGCCTTCCATAGAATTCCCACTTTCATCAGTTAGAGATGTGGGAGGATTTGGGCCATTTCCCACAGCACTGGCCCAATGTTGGGATGGTAGTAACCAAATCCTCGTTTGTTGTTTACCAAGGTCCACCACGAGCAGGTAAGATTGGCTTGAGTCATTGATATTTATTGGGTATATATATTACTATGGTAACTTCACTATTTATTACCTAGGTAATTTCAATAGTCCATCCTCATCATCATCATCAGCTGATAGACGTCCACTGCTGGACATTTCAATAGCTCGCAGCTAACCAAATCATTTCACGTAGCAACAAGCGCTGTACAGACGAATGTTAGCCCTCGATTTGTGGTAATGTGTTTAAGTTACCACGAGCTTCAAACGGACTTGTTTATGTTAAAAACTTCACCTATCCTACCTAATGTTCATTATGGTCTTAAACCATATCCCCCTAGTCGTTATTTACATACACAATGAAGGTAATTAGCTTTTTTTTTATAAACGTATTATAACAGCGTCTTCATCGGTGCGGAGGCGTGTGTTCGTGTGTCGGCTCGCAATTACACTGTTCAAATGAGAGACGCGAAAAAAAAAACATCAGCGATTCAAAGCGCGGGCTCCGCTCAAGGTCACCGTGAATTCAATTCAGACCTCCAAGACATGAGCACGGAAGTTACATGGAATTTTTTTTATCTCCGCACAATGTAATATTTAGACTTGTGATCAAATTTTCACCTTTTTTTTTTTTGCCCTGTCCTGATGGTACGTGATACGCCCGCGTATAACAGCACCGGTAGTTAGAATGGTATACATAGCACCACAATGGGTTCGTCAGCGTGAGACATAAGATGTTGAGGCTCGTTATCACAGTAATTACACTAGCTACAACGCCCTTTAAACCGGAACACAGTCATTTTTGTTGGCTGCAATAAGCGCTACGGTGGAACCACCAGTAAAAGTATATATTATATAGATACCACCGCAGCTTCTATTGCAACTGGCAAATAGTTCCGTACAAACATTACTGTGTTCTGGTTTGAAGGACGCTGTAGCTAGTGAAATTACTGAGGCAACGAGACTCAAATTTCATATCTCTGGCGACTAATGTAATGTGGAGCAGAGTGTACCGTTCTAATTAGAGCCTCGTTATGAGCAGGCGTGCTTACCACCACGTGAACTTCAAACGATGTCCCGGAATCGAACTGTAGACCGCGACAACGCAAGCACTAACCGCTGCGCCATGTTTTCATAGAATTAATAATATTTTATTACATACGGAAGTCGACGCTTCTGAATATTTTATAAGCATTAATATCACTTAATAACTTAAACGTTATTTATAACTTGACCGTTAAATAATATAACTACGAATTATAACAGTTAAAATTTAATTTTATAGTTTTTTTTTCTTGGTTATGAAGAAGCTTTTATATATATAAGGCGTCCAGAATTGGCCAACAGGAAGGTTGTAGTGTTCCACCAGAACAACGCCAGACCACACACTTCATTGATGACTCGTCAGAAGCTACGGGAGCTCGGATGGGAGGTTTTATCGCATCCACCATATAGCCCGGACATAGCGCCAAGTGATTACCACCTGTTCCTGTCCATGGTGAACGCCCTTGGTGGTGTAAAGTTGAACTCAAAAGAGGCTTGTGAAAAGTGGCTGTCCGAGTTCTTCGCAAATAAGGAGGGGGGCTTCTACGAGGGAGGTATTATGAAGTTGCCGTCTAGATGGAAACAGATTATCGAACAAAACGGCGCATATTTGAACTAAATCCGATCACTGTAACACTTTTTATAAAGCATTGAATAAAGAGCAAAAAAGCGGAAGGGAGATATTTGACAACCAAATATTATTTCAGTTATCATCATCATCAGCTGTTAGACACCCGCTGACACTGAGAGGTTATAGGTCTCCTCCAAAGAACTCATTCATAGAGGTTCATATAGGGGTATGGGCCATTTCCCACCAACTTGGCCCAATGCGGATTGGTGGTAACTATAGCCTGGTCTGTTGATTAGCAGCACCACGAGCTGGTGAGGTTGGCTCGGGTTCCGTGAGTTGTTGTGCGGGATCCCTCACCCGTTAAAATTCTATTAAAACTAATTACACCCTGTTTCAATTAAACTGTTGCCTTTAATGAGATCTTTTAGGAACGCGATGTCCAGCAGTGCATGCGGTTGCTATGGTAACGGTTGGTATAGAAAGTCATTTGCATTTGTGGTCGCTTGCAAGGAATATTTCGGACAAATTTCAAGTGTAATTATAAATTATGACAGGCAAAGTCGGTGGAGGACAGCTAGTATCTATATGACCTAATATTTTTTCTTTATATATATATATATATATATATATATGTTATCTAGGTTAGACGCGAATATTTTCTGTTAGCTATGTCTAGGACTTATAGACTTTGTCTAGGTCAACAAACTTTTTTGGCTATAAGACAAAAATAACTGATATATGAGTAAAACATTAAGGTCAAAGATATTATCATTTTAATTTATTTTTATATGTTATATATTATTCTCTACTTAATGCTTACTATACGCACTGACCCGCGTTTGAGGGGCCGTTTACACGGCGCCGTGTATGCAAAGCAAGCACTGAGATTTCAAGTGAGCACACCGTAACAGAAATCTCTGTGCTTATCTATACTTAAACATAAACTTACTAATTTCAATTTTACATATTTGTGTAGCTTTATAGTTGAGAGATTATTATTTGATAAGTCCAGAGAGACAGAGTAAGCAGTGCTTATTTGCTTGTATGAACCGTACTGTCCTGCTTGTCAGGGGCCGAATACACGGCGCCGTGTGAACGAAACGAAGCACAGATTTCGAGTAAGCATAATCGAAATCTGTGCTTATCTATACTTAAAAATAAACTTACCGATATTAATTTTACATAATTGATTAGCTTTTGAGTTGATACATTATTATTTAAATAGGTTTAGGGTGTACGATGCTTATTTAACTATAAGAAGCGCACTACCCTGCTTGTAAGGGGCCGACTACACGACGCCGTGTAAGCAAGAGCAAGCAGAGATGAGTTTCAGGTCTTATTCAGATAGAAAAACACGCGTGAGACGACGGTCTTCGTTCAGGAGAAGAATGAATTGGGATGCAGAATGATAGAAAGTGTGTAAGAAGAGCGGAGTGAAATATAAGAAAGAATGAAAGATGGAATGAGTTATAACTAAAATAAAAGAAAAGGTAGTAAATGATTGGAAAAGTAAAGGCCCTGACCCACCACACGCAGGGATCGATAAAAAAAAGCAAGCAGTGTTTAGAAGTAAGCACACCGTAACCGAAATCTCTATGCTTATCTATATTTAAAAATGATCTCACCAATTTCAATTCGCCGTAGTTGTGTATGTATTTGAGGGGCCGATTACACGGCGCCGTGTGGTAACACTAACCCAATAAACAGCACAAAAATCATAGATATTGTTACGCTGCAACCGACTACAATGATGCTTAATCAGCATCCGTAAAGTGCAGACAGACGTGCAGCGAGAGGGTACGAGGAAAAAACCGCATTGCGCATCGTGGGAGACTTTTTTTTTTTATGAGCGAAAAGTTCTTTTTTTCACTCAAAAAAAGGGGACCCGGCCCTTTGTAGTGAGCTCAGGTGGTTCTTTTTTCGTCGCTGAATAGACGTTCGTACTCGCGATGCGTATGAAATAAGTTTTTTTTTAATATATTTTATATGACAAATTTACACTGCACTACAAATTCGGTATTATAAAAAAAAAAAAATTTGTAAGGATTTTGATGGATCAAAATGATACGATGTCACTGGTAACCCAAATAGTACTCGCACTCGAAGGGCGCTGTAGCTAACGAAATTACTGCGGTAACGATACTTAACATCTTCAAATCGAGTACAATATGGTGTAGTGTATATCTTTTTTTTTTTTCACAGCATTCCCTCGAGCATTTTTGGATCTGGCCTCCGTTCTATATTTCTTTTGATAACTTCCTCATTCCCTCCTTCTATACTCTTCTTATTTCTCATATGCTCCATCCTAATTCCTTCTTTCATCCTTTTATTTATTTCTCATCTATATTTCCTTCTCTTATTTCTCAACTCTATACTATTTCATTTCTTAAACAGGTGTAGTGTATATCATCCTAACTAGCGTCTATAGTTATGAATATCATAGGGAGATGTAGAATAGATAACTCTACGACTATCACTTGATTTCTAGTGTAAACTAATTGACAACCAGTGTTATAGAATAATCTCTCATCCAGCACAGAAGAGAGCTACTGTCTGCTGCTGGTGACCGTTTAAGTTCCACGCCTCTACAATGTTCTTAGTGCTATAGTGTTGTTGGTTAGGATGATATACACTGCATCACATCGTGCTCGTTTTAAGACAGATGTGAAGTCTCATTACCGCAGTAATTTAACTAGCTGCAACACAGTAGTTTCAGTAATACAGTAAGGTTTATATACTAGTGTTTGTTGGCTGTAGTAGGAGCTGCGGAGGTAGTTAACTTTTTTTTTTCGAGGGATCTTAAGAAGATACCTGCATCTGGGGAAGTTCACCCCCACCCTCAAGGCCCGCGAAACTCCTAGACCCTTTCAATCGTCTTTTACAACAGGCAAGGCTTACTTTAGTCCTATTCCCACTTGCTAGAGACTACAGTGCTGACGATGGTACCTAGACTGTCTATACCAACAGAGACCTATCATCAGTTAAGTGAGTTTTATATGATAAGTTATACCAACGGTTATGAGATTAATTTTACAGCATCCATAAACTCATCTCCACTATGAATTATTCAAAGGAAACAATAAAATGATCTATCATAGATCACCTTCCCACGAACATCCAAATTTGCATGCGCATCCCGATCTGGATCATTTATAACTGGACTAGGACAAAGAAATTCGCGCAGCGTATACTAAGTAGACGGAACCCGATTAGCGATTCAATGCGCGTCATTACTAGTTGCAATACTAAACAATTTAGTGTACTTTTTAGGACCTTATCAGTTAATTAATAATGTTAGTAGACGTGCAAATAAAGCACCGCCACCATCTGTCCGTTATCTAAGCGTAGCATTGTTGGGGCCACTTAAAACTGAGTGTTGCGCCGCGTGAACCTATCCAAATCTGATAAATTCTAAACCCAGGGGAAACACATTACCAAAAACCCCAAAACTTCCCCGCAACGTACGAAAACGACTTAAACGTACTAACAAACAAACGAATCTAGATTTAACTGCATTAAAATTAACAGTTCAAATTATTTAAATAACTTAACTGCTGCAACTTGTCTAAGTTTAGGGATGCCTTGCAACATGCTGCTTCCAGCTGAACCTAGCAGAAGACCTTAAGCCACAAAAAGTTTAAACCAAAATATACCTTAATCCGTTGTGTTAAAGTTGATATTGAAACGAGCGGTGATATAATAATATGACGTCATTTTGAATTAGACGGGGAGCAGGTAAAGAAATTTGAACGTTTTAAGGGATGATGAGAAAAAAAATAAGGGTCGGTCTTAAGATACAAAGGACGGTGTCGGCGTCACGCGGCGCGATGGATGGACTGCGGATGCAGTTTCGGATTTCATCCCCTATCACCGAAATGTTTCTTAGGCTGTTAATTGAATATACTGGTGGTAGGTCTCTGTTGTCGTCTAGCTATTAAGGATAGGACTAAGGTATTCCGTATCGTACAAGGCGACTGAGAATCATCGGGTTCGTGGGCTTTGAGGGTGGGGGCTTTCAGAGCTCAATAAGCAAGCCTTAGGAGGACGACAAATGCATGGTGGAGAAGGCTCTAGTGCCTTCCGTAGGAGATCCCGGAGCCCCTGCCAACGCACAGACGGAGACCAGCACAGGAGCTTCAGTCGGTAGAAGCCCTACATAACCTTGTCTTCCCCCCAGAAGCAAGGTATCGTTTAAGAAGATTTCCTTCGCCATAAAAAAAGAGGTTTCTGTTACTGTCTAGTTACCACCACAGCTCCAACTCCTGTCACCCAACAGCAGTGTGCAGTACTGTGTTATAATTAAAGAGGGGGGTACCTAGACAAATTATTAGGATAATAGGAAATAACGTTACGTCTTAAGGTGATCATAACACTGTGATGCTGTGTATATCATCCTAAATAGCGCCACGTTGTTATGGGTGGGAGTATAACTTACCATCAGGTGAACTTCCCGTTGGTCTCGTTGCTTCGTATGATAAAATATATATATAGATAAGAATTACAAGATATAGCTTATCAAATATCAACTATCGATAATGATAGTCCTAAGACCTGGTAAGATCTAGAGCTTAAAAATTTAAACTTTAAATATTTGACTTAGACATCGAGATATAATTTTTCATTGTCCTTTCCCCATTGTCTTCTAGAAAGTTCTTTTAATTTTAAGGCTATCATCAGCTCCAAGACCTTATAAAGCCTTTAAACAGAAGATGCTATCATTTCATCAATGCAGTAGCTATATACTATTGCTTAGTGGCAGGAATAGGATCTGCTGTAGTACCTAGACGGTGACCAGCAACAGAGAGATTTTTTTTTGTTTCGAGGGGGAAATCTTCGACAGATACCCTGCTTCTAGGGGAGAAGTCAGAGTACCTTTGAAATTGAGGTTTTTACTCACTAAAACGTGGTATATAAAGGTTCGCTTGTTGAGCGATAAGGGCTCCGTCAAGGCGCGCGAAACCCCTAGACCATTTTAGTCTACTTCTACGATAGGCAAGGCTTACCTTAGTCCTATTCTTACTAGCTGGAGACTTTAGGGCTGAGCTTCAGAGACCTAACACTAGTTAAATATCATCGAAGCACAAAAGACATCTGCATTAAACAATCACTTCTAAACAAACAGCGGGTTGAATAACGACCGCGGACGGCGGAACACATTGCAGCAATAAAACCTCGATCGCGAATAAAAAAAAAAAAAAACTGTCCAATTTACATGAACACACCCGCGCAGCCTTCGTCAACTTTACCAACTTGAACTTAGAGTCGAATCTCGCGCCGGAGGTAGTAAGTTTTTATGTGAAGTCTAGAAAAAAAGCAGGCGCCCACATCTTCCGACAGGAAGAGGAACTTATTTGATTATAATAAACATTAGAGGATCGATTTATATTATAAAAAAAAAAATTGTATACCAGGTGCATAATGTTTTGTTTTTCAAGACAATTCGGTCCTTCTTTTGTTTGTTTTGTTATATCCGATCTTTTTGGACGGCACCCTTTCGTTTTTACGCTAAATGTGTTTTTTTTTGTAACTCACGAAATCATACCGCCGGTAGCCGGGGGATGCGTTAGTTGTGGTTGTAAAAGTTAAAAAACCTGTAAAAAAAAAAAAACATATTTAGAAAGTGAAAGTTTTAAGTGTTTTAAGTGAAGGATATTTGCGTTTACCTTTGTTTGTGTACTTTTTTATTCATGCAAAGGAAATAATGGGGAGCAAGTAAAATTGAAAGTAAGATGTACTTGATTTTACCCGCATTACTGGCAGTAACACCCCCGCAACCCTGTTTGGGATAGGAATTTTGTTAAACCCATTCTAAGCTGACGTCTAAACGGCAGTAGCAATGTCTTCACCAAATTTTGAGTGTTTACGTCTAATAGTTTCGGAGATCTCGATGAATCTCTGCATATCTCTCACATATATAATATATATGGCGCTATTTAATGTGATCTACACAGTACAATATTAGTCGCTTTAAGACATGTATAAAGCCTCGATACCCCTGTAATATCATTAGCTACAAACCGCTTCAAACCGGAACGTTGTAATGTTCGCACGATATTGTTCGTCGGCAGAAATAGAGATTGCGATGGTACATAATCGGTGTTAAAATTTTATAAGATATCCGACATTAACAAAAAAATTATTACCATATGAATTTCAATTAACAACTTATTATACTACCGGAAACCAAAAAAAAAAAAACCATCATAGAAGGACATTTTTATTTCATAACCATTTACACCAAAAGTATAGTATAAAGGATTGAAAGGAAATGCTCTTTGGCTGTCTGTCTATTTATAAATTTGTATGCAAATAAAGCTTTATAATAAAATAAATAAATAGATTTTCTTTTTACAGTAAAAAAAAAAAAAATGATGTCCTATTAGCTAATATTTTAAGCTACTTTATATTATCTATATACTTTATATTATCTTTATTAAACTACTAATCTAGAGAAGAACATACAAATTTTAAATACAACACGCATAAAGAGATAAAGAATTCGTTGTCTTTTTTTTTCATTTCATCTTGCTTTTTTTATCATCAGCTGGTTCAATTCAAAATCTGTTTGAGAGTTAAAACTTGCTCCAAACTAGAATCCGGTTCCGAACATTTGCGTGATGGATGGACTGGCACTTGCACGCGCGTTACATCACACCAGTGAACTCGACAGATAACTTTAAGTTGAATATGTTTACAGTACATTGCTTGTTTGACTAGAGATGTTCAATATGAAGTGCATACGAACTAAGCAATGGATGTTGTATTAGGAGTTAATATCGGAGGCGAGAGAGACGCGGCGGTGAGCAATAGGTCGTGTAAATCAAAATGGCGGTCTCCCAAAATACAGGTTTCCGTGATGATGGAGCGCAGGAAATTAGTTACAAACGTTAGGAGCTAGTTGCGGTGTAATTATATACGTGGACGATGTACTACGTGATGGCACAATAGTCAACTAACAATGTATAGCAAATATATAGTGTTTAGTACACTATTTGTACCTCGCCCGCTTTGTTGGCCGTAATATATAATTACATTTGGAGTTTGTCTCAAATATTCCTTGTGAGCGACCGCAACAGCAAATGATTGTTTACATCATCAGCCGATAGACGTCCACAGCTGGACATGGGCATTCCCCAATCATTCCCACTTTCATCAGAGACGGATAATAAATTATATGGGGGGGGGGGGGATTTGAGTTATTTCTCACAACACTAGCCCAATACGGTTTGATTATCAGGCACCAAGACCAGGTGAGGTTGGCTTGGATCCCGTGAGTTGTGCGGGAACCTTTGCACCGTTACCATAGCAACCGCATAAATAGTACGCAATAATATTCATAATAATCTATGACAAAATAAATAGCCTATATTATTCCGCTTCGAATGCTCATGTTCCCGTGTCGACACGTTCACTTATTTTCACGTGACTGGAGAACAGACTAAACCCATTTTCATTATATATACATATATATAGGTTGTATATAAAATTCTTAATAAATGACATTAATCAAAACGATCGTCTTTATGTTCGGAGTTCAACAATAATGATTAAGATGCTCACACGAATACAAATTATGGATAATTATTGTTTATTATTAATGTAGAATTAATAATGTATTTACGGATAATTTGCATGTTTCAATTATGTAAAGTTAATAATTTCGGGTAATAACATTCTTAACAACAGTGATTTGATATTGTTTTTTTTTTTTTTAATTTTTAATTATATTTTTTTTTTAAAATTGTTATTTTCTTAACCACTTTATATTTCAGTAAAATAACTTCATCCGGTTAAATACTTTAAGGAGATTAATTAATATTTTTTTTATATATATTTATTTTATTGGAAGCCATCTTGGAATTAATTAACTTTTTTTTTATCGAATTAAATGACTAGACGAGTTGGACGTTCACTTGAATTTAAGTATTACGCAATAACAACATTTATGATGCAACATACAGCACCACATTGCGCTCGTCACCTAAGACGTAAGAAGTTATGTCTCGCTGCCACTGTAATTATACTAGCTACAGCGTCCTTCAAACCGTAACAATTATGTACAGTACTGTATATTCATCTAAGCGTCAAGATGAGTGAGTTGTTCACTTGATAGTGAGTGATACGGCTCCCCATAGAAACGTGGCGCTAGTTAGAATATACCTATGTGGAGATCTTTGGGAGAGGCTTATGTCCAACTGTGGACGTCTATCAGCTGATGATGATGAAAGTCACTACCACAATTTATTGCAGTGTATATCATCCTAACAAGCTCTCCGTCATCTATAGTCATTAACGTCTCACTTGTCAATTAGAAGAAAAAAATATACTTCCTGTTATCACTTAATAGATCTGTCGTCCATTGTCCGACAATCTGAAGGTTCTGTCATATAAATAAAGAACAAGTTAAGAATATAATCACTTATCAGATGTTGCCGTATGCACTTGCTTCTCGATTAAAAAAAAAAAATTGTCTACACCTGAGTCCTGCATTTGAATGCAAATAAGAAATCCCCAAAGAAATTTTTAATCGTCGCCACCAATCGACATCCTGCTTCCGTACCCAAAAACAGGTGATCAGAACGTATAGAGAAAAAAAAAAAACACCCTATTCATTGAATTGTCAAACCCTTACTCCTGTGCCCAGTCTTCATAAAGTATACGATACTGCTGAAGGGAAGAAATTATCGCAATAAAAGGAACAAGAGGGAATGAAATAAAAAAAAAAAAAAATATAGGTGGGTAGGTCTCTCGCTGGTGACCGTCTAGGTACCACCGCGGCGCCTATTGCAGCCGACAGACAGTACTGTGCAATCATTAATGCGATCCGGTTTGAAGGGTGCTGCAGCTATTACTCCGTGTAGGTCTCCGTTGCTATAGACCATTTAGGTAGGTACCACCGCGGCGCCTATTGCAGCTGACAAACAGTACTGTGCAATCATTACTGTGATCCGGTTTGAAGGGCGTTGTAGATAGTGAAATTACTCAGGTAACGAAATTTATATTAAGCGATCAGTGTAATGTGGTGCTGTGTATAACATCCTAACTAGCGTCATGTTGTTATTGGCGAGCGTATCACTTACCACCAGGTTTTTTTTTATTACATTAATCAACGAGACGAACAAGACGTTCACCTGATGGTAAGTGACACGCCTGCCCATAACAACGTGGCGCTAGTTAGGATGTTATACACAGCAGCACAACCGTTTGTCGCCTTAATCCATAAGATGTTTAGTCTCGTTACCCCAGAGATTACACTAGCTACAGCGTCCTTCAAACCAGAATACAGTACTGTATGTCGGCTGCGGTGGTACCTACCATCGGTTGCCCAATGTTGCTGTGTATACTATCTTAACTCGACGAATAAAATTTGTCTTTTTAATCTGTTAAAAACCCTGACCATTTTACGTCAAGGCGGACAACGAAAAAATAATTACTTGGATACTTTTACTTTTTTTAAAAAAAAATACGGCTGAAAATTTTTCTTTCGTACGGCCTTGAATTTTTTTCTTTTTTTTTTCTCTTTCCTTAGAACAAAAACTCAATAAAAGTAAACATGGCGGATATTTATAAAGAAGCTCCGCGCTATAGAAACTCTTTTGTTGGTAGCGGGTTATATTTTTTTTATGCCCGCTTTATGAGCTTTCGAGTAAAAACCGAAAGTTCAGTGAAGGCGCCGCCATTTTTATATTGTTTTATTAATAGTGTTTTGACTTTATGGTGACCCTCTTTTGTGACAGCCGCCGCTGGCTTTGAACAATTGTTTACATTCCATATTTATCTACACAATAGTAATGACTACAAAGTCAATTATAATTTTAACTGCTGGTAGGTAGGTGTAGGTACTACTGCAGCTCCTATTGCAGCCGACAAG
The DNA here is from genome assembly GCA_029032895.1 of Troides oblongomaculatus. Classification (NCBI taxonomy): domain Eukaryota; kingdom Metazoa; phylum Arthropoda; class Insecta; order Lepidoptera; family Papilionidae; genus Troides; species Troides oblongomaculatus. The sequence continues at coordinate 1,494,321 of JARDWC010000151.1, forward strand.
CAGTATACTGCAAACGTTAGTTCCGATTTGAAGGGCGCTGTAGTTAATATAATTACTGGGGTAAAGAGGCTCAACATCTTACGTCCATTTTATGTCCTACATACATTTATCATAATAATTTTTTTTTAATTAAAAATGCGATGGTAAATGTATGTAGAAAATAAGATGGCAATGAATAAAGTAAGATGGTAATGAAAAAAAAAAAAAAAAAACACGTGATGAAGTATATATCTTTATAACTAGCGCCACGTTCTTTTAGGCAGGCTTATCACTTACCACCAGGCGAAGTCCCGCTCGTCTCATCCCTTAATGGAATAAAAAACCCTGATGGTACGTAATACGCCCAATAACGAGCAGACGAGAGGGACGGTCACCTGATGGTAAGTGATATGTCCGCTTTTAACAAAGTGGCGTTAGCTAGACTGTATACACTGCACCACATTGCGCTCGTCGCCTTGAAACATGACACTGCCCTACATTCCACTCGCTGACTTAGATATTAAGTCTTGTTACTAGATACATCATCAGCCGATAGATGTCTACTAGGATCCTTTAAAGATCGGTCCTTGGCTGCACCAGCTCGTAGGTCAAAGCAGTCAGCGTAGCCTCCAGTACACCTAGGCATTAAAGGCAATCGTTGCTAGGGGTTCATAGCGACGGATTTCAACCATCTACCACCACGCTGATCCAAAGCGAGCTGGAGCGAGAGCCTCCTTTGTTCATCAGCAGACTACACCACGAACAGGTGAGGTCTCTCTTGGGCCCTGTGAGTTGTTGTGCGGTACCCCTTATACCCCGTCATTTAGTGAAATTTGTTAAATAATTTACATCAACCCTCCATTGACAGCCACCCCATCGGGCTCGGACGGTCCAGTAGCATCTGCTTGCACAATACATTGTGCCTTGCATGATGGACGTATTGATATATTCAGGTTTACATTAAATACTAATATAACTTTAAATAATAATATAACAACCCTTAATTAATATAAAATAAAAAAGTTTTATAAAAGATTAGTTTAGTTCACAAAAGTAAGCACTAAAATATTAGCACTATTTCTACCTACAAATAGTACTAAGAAAATATGTATTAGTATGAACGCCATTGTATCTACTAAGGGTCTGAAGGGTGTAAAGGGTCCCGTACATCAGCTCACAGGACCCAAGCCAACGTCACCGACTCGTGGTGCACCCTGCTAATCAACACACGAGATTGGCTTTTACCAACCTTCATTGCGCCACAGTAGTAAGTCGTGGCCCAAATCACTACATATGATCCTCTACATACAACTCCCCCTAGTGCCCGGCGGTACCAAAGGCCTTCACCTGATAGTAAGTGATACGCCCGCCCATAACAACGAGACGCTAGTTAGGATGGTATACACTGCACGACATTGCGCTCATCGCCTTTTACATGAGATGTTGATTATCATTACTCCCAGTAATTACACTAGATTCAAACCGGAACATAGTAATAGACTTACCACCATTACTACTGCCTAGACCGACGAGCTGGTGAAGGTCGCAGCAGGACGAGGACCGACGTTTGAGGGACGCCTGTATCAAGCAGTGGACGTCTATAGCCTGAAGATGAATCTAGTAACCAGACTTAATATTTCATCATCATCATCAGCCGATTTACGTCCACTGCTAGATATAACCCATCACCACATCGATCGATCCCGCGGTCTACACGGAGTCAGCATGGCTTCCGGTACCGTCGAGCATTTCACATGCTCGGGGGGGTCTGAGCCATTTCCCACCACGATGACTCAACGAGGGTATGTGGTAACCAGAGCCTCATTTGTTGATTAGCATCACCACGAGCAGGTGAGGTTGACTTGGCGTGAGTTGTTGTGCAGTAGTGCAGTGTATATCATCCTAACCTTTATCAACTTTTTAAACGAGAAATAAATGTATATTAAGTAAGGCAATGTATTACATCTGTACAAACAAAGGTCTATAAATATCAAGCTATATTCTCGTGACGACTGTGTATATATATACATACATGTATAGATATTGTGTATGTATATGTTTGTATGTCTGTTGCGTTATTTACAAGTACGTAGTTAATCGACAGCTGTATTAAACTGTTTACTGCATTACATTCATTATCAATACATCAGTACAATAACAAGTTATACTACAAACTAACTCAATTTATTTAACTAATAATTTTTAACTGAATAACTAGTTAAATATTCAGTTAAAAATGTCTAGTTTCTAGAACTCTCTATCAATATATATATATATATATATTGATAGACATTTTAACTGATGGTAGGTCTCTATTACTACCGTTTAAATTTCACCGCAACGCCTATTGAAGCCGATAAACAGTACTGTGCAAACAGTAGTGTTCCAGTTTGAAGGGCGTTGTAACGTGAAATTACTAAGCTAAACAGACATCATACTTCTCAAGGCGGCGCAATCTGATGCAGTGTATAATATCTTAACTAGCGCCGCGATGTAATGGGCAAGCGTATCACTTACTAGGTGAACGTCTCGCTCGTGTCGTCGATTCGTCGAATAAAAAAAAAAATTTAAAAGTAGATAATTAATGCTAACACAGTTCAAAACTAAAATTTGTTTTACTTATATAATTTATCTAGTGTTTATATTATTATAAATAATATTCGGTAAAGTGAAGTTTGTTTAAGCGTGAACCGGCCGCGGCCGCGCCGACCCTGCCGGATCCACCACCGCATACCATTAAGCACCCTCATTTACGTCTGGTCAATGACAGCCATGTTTTAATCAATAACTTCTTTTTCGCGCGGCGTCCTTGGTTTTTTTTCCCCGGCGCGACTTTTTCTGCGCGCATTTCGTTTGTTATGTGTCAATCGTTTCGCGGCTTTTTTTCACTGACGTCGCCGAGCCGCCGCGTATTAACTTATTTACGCGGATTCCGCATAAAGCTCGATTGGGAGAAAAAAAAAAAGGAAAAAGCTCGGCCAAAAAATCGTCTACCGAACAATATCTCGTATCGCCCGCTCTCGTAGCCATTTTAATTATTATTTAATAGCAAAGGGACGAGCACGTGGCGACGCGCGCCATCTCGCTCGCACGACGGGCGCCGCGCGCGGCCCCCGCACGCCGTCCCGCTCGCACGGAGCCCACTTACACACATAAAAATCGTGAATAAAAAAAAAATGTGTATACATTTTTTTCGCTTAACCGCTGTCTGTATGTGTGCGTGCGGCCTCACGCCGGCGGAGTGGGACGGCGCTATCGGAGCAAGCGGGACGGTGCGCTCCCCACTCCGATTTTTTAAGCTCCGGTGTCGATGTTGGCGTCCGTGTGATTTTTTTTTTCATTTAATGTTGTAGTGTAGCCCTCGCTCGGTGTAGTTCACTTTTTCTACTATAGATCTGAAATTCAGTCTCGTTTTTGCCGCGTCGCTCTAAAGGCGGGCGAGCGGGCGTTTTGTATTGCATTTTTGTTGTCGACGCGAGCGGCCGGCACCTCTTGCCGCTGGATCCGGGGAGGCCGGCATTTTGTAGCGCATGCCTTGAGATATCCTGCCGGCGCGCCACTGCACGCCGGTGCACGCGAAACGCCAAGCGCGAGCCGGACGGCCGCGGTCACGTGTGCCCGCACCCACAACTGTGCGCCGCACTACTGGGATACGGAGTACGAAAAAACAATCCGGCAATTTGGACCCTAGTAACGGCGACCGGCATTCATAAGTTTACCTCAGGGTCAGCCGTACGGCTGCGGCGTCCTCTCCTGGCCGGCTTTTTTAAATGTTTATTTTCGCGGTACACGTGGATTTTTTGAGACATTTTTGCGGAACAACCGCGGGCTGCCTTTCGGACGTGTTGTGACGTTAGTGTTACCCTTGTTATGTGATATATAATATACATACACACACATACACATACACATACATATATATATATATTTATAGTGACATTAGATAGGAACAAACTGTGATTTATTATGGTGATATTGAAGTTTTGAAGATTATTGGATAGTTGCAGGTATGGTGTATTTTTTTTTTTGTTTTTAACGAAGTGAATTTAAAGGCAGATGTGTATTTGTGGAGGGCGCGGGTGGATGCGATGGGAACGAGGGAGGGCTAAATTTTACGTAAGTTCCCTCTTCTCAGATAAATGTTGTAATTGCGAGGCGACTGGGCGGACGTCTGTCAAAGTCGACCTTGAATTATGCCCAGACTATAAATACGGAAATATTTTCGTGCAGTGTGCGTGAAGCTTGCTTTGAGATTATTTTTAATGGCTGTTAGTTTCATTTTGCCCTTGCATGTTTGAACTCTTTGTTTATCAATATTACAATGATAAATAAAATAAAAAAAAAAATCTGCCTTTAAATTATTACACTATTATCAATAACCATAAATGTCAAATGCAACTACTGTAATAAATTTTATAGAGAGTATAGTGTACTCTTGATGTTTGTATAATTGTTCTAATGTTCAAAATGTTGCCTATCGTTTTTCGTTTGCAAAAAAAAAAAAAATGTATAATCATTTAAAAATTTAAATTCCTTATGCGTTTCCTATTTAAAGTAGGCATGCGACATTTTCGATAAGTGACGAAATGTCTGCAATACATTAGAAAGATAATAAAAATTTGCATGGAACTCGAGCTTAGTATGGCAAGGTATTATAAAATATCTAGACTTTAAATACACAATATATGCAATTAAATATTAATGTCTAATACATAATCCGATGACATACATTATTAGTCGTATAATCGTACAGGTACTATTTAAATTGTAGATATAAATTAACATTCCCCCTAATTACGCGCCCAAAGTCACTTCCCCCATCCAAACTTGTATACGATTACAAATCTTTCGTGAGGTCCAAGTACAATCCATCACCAAAGTAACGTCAGCGATAGCTCCTCTATTAATATATCTATTGACTTAACTGTATCGTATTAAGGTCCATTTTAAAGTATACACAATGTCAACAACGGCAAAGTAACTTTGCTGTGTGTACTCTAAGCGCAATTATTATCTTTGACAGCCGTATACGCTGGGCAAAGTACAGTCGAAAACACAATTACAGCCACTAATGATTGTTTTTTAACAAAATTTGCGTAAAAAAAAACGTAATAACTTAACACAATATGTAACGTGTACAAGATATGAATCTCGTACTATTTGCAGATGTAATATTAAAAAATTTGTTGAGTTTTTTATAAGTTTTAAAGTGCATGTTTTATTACTGTAGAGCAAAGTAGTCTTTAAGCTGTAGGCGGTAGGGTGTACATTGGTAGTAAGTAAGGGTAGGCCGACAGTAGAAAATAACGTAATTATACACGGATCGTCAATATAATTTAGTATAGCCGCCCGTACAGAAATGCGATTAGCGGAGCCTTATTCACCGCGGCATGTGGGCTACGGGCTGGATCATTGACACAACCTACGCGACAGCTCACCCGTCACCTGCCATACTATCAGCAAAAAAAAGTCGCCTTTTCACGCTCCCAATCTAGTTTTAAATATACAAACGACCGGCATGTTAAAGTTATTTATATCAAAATCTAAAAGCGTTAGAGTACCGATTCCCGATTGCATTCGACGAGCGTCAGGAGTTTTGACGATAGTCAACATTTTGAACATGTTCGAATACAAATAAACAGGACGACTGATGGAGTTACAAAATGAATTAAGTTAAGAATATTTTTTGCAGCGCGTTGAAAACAAGGATCTCGAATAAATCCATGACAAACATAACAGTGGAGGCCAGAAGGATAAGACACAAAACGTATATTTTTATAAGGTAGTGCCAAATACCAGTTAGATACGATACTGTTAAATAAATTAGATAGAATATTCAATAATCGCATCAAGATGATGGAAGGAAGGACTATAGATTACAGACCGGACGGCGGCGGTCTCGACTATCACAATTCGCCGCTAATGGCGGAAATACCTGTAGATAATTATTCACACATACACAGAAGCATAGAGCATTTAAGATCTATAGGTGTGCCGCCGCCTTTAGATCATCACAGGCACCTAGCGACGAACCTAACAGACTTGAGAAGGTACGAGCATCCGGACGATATACCAGAGATCAAACCTTCCGTACTTAGACTGTCGGAATTCAAGAACGGCCTGCAGGACATAAGGGTCCACAACGATCAGGAGAACGACGTGCAGCGGCAGATGACGCCGCAGGACGACGGCCCGAAGGGATACAGCGCGCCCTCCACGCCCCTGTCGGAAAACGGCGGCCAAAGCATCCCCGAGGAAAAGGTTAGATAAATACACAATTACTTAACGAATTAATCATTCCTAGACATCTCGGAAGTTGTGAAGAGGCTGCGAAGTTAACGTGTAACGTTTGTTACACCGCGTTGTTAAAAATCACGAGTTTGCTTATGTTCCGCATATCATTTACCCACTAACGGCCTCGCGTCGCTTTGATTTGTTGAATCTTTCATTGCTTCACCATCTTGTGTTTTACCATTGAAGTTTAATGTAATACATATATACATACTTAAATATATTTGAATTTCAATTTTTTTTTCTTCCTCGTACTCGAGAGTGCTTGATCGTACCGCCGAATACAGCTTTTTGAGTGGCACTTATTAAAATAGTGTTTGCATAGCATTCGTTGTGACTTCCTTGTCGCTTTGTTGTCTCTATGTATTACATGTCCTTCAATCATTTTAAATTGAAGTCTCTCTCTATAAGAATTAACGAATTCTGTTAGAGCTATATTTGTTTAGACTATATCATGTTTTTCTTATACGAATTAAGTTTCTAATATGAACCAAAAATCTTTTAGATCCGTTCTAACAAGATTTTTTGCGTTGGTTTAATTTACATTTTGTTTTTATCCTATTAATTTTTAATTCGGTTTATTAACATAATAGTAAATAGTTAAACGTATTGTTGACGGTTAAATTAAAAGTTATCATTTGATCGAGGCTCGCAATGATCACGTCATTTTATAACCACCTCTGTAGTAACACACATGATCATGTAATACATCAATAACCGCAGCATCTATCGTTCGACCTTCAACAGATAATATTTCAATAAGAATACGTCAATCAATTTTGGCACAGGCAAAAACTGATTTGGAGATAATATGATAGGTTGCTGGTGTCGGTTGTGTTGTCGGGTTCGAGTACGTTTCGGCAACCTGAACGAAAGCCTCAAGCGACGGCAGACATTACGCCCGATGAGTGCGGATGCGCCTTGGTTTGAACCAAGGTCAGGCGCGGCCGGGTCATGCAAAGGTTGTATAGGACGACGCCTATTGTTTGTTCTCTTGCTTGTTGTTTAATACGTGGTAACTCGTTGAGTTTTTCGTAAACGGAGCTCCCTTCCGGGCGCGATATGATCTGGCGCGGGCTGCCGCCGCCGCCACCGCTCGCTGCCCCGCGCCGCCTGCTCCAAGTGAATTCATTTCGCGATTATCATCGCCGACCATCACGTGAGATTAATTAAATTTTATATATTCTATTGTTGTTAATTTATTATTATTGTTATAACTTTATTAATAATTCATGAAACCGAAATACGAAACTTAAATAATATTCCGTCTTCAAACATTTAGACTATTGCGATGTTTTTCGACGTTTTCATAAGCATATTCCTTTGTTTCTAATTAGACATATAATATATTGAATTAATTATAAATAATAAATATTTATCTCATTGTTCTTCGAAATTAAAATTTTGCTAAATTGTCTTACACAAGCTGACAGCAGACCTTCATTATGTTGTGGCGGCTAACTTGCACAACTATTGGAAACGGCTAAACTTCAATTTTGATCACTGAACTAATACTGAGTAATATTTTAAAATATACACAAGCACAGTAATTTTATAATGATGATAATTTCATATATTTAAATTCATTATTCATTACATTAACAGCAGGTTCATGCTTAATCCTAAGTTGATCCTCCAATTAGCTTCAAAAGGATCGGATCTGTATTCATTATAATTGAAAATAACTCGCCATTAATTAAATTAGTGTTTGTGATTAAAACTTTTGTTCGGAATCATTATTTGTCTTGTTAACTTCTATTATACTCCAATCGGATCAATATGGATCGCATGTACTGATATCAGGAGTATCTCATTTACACACTAAGTATGATTTCAAGACGCTATGTAAATTTTCAAATATACCAACGGCGCCCATTAATAAATATGTACTGATAAGATTGCTCCGTGACCCGCCAGACCGCCAAAACGTTACAAGGCCTCTGATAACATAAGCTACATTACAATATTATGTAAACTACACTCCGTCTTTCATGATTTACTAAAAATCGATCCGAGCGTAGTAATCTCTCGATGAAGTTTTGCTTCATACATCGGCCACATCTCATTTACATCTACATTTCAAGCACAACGTGTGATTAAAGAGGCTATACGTCTTGCTGATCCATCCTTTACCTTCTGATCCTCAGTCTCAAGCGATTTTGAATCCTAACTATATATGCATACGTTTCAATTTGTAGGTACGTTAATGTGTGAAATAAAATTTAGTCTAACTGGCACTGGTACAGTTCGAGCGTAGTTACTTATTGATATTAGATATATCTGCAGTGTTACCGGTGACAATTTATTGGACGAGTTGTTCGGATCTCCTTATCACGTATTCAAGGAATGGTCTGCCAAGGCCAGACGATGATTCTATATAGTGTTTTATTGTATCTGTACCTTTCTGCATCGATCTAAATCGACAATAGCATACATACTCGTTTAATTATTATTTGGATCTTACCCGCAAATATTCTTTGGATATGTAACTACTGTATTAAAAAAAGAGTTTTTAATACATTAGTTATAATTTTTAAACGTTTTGCTGTATTAAAATATTATTCTTATATGTTTAAAATCAATACGAAATAATTCTGTCTATCGTTTATTAGCAACTCTCTGTATGTTCCCTTTAAAGTATTCTTCTTTTATTTTATATATACTCAATACTATATTTTTATATTATATACTACATAGTTTCTATAACAGATATTGGTTAGTAATTTTCAATGTATTTACAATTTTAAATTTGCATTCAAACGGTAATAACATTGTCTTTTACCCCTTTAATGCCGTTCGACATCGAAAGCGATAGGGGCCACTCCAGATGCTTCGAATGTTTAATAATAAAAAAAAAAAAATTCATTTCCGTCCGTTTGCGTTATGCAACTGATATGTTGGGGATATTGTTATTGATGATTTGACCCAATCATTTTTTTTACCCCCCCTCATTCAATGTCTCGAATTTGACTTTCAATCCGGCAAACAACCTTCAAAATTTGTTAGCACATATTTGAATCTTCCCGTTCGCGAACATTTTGTATGAATAATATTTAAATTTCCAATTTCTGGGTCGCAGTGTGTACACCTGAACGGCAGTGATAACAAAAACACTTTTTTTTTGTCAAAATATATTTGTATATATATAACATTAAAAAACATGACTTTGAAATCGCATACATGTTAAGAATATGTAATACTATTTCTTATTCAACGAAGCGATGAGACGAGCGGAAACTTCACCTGATGGTAAGTAATACGCCTTCCCATAACATAACCTTAGTTAGGATGTGTACACAGCGCAACAAAGCGCTCCTTATGTTCAGACATAAGATGATAAGTCTCATTACCCCAGTAATAACACGAAGCAGGTCTCTATTGCTGGAGACCGTCTAGGTAGCTACCGTTGCAGCGCCTATTCCTGACATTAAACAGTAGTGAGTAAACATTACCATGTTCCGGTTTGAAGGGATATCTTATAGACTGGTGTATTACTTACCATCAGGTGAACGTTTCGTTGGCCTCGTCGATTCGTTAAAAAAAACTTATTAATGCTAAAGTTATTATGTAACCTTTTTTGTTATTACTACATTGATACTACTGTTAGAGTATTACTTGTTTATTTATCAGTAATGTTTAATGATCATTAATCATTAATATATATATGAAAATATTAATTTTCATCGCATTAATTAAGCGTTGTATTGATAATGTTTCGTTTGGGTTAATAAACTAATAAAAAAGTTTTTAATAAAAATCTTTATCCACCTCCAATCTAACCAAGGCCGAGGCATCCGACACTAAAAATCTATATAATTTTGGCATTTGTCTATTTCGGAAACCTTGAATAAATACTTCATTTATTTAAACACGAAACTGTCACTGCTTATTTAATCTGTATTCAATGAATAACGCCGGTGTTGCTAGTTTTACGGAGTCCATTAATTCCTTGACAAATTGTTATTAACTTTAATACATATGTACAATGTCCTTGTACGAATGTAAAGTAAAATTATGTTCGTACGGCAAACCTAATATATATATATTTATATATAAATAAATAAATACATTTTTATGTATATTTATATATATATATATGTATATATATATATATTGTTATAAATAAATAATTATGTTGCCATATATAAAAACTATAATAATTCACTGGTGGTAGGTCCTTATTGCTACAGATCGTTCAGGTACCACCGCAGCTCCTTTTTCATGCGACAAACAGTATTGTGTTCCGGTTTGAAAGGCGCTGTAGCTACTGATGTAACGATACTCAACATCCTATGTCTCAGACTACGAACGCAATGTGGTGCTGTGTAACATCCTAACTAGCGCCACGTTGTTATGAGCAAACGTATCACTTACCGGTGAACGTCACGCTCATCTAGTCAATGAATTAAAAAAAAACTGTTTTTTTTTTTAAATGTTAACGTATATATTTATATCATCTGTTGCGATATCAACAATTTTTCACTTAATTAAAATTAGGCTAATATAAAATGGCTGCAGTATTTAAATCCTCCATTTTGAATACCTTTGTCTTTAAAGTTTTAAAATATTAATTCACACATCACCTGAGCTACTCTAATAATCATAATTTATTCGAACACTCACTTATAATTAATGCGAATTATTATCGATACGATACATCATCATCAACTGACGGACATACATAGACGCCCACTGCTGGACATACTGGCAATTTCGCACCACACCGGCCCAATTCAGTTTAGGAAAAGCCAGAGCCTAGTTTGTTGACCAGCAGTATGCACTACGAACAGGTGAACATGGCTTGAATACCGTGAGTTGTTGTCTAAGAACATTTGCACCACATATATACTATGATACATCGCACTAATATTTTTTAATCGATTTGGATTTTTTTTTTATCAGGCCGCATGAATCTAATGCCTGTGTCTAATCTATCGATAGTTTAGAAACGATTTAGATTCCCGCGCGAAACGCCCGCGCTCCGCCGCGCTCGAGAAACCGAATTCGATTCAAGGCCGCATTCTTTCAAACCATCCATTGTCAATGTCGCCGGCTAACGCATGCCCAGGGTTGCCAGGACTGTACCAACAATTACCAAGTTTTTTTTTATTTATATCTCTGTTTTATTTTATATAAATAAATCAATTACCAACCCTGTAGCATCAAGATTTATTTGGTTTAACATACAAATAATATAACAGTCCTTTTAATGTTCTTATTGCTGAGACTGCGAAGTCTTCTTTGGTAAGGAGGAAAAGGTGTAGATGTTCCGCATGTTTTGTCTCTCTCTTTCTCTTATAATCTTATTAAAAATTTATTTGTTATTGAATATTCTTGTCATACACAGTATTTAATCATTTTCTTTCGCTAAGATTTTAACTTATTTGTATATATAATTAATAGCTATCAACCCTGCCTTGCGATACATATATTTATCAAACTTGATTCTTAAGTTATATATATGAAATAAATATTTTAATAGTTGACAATATCATACTGTTTAATAACCTACATTTTATTAAAAAAAAAAAAAACACTCGTATACATGAACACAGTCAATACAAAACGGCGTGCGTTTTCCTGCAAAGCGTTACGTAACACAAGCCATTTCGTTTAAACATAACCATAATAGCCTGACCTACGTTTGCTTACGAAATTAATGCGTACGTAGTCCATTACAAATGGATGATTCACGCTTCCAGGCGACCAATTAGAGAAGCGCTGCGTTTTAAACGATTACATACACGTTCGGAGCTCAAGTTGTACTGGTAACGTTCCCAACGTAATCGGGCCTTCCTCTCAATAAATTATCTGTTACATTAGAGTTCAATATAAATAAGTTATTATATGACCGCACTTCGAACGGTCAATGTCAACATACAGCGTGCACCAGATTTGTGATTTGAATATTTTTTGCATCGGTAATATTAATTAAAGTTGAAAAAAAAAAATTACAATAAGGCCGTTGACTCTATAATTTATTAAAGGAGCTTTCGTTTCGTTATACGGAAAATTATTTAAATCTGTACAGATCAAGGTAAACTTCATATGCAGCCATTAAGTCAGAGCGCGTCTATTATTAGCGAAATTCATAATCCGAAAAAAAAAAAACTAAATTCACAAGTGTTGCCATACGAATATTTTATTTAGCATTACTTTATAGTACATTTATATTCCATTAATATTATAATAGAAAATTTTTCTTTAACTACCCACAAAGGCTTTTGTCACTTCATTAATTATTTATATAAAATAGTAAAACATTTTTTTTTTTTTCAATTAACTGATGAGACGAGCGGGACGTTCACCTGATGGTAAGTGACTCGGCCATAACATGACACTAGTTAAGATAATATACACTGCACCACTTTGTGCGCGTCGCCTTGAGACATGAAATGTTGAATCTTGCTACCCGAATAATTACAATAGCTATAGCGCCCTTCAAACCGGAACACAGTAATATTTCCACCGTACTGTTTATCGGCTGCATATATCGTAAACTGGTAAATAGGAGCTGTAGTGTAAAAATATTGTGATCCGGTTTGAAGGACGCTGTGGCGTGTTATCACATCTCAACCCTCAAGCGACGAGCGAAAAGGGGTTGAAATGCGTATGCGTATCACTTACTATCAAGTGAACGTACAATACGTCTCGTCGCTTAATTAAAAAAAAAAAATATATTTACTTTTTTTTTTATACTTTAACCTTAGTAAGGGAAACGTGCAATGAGTAATTTGTATAATTATAGGTATACTTAATTGAAATGTAGTGAGAATGTATCTACTTCCGGTTTCATGATTGCGCGGTCTTAAAGCCTCCTAATAGTCAAAGCGGAAATGAACAAATGGTCAGTGTTCATGTTGAAGGACCACATTAGACCACATCATTCAACACCAGGAATGATCTGATCGGAGCGTTGTGAGCGACAACGCTCTATATATATCGAAGACCGTCTAGGTAGGTACCATCGTTGCTGTTCTGTTCCGGTTTGAAGGGCGTTGTAGTTAGTGAAGTACATCGCGTCCTACGTAACGTTGCTATGGATGTGCGTGTTATTTTTTTTTTAATGAAGCGACACGATGAGTTCGACGTTCACCTGATATTAAGTGACAGGCACGCCTGTTGACTTGACACTAGCTACAGCGCCCGTAAATCCGGAACATAGATATGAGACATTCATCAGATATACGATGTTCTATTATTACTTTAGTAATTTCACTAGGTACAACCCCCTTCAAGCCGGAATACAGTAATATTTGTACATGAGATAAACGATCTCGTTTCATTGCCTTAGTAATTTCACTAGGTACAACTCCCTTCAAACCGGAATACAGTGATGTTTATACACTGCTATCTGATGGCTGATACTGTGGTTTTTTTTATGTAATTAAGCCTCGACGCGAACGGCACTTTCACCTGATGTTGAGTGATACTCCCGCCCGTAACAACGTGGCCCTAGTTAAGATGGTATGCACATATAGAGCCCTTCAAACCGGAACACTGATGTATCTAAACGGTCGACAACAGAGACCTACAAGCAGTGGTTAATGGTATATGGCATACTCTACCCGAAATCTTTGTCCATGTCTCCACTCTACCACTGCCACACTACTCTAGGAAACTCTGCCACCACCAATCCGCTGCAGACAGCTAAAGTGTGTTCCGGTCGTTCATTTTTCAGCGAACACAGACGCGTGCAATTAAATGAGTATTTTTTTTTTTCAAATAGCCAAAGAAAACAAGTCGTTATAGCATCGACTAATAATAATCTGTAGGCGACTCGCCACATCTTGATCCGTTCCGTTTCTTGGAACGCACCACCAAAAATTATTTATCGCGTGTCCGCGCGCTGCGATGGTATAATGAGCTCTATTGTGGTCATTTTAAAGTCGAATATCACTCGCGGCCGTCACCTCGAACAAATTTACACAGTAATTTTGATTGACACCGACCATTACGAGCGAGTTAGGCATTGCGTCATCAAGTAACTACGGACATGTTTTATATATATTCTTTTTTCGGTCGCCACTAGTGATGAGCAGAGCAAGAACGGGACCAAGATTTGGACCATCTTGATATTGGTATTCATCTGTTCGGTCTTGGTCTTGGTCTTACATACTCAAATTTTGATATATAAATTAACCCATCATTTCGACGGAATTGTTTTGACTCTTGCAAATTTGGTCTTCATCATCAGCCGTTAGAAGTTCACTGCTGGACATAGGCATCATTCAAAGATCTCCTCATTTGTAAATTCATAAGAGAGGATTTGGGCCATTTGATCACACTGGCCCAATGCAGCTAGACCTTCGTTTGTTGATTATCAGGGTGCACTACGACCAGATGATAGCTTGAGTCCCATATGTTGTCCGGGACACTTTATACCACATTTGGTCTTGATCTTGGTGGCCTGCGAAGACCAAGATCAATTACTCGTCACTAGTCGCCACAAATTTATTTTGGTGATATGATAAATTACTTTACAAGCGAAAATAGACTCTGATACTATTTTAGATAAGGTGTTAGGTTGTTTTGTGTGTTTGTGTGTTAATTATGCCCGCCTCCGGCTAATGGCAACCTTTTGCTTACGTACAATTCTTTGTTCCTCCATTACCTCCAGTATATCCTCACGTGCACCGTGGGCAGGACCATGTGAATTATCTGATAGATAATCAACCACATCCAACATGAATATTACATGTTATCAGTACTGGTGTGAAGGGTTCCGTCCGACATTTTACGGATCCCAAGTCGACCTCATCAGCACACGGTGCACCCTGCTGAATCCGCACTGGGACAGCGTGGTGGGTCGCAACCCAATTCCCCTCTAAGAACGCCTTTGTTCAGCAGTGAGCGTCAGCAGATAATGATGTTATTAGTATCAAAGGAAACGCACTATACATACGAATTTATCACATGATCATCATCATCAGCCGATATATGCCCACTGCTGGACATAGTAGGGTTTCATTAGGGAGGATTTGAGACATATCATAGGAAATATCTTAAATTCCTTTGTATATGCATTGAAGGAAATCGATCCGTTCTAAAAGCAATCTTCCGAAGATCTCTAGCTTCAAGTGCCAAGGTGAGTGAGATTCACCTGGTGGTAAATAGTAAACGAATGTTAACCCAGCAGATAGTGCTGATCACCTTACGTAATATGTTAAGTTACCGCAGTAATTTGACTAGCTACAACGCCCTTCAACCACAAAGTAATTGTAGTACACTACTATTCGTCGGCAGTAATAGGAGCTGCAGTGGTACTTAGACGATCATCATCAGAAACATACCAGTATTAAACATTTGTGGTACGTCATATCCTTCATATCCTACTTGTTTTATATGATGAACTTAGGTCTCTGCTGGAGACTGTCTAGGTCCAGGATCCAGGAAACTGTCCACAGCACCTATTGCAGCCGACAAACAGTACTGGGTAGTAACGTAGTTCTATAGCATTTCTGGTGTCAGGTTTTTGTTGCCGGACCGTCTAGGTAGGTACAGATTCTACCGCCAAATACTAGTGTGTAAACGTTACTGTGTTCCGGTTTGAAGGGCGTTGTAGGTTGTGATTACTGGAGGCGACGTCACGAACTTGCCTCAAGGTGACGAGTATTATGTGCAGTATATCATATATCATCCTAACTATCGCCTCGTTATCATAGGCGTATAAATTACCATCAGGTGAAAGTCCTGTCTCGTAGCTGTTTTCAATAAAAAAAAAGTATTTTCTTTGACCTTACTCTTTCTTCCCTTCTATGTTTATGTCGGCTCCGATATAAAGTCCTTCAAACATATACTCAATACCATATATAACTTTTCTCATCATCATTCGTTTCCAACTCTTCGTATATTTGTGTATATACTTTATTATTATTATTCTTGTTATATATAAACTATTTATATTCAGTATATATATAGTATGCTTTAATATACTTCTATCTCAACATCTCGTTTCCTAAGGTTGACTGATAGTGACTATTACCGCGTTAAGTGCGCCCTGTGTAACTTAATCGTGTAGTTTAAGTATAAATAGATATATACAGTTAAATCTCACGGTTAATACATAGTAAATAACAAATAACTGGAGAGGAATGAAGCTGTAGTGTAACAAAATTACACTAATCTCGCTCACGCGATACAACTATCTCGCATACGATATAATTGCGCCCGCGCCGGAGGCCTTGTGTGAACGATTCGAATTTTTCGGCATCTATGTAATATTTGTTATATATGTTTTTTTATTACTTAGTAGTAGTAATACTGTTGCCGGAGACCGTCTAGCTGCTGTGCAAACATTACCGTGCTCCGAATTAAAGGACGTTGTAGCTAGTGCTTACTGGGGTAAGGAGGTTTAACACATGTCTTATGGCGACGAGCACAATGCGGTGTTGTGTATACCATTCTAACTAGATCCAAGTTTTAATGGCTAAGCGTATCACTTTCTATCACGTAAACATCCCACTCGTCCCTTGGTGGAATAAAAACTAAAAAAAAATCAAAGAGTACTTTATTATTATCATCAGCCGATAGTCTGCACTACTGGACATAGGCCCCCTTCAAAGATTCCCACTTTGATCGGGTAAGGATTTATATGGGAGGATTTGGGCCATTTCCCACAACGCAGGCCCAATGGTGGAAGCCAGATCCTCGTTTGATCATTAGCCACGAGCTGGCGAGGTTGGCTTGGCTCCCGTGAGTTGTTGTACAGGAACTGTACTTTACAAATAAACAGTTTTAATATATCAAAGGACTGATGTAAAAAAAACTTTCATGAAATATTTCATTACTGAATTCTTAACTAAGAATCAGTAAAAAAATCGTAACAAAAGAGTTTTTTTTTATTTTCCTAATCTATGGACGTTCATTGCGTATTTTATCTAAATCGATTAAAGATATATACAATAGATACATGCATGGTATAAAGGGCGAACTTAATGCCTAGGTTGCTTTTATGTCACTCAACCCTGTGTGACGTAGAAATGTTGGAGGCAGGTGTAATTATAATTATATAATATACATAATAAATATATAAATAATACTCATATAAAAATATCTAACAATGACATTATATAAACTCATCATATATTCTAGTCCAAGCATCCTTATATTCTAGTATCTTACTATATATAACTATAGCCTACGTTCTTCTATATATAATGTATATTCTTCTAAAGATATACAGATAATTAACTATTTTATACATTAGATATAACTTTTAATAGAACAGAAAACTTTCAAAGATGTTTGTAGACGTTTTCTTCTACACATCCGCCATCTTATCGACAAATTCAGTGAAGAAAAGTTCGTTATACACGAACATCAGGGCACACCCACAGACAAGATGACCACGAAGCACAGAAGGATAACCGGACAGGGAGACGATATTATATATGTCCTGTATTTATATACGTCCTTTTTCATGAGATATCAATCTTACAAGTTTATATGTGCTTGAGCTTCCGGTGATGGAAAACATTGCGAGGAAATCGATATTTAACAATATATCCCCCAACCAGTACTATTATGATAAATATAGATTTGTCTCTCTTCTCAATAGAAGGCCTCAATCCCAGCTATGGGAATATAAAAATGGCTGATTATATTTTACTTTAAGTTCACATAAAGCAGAGGGTAGAAAGTTATACTTCTGTCACAGAATATTTTAATAATTTATCAAATAAAACTTCCATTATATAAGTATAGATTCTCAAAATGGAGTCGAAGGCCGATTTAAGACCAATAAAAATCATTACTAGTAAGATTAAAAGAAATTAGTCTTAAGTATAGATACAGATGTGTATTTAGAGTACATAAAAAATTTAAGTATTTATTTCTCAAATAACTATTTAAAGTCAAATTCAAGATTAAAAAAAAAACAAAATCGTAATGCTTTCGTCGCTCATAAGTACAGAGAGTTCAAGACGCAGAGCTGTTGTTCGTAGATACCGTCGCAGCTCCTATTTCCGCTGATAACCAGCAGTGTGCAAACTGTAGTGTTCGGATTTGAAGGGTGCTGTAGCTAGTGAAATTACTGAGGTAACTTGACTTCTACGACGAATACAATATGATGCTGTACATCTAGCGTCACATTGTTATAGACAGATGTATCATTTACCATCAGGCGAACGCTGTTTCAAGATTTCGTTGAATTCTAAATAGCTACGTGATTAGTTGATAATGATGATGATGTGATTAGTTTTCTCGTAGACTTTCCTCGGTGAGTGTGGACGCGTGGTGCCACTACGCCATGGCCTGGTGGCGGGGCTGCGCGCGGCAGAAGCGGTGACGTCACGGCGGCGCATTTAGCGCGACCTTGCGCCGCCTCAATGCCAGCCAGATATTAGGCAGCCCTCGTAGTGTAACGACGCATCCTTTCCGCTCTTACCTCAAAACATACCTAAAATGATATAGGATCACACTATGAGCTGTGGACGTCTTTGGGGGAGGCCTATGTTCAGCAGTGTACGTCTATCGACTGATGATGATCAGCTCTCCATAGACTTACTAAATACATTTTACTTGGCAGAAATGGCATGCTCTAGACGTTAAACAATCCTGCATAATGACACGTCGATAGACCTCCACTACTTGAAGTAGGCTTTCATCAAATATGTCCGCTGATCGGTTCTGTCCTGATCGCAACCAGAAGACCCGTGCGACGAGCTAGCTACCAGTCTTTCGAAGAATATGCTTTGTAAATCGCCATTTGATTCTAAAAATTCAACTCTATTGCGTATATAGGGGTGTAAGGGGTTCCACCTAACATCTCACGGAGCTTAGGTCAACCTCACGAGCATGCAGTGCACCCTGATGAATAACAAACGAGGCTCTGACCATTCATTAAATCGCACTAGGCCAGCGTGGAGGGTTACGGCCCATTTCCCCTCAATAAATTCTACGATGTGGAAATCTCTGGGGGATGCCTTTGTCCAGCAGTGGACGTCTGTCGGCTGATGATGATGATCATCTTAAATTTTTAAAGGGTATACTTATATCCATTGAACAGACAGCCCGTTGGATCAAAAACAATACCTTTCTTTGGCTCCATAATCTAATTGACTACATGGATATCATCAGATCTTTGCTCATATCATTAAAAATATTATATAATTTAAGGATATGAATATTTGGACATTTATTTGACATAATAGACATTTCATATTCTTAATTAGTCGTTTTTAAATTCTCCTTGTTTTAATTAGACTTTCACAGAACGTTACTTAACTGAAGTCTTCTTTCTCATATACTTTAACAAAGTATAATCGAGGCATGTTAAAGATATTTATCATATCTAAAAACAGAATTAGGATTTATTGTCTGTATTAAAATAGATGTCGTCCGGCTACCTTCAAAATTTTCCAAATGGCGCCACGGAATCGCGCTGCGAAGTAACAATTACACCGACCCTTCGGAAATTATTATTTATAGTTTGCCACAAACCCCTCCGGGATTAATTAATTTCGGCGCTAAAGTGGCAAGTGCAGGATATTAGGAGAAACCACTAGTCATCATTCAGAATTGAGTGACCACGCCACGCAAGCACTATGTGAGATTTTGGTATAGTAACACTGTGAAATATTAACTAGCAGATTCAACACCTAATCGAAATCTAGTCTATCTTCTACAGCTGTACCTTTCTGTGGTATGCAAAGATTTAGCATTATCATATCAGTTGAGATCTACTCCTGGTCATATGTTTCCTTAAGATGTTCAGCGCTTGAAAGTCATATCGACTCTTACAACTCATCTGATACTAGGTTATGGAATTCATCCTCGAAATTTTCTACGTCGACGCTGTCTTTATATA
This sequence comes from Troides oblongomaculatus, assembly GCA_029032895.1. Classification (NCBI taxonomy): domain Eukaryota; kingdom Metazoa; phylum Arthropoda; class Insecta; order Lepidoptera; family Papilionidae; genus Troides; species Troides oblongomaculatus. The sequence goes on from JARDWC010000151.1 coordinate 1,514,401, forward strand.
CCGTCGGTACAACCCAGGGAACACCTTCCACCACAACGATCTCATTGCTCCATCGGCTTTCGGTCCCCTCAGCAATGTGTCCTACCCATTGCCACTTGAGTCTGGCAACCCTTTAAGCTATGCAGATGACTTTAATTCTATAGATCTTCTAATTTCTAATTCGATCGCGCAGAGCAACACCGAGCATTTTATAAGACCTAATGTAAATTTATCGAATCACCAAAATAAAATACCCAATATCTGCATACCAGTTTTAAGTTCTTCAGATAAAAGACTATATTCATGATTACAGTTATGACTGGTTATGTGTTCAGTCTTTGAAGTAGCATTTGCAGCCTATGTTAGATTTACATTAGTATATAAATCGATTGTAGATTATTTATCTCTAATAATACTTTCACTATCTACGGTTACATTGTCACTTACCACTCTATGAATTTCAATTATCTTATTGTTAATTAAAAAAATGATATATTCATGAATTAGTCACAACTATCGTGGAACCCGAGAAAAGATAATTTTACTACTGTCAGGTGAATTTATCATTTTCTTCGGTCAACGAGGGATTTAATATGAACCCTTCGGTATCCCGCAATTTGCATAGATAAACACATCCGGTATCCTTGGACTAAGAAGCACCTTATCTAGGAGTTGCATCAGATTTATTGTCAATGATATACATCTATTTGCTTAGGAATACTGATTTGTTCATTATCCTACTTTGAGATTTATGGAATTATGTACCATTTAGCTGTACCTACTACACGTACGAACTTACATTCATTAAGTACAAATATTTTATTTACTTGAACAAGTTCCAGTTTGTTTACATCATTTATAAACTTGAACTAAATTACAATGTATGTACCAAAAAATAAACTTGTACTTATGAAACGACGGACGAGTTTTGTTGAAGGAAACAATTTGAAATATTTATGAATACAGAATTGATTGTAACTCAACAGACATTATTTAAAAAAAAACGTCATATGCAGTCTTGATCATAACTTTATTTAAAGATTAGTACCGCAGCGATTTATAGCAGGACCTTGAATTTAAATATCACTTTTCTTATTCATGAAGGACGTCTACCATGTTGTCCCTGCTCAGTTACTGTTTCTCAAAAACTAATTGGATTTTTTTATATAAAATGTTCTCTCGAGGATGTTTATTCCTGATTGGATTTCTTACACTAGCAACGAATTTTAAAAATACTCTTTCTTTGTATGATTTCTGCTTGAACTGATATTTCAAGTGACTTTAAATGTTGCGAAGAGAAAGTGAATATGAACAGAGGTTTCTAGATCTCAAATTCTCTGATGTTATGATCATCTCTTTTTAGTTCTGTTTTCCATCACTTTTCTCTCTAGGTGATCAAAACATATCTTCTCTCTTCTCAGCTGCGTCAACTGTTATCACAGTAGTGCTATCCTTTTCTATCATAACATTTACTATATGTATACAATACATTTGTGGACGTAAACTAGTACCCGTGGGAAGCCTTGCAAATTTTTAGCAGCGTTCTGCAAGCTGTTAGGCTAAACCTTGTTGTAATGTGTACTCTCCCATATAATTGTGCATCCGTTACGTTCAGGGTGGTCCCAGTGACCATATGACCTATATACGAACATTGGCAAAATGTAGCACCTGGGGTGAAGCCTTACACCGTTAAGGAAACAATATGGTTCAATGTGGACAAAATTGCTTATAAACTATAGTTTAAAATCACATATGATGCTTCTAAATCGAAATTATTTTAGATTCTATTTTTGCCATAGGTCGGTCTATAGTATGAAAATGGTAGCCACGTTCGGAAAAACCTTTCCATCATCCAAAATCAACAATTGCCCCAGAATCAAACCAGAAACTATGTTAGGCAATTAATTCATCAATGAACAAGAACAGAAACTTTGTAAATGTCTTGTACTTTAAAAAGAAAAGCACAGATGACTTTTAAAAGGTCAGACGTTGGAGATCGTTGACTTCTATTCAGTCAGTTCCGATTGGTTTTTCAAAAACTATCGACAGGTTTTATACACTGCTATCGTTTCAATCACTGGCACTATTATTTATTACAACAACTTTATTATCTGCACACTTTAATAGATAAACCTGTGTCTTTACTACTGATGACATTAAAATAATTTAGATATTTGGTTCAGTATGCTATATTTTCCCTGTCCGGGTCATGATTTGGTATCTAAATGTAATATATATGTTAATCAATCTATTTTTGTACAAATGCTTTTGTTTTTATTATCCACCTATTTTTATCATCATAAAGTATTTTCGTCTAACTGAACTGAACATTGGCGTCTGTAGTCTTTTCAACTGGTTTCTAATCTCTGCGAAGATTTTTATGTTACCAGTCCAAATGTTTTTGGCAAATTTCTAAGGTCTTATAAGCCGTGGCAGGGTGAAGGATATTATATAGTTGTTCTGTTGGACTGAGGTTGTAGTCGGCGCTAGGTATGCCGTCTGGTTTGGACGATCAACATCCATAAGTTTGTATCCAGGACATCACATACGAGTACATAAACATTGAGCTTAATGTTCCCACATTTGGGGCTTAATGTCTTCTCTTGCTGACAGTCATAGCCATCTATCCATTACGGTCGCCAAATGCAGGTTTTTTTTATAACAAAATTCTTCATACCTGTACGTAGGAGTCGTTAAACATTTGTTCTTGTCTGTCTTAAATCTGCTTTCTCTCATCATCAGCCGATCTACGTCCACTGGCCTCCTTCAAAGATCCCCACATCATTTTACAGTTTCATAATTACTATAGTTAAAGAATCTTTCTCTGCTCTCGTTATTTTCTATTAATTTATATTTATTACTACTGTTTACTTCTATGTTTAGTTCTTCTTCTAGATCAATGTCAAGTGCAAGTTGACGGATCTCACAAGTCATTGAAAGATGTTCTTGGAACATGTCCGTTTTTTCACCATTTTTTCCTTGAGAGTACACAGTATTAAAATTCATACTTAAAGATTTGTTCCGGAAGAAAATCAATAGAAAAGGTTTGTTAGGAGATTTCCCGCGGGTTTTTATTATGTCTCCTTATTTATAGATTTTTTTTTTCTTTGCTTTTTTATATTCTCATGGCTACCATTTTCGATTTTCATTATCGGATATGAGTTTTACGATTTCAGATTCGGACGTTAAAGCTCCTTTAATGCCGACCATTTAGATAAAGTTTATGATATTTTTATATTGAATGAATATATTAAAGATGTAGCTAATTCGGATTGTTTTTTAAGTGTTATAGTCGTGTAATATCCGAGCTTGTGTATAGGATTTTATATTTTTATGATATCATAAAACTAACTCCTGTATATAATGGTCACTGTTCTTATCAATGCCTCTGTATTCATCTTTATAGAAACAACTTTAATTAATTAACTAAAATAATAGTTTACCAATAGAGTTTAAATATTGTTTAAACACATTTGAAGAGACTTACTCGTCTGTTACAAGTAATAGTTTAGAAAGCGTGGATGCTACTGGAAGTGGTGATAACGAGATGTTCAGCTGATAGTAAGTGTTATCAATAGAAAGGCGGCGCTAGTTAGGATGACGTACACAGTACCACATTGTGCTCTTCATCTTGAGACAGAATTGAGTCTTGTTACACAGTAATTATACTAGCTAGCACCCTTCAAAGTAATGTTTGGAAGCTGCGCTAGTACCTAGATAGTCTCCGGCAACAGATCTAGTTGTAGATGTAGTAGACGATTCCCGGTTCGATTCCGAAGCCGCTTGTGTGAGCTTGGGTGTTGGTAGAGTATATGAGATTAAGTCACTTCTATATAATAAAATGTTAGATGATAATGATATAATCATCAGCTGATAGGCGTCCACTGCTGGACATAAGCATTCCCCAAAGATTCCCACAACGATCGGTCCTGCGTAGCCTATATCGCTGGGCATAATCAGCCATCGTTTGCAGTGGTTCATGTAGAGGGATCTGGGCTATTACCCACCACGCTGGCTCAATGCGGGTTGGTGGGAGCCAAAGCCTCGTCTGTTGATTAGCAGCACCACGAGCAGGTGAAGTTGGCTTAGATCCCGTGAGCTGTGCGGAACCCCTTTACACCTCTATTTCGACTCTCACATTGAATTACTCTACTTAGTCTTTAATATACTATTAGCTAAGTTATTACATATTAACATAATACATTAGAAAACTTTAAAATGTTAATATGAAGCGGCGACGTTATTGCTAAGTATTATCCTAATTTACGTAGAAACATGCTTATTAACATTTTAAATGGTTTCTTTTTTAGTTTTGAAAATTTGTATCAAATTTTAAACTCTATAATACTTGAACAAGAACTGGACTGTAATAAGTAAATCGTCTCATATTTATATTGCCTAATAACAACCCATAACTTAAATGTAACTTTAACTTATATAAAGAGCTTATGTAAAACGAAAGCTTTTCAGTTGATTTCTTACTATTCTTATTTATTATTCTGATCGCCAACCCCCGCTAGTAGGAGAGGCACCTAAAGAAGATTCTCTATTATTGAGATCACTCAGTTATCCTGTTCAAGACACTGTCGAATAAATTAACTACATTGTAGCACTATAATGTAGTTAATTTACGATTTTTGTGCTGTGCATTGTCCTCATCATCTTGAGATCTCATCGTCGTGTTAAATTATCACGCTATATTTTCATTGGTGGTAGGCCTCTGTTGCCGGAGACCGTCTAAGTACCACAGCTATTTCTGCCTTCAAAAACTAGTCAGCAAACAATACTCTGAAGGCTGTTGTCATCCATCCATCCAATCAGCCGGAAGACATCCACTGCTGGACAAAGGCCTCCCCTAAAGATTTCCACTCTGACCGGTCCTAGGCCACCCGCATCCAATGGTTGCCAGCGACCTTGACCAGGTCGTCGGTCCACCTTGTAAGGGTCTGCCCACGCTACGTCTTCCGGCGTGGCCGCCACTCGAGAACCTTTCTGCCCCAACGGCCGTTGTAAGTTGTTGTTGAAGGATGTTGTCGCTAGTGTTATTACTAGGTCAATAGGCTAAACATCTTATGTATCAAAAAGATGATCACATCGTGAATCTGAGTTTATCATCCTATCTAGAGACAGCTTCTTATGAGCCAGACGTATCAGTTACAATCAATGAACTATTCTTGTTCGTTTTGTCACTTTATTAAATAAAAAAAATATACAAATATATAAAAAACTAACTAGTCTTAATCTTCCCACTGTTGGGTCTCGGAATATCCGCGAAGTAAACAGTCTATGGCTGTATACACAATTATATTCAGGTCGGTGTCTATAAACGCTGGTTTAAACAATTCTCAGTTTCCTCACGACGTTATCCTTCACCATATTTATGGTAAACAGAACTACGTAACATTGGTATATTATAAAGCTTAATATGTGAACAGGATACGAATCCGTATTTATTACTTCGAACAGGATGTTCGATTTAAGAGGGATGCTGCGACCTGCCCCACGACCCGCAGGTGACATCCCATATGGCTTGCACAAAGTTGTACTGTAGCTTGCCAAGCGAAAACCTTACTTAATACTTTAGTGCAGCGTGTGCTTAGGTACCTTAGTTTAAGTTAGTTATAGCACAGCCCGTGGGAATGCAGAAGTTTACCTAAACGCGGAAACTTCTTTTTTTTCCCTATCCTTTGTGAAGTTTCTTTAGTGTTGTGCAACGCTTGTGTATCAATTGATTTATTGCTTCTATACCTTTTGTTATTCACACATCGCGTGTTCGTGATGTATATAACATATATATGTCGTGAGAATGGAGAATGTAGCGATCGACGTCTTCCCAACATTAATATATTCAAGCTTCATAAAATTCTGGACCATAGGGAGAATGCCATAGGGACATAAGCGCTAAATTGACATAATGTTATTTATTTTGTAGTATTGACAGCTTACGATGTAAACCATAGATGATAGAGGAAATTCTTATAGCTAATGCTAACATATAAAACCTCACAACATTTATTATATATACATATAAAAGATAACACAATAGATAGCATATGCAAGTTTCACACTGAAGCTGATAGAAAAATTTCCGATACAAAAACTGAAAGGATAATCACGAGTTGGTCAGGATTTTATTTGTTTATTACCTTGACATGTTAATGGAATAAACCCAGGACTAACATCATCATCATCAGCCGATATACGTCTACTGCTAGACATAGACCTTTTCCAAAGATCTCCACATCCATCGCTCCTTGCGATCAAAGACTATGCTTTGTCGATTACTTTAAAAAAGAACTAATCCCATCTGTGGACTTCAATTAGTAGAGATGATAATAATGATGAAGGTCTTCTTCTGTCTTCTACGTTTTAAACTAGGTAGATACTGCAGTCTATATTTCTGTCTCCAAACAGTAATGTGCTAATATTAACGTCACCTCGTTAGAAAAGCGATAACCTAAAGATTATTTGGATAAAGAGACTATTGTTTTACTCAAGACTGTAAAGGTAATATGCTGTGTAAATATCCTAACTTATTATAAACAGTTGCTAACTAACCCTCTAGCGACCATCTTCAGAAGAATTGATGAAAGAGATACCAATAACTCTATTCCCAATTCTGTATTGAATTTAGGTATTAATGTAAACATTTTAGAGCTGCATTTAAATCTCTCACACCGGCCGATGCACCTCCGAACAGACAGACAATGCAGATTACCATCACAATAGCTATTTACTAACGGTCATCTGGACCCCGACTCGCCCCTCGCTAACGGCGAGGGGTGCGCGTCGCCGACGGTACAATAATGCGCGAGATTTTACAACCCCCGTACGAATTGCAGTTTGAGAATTCTCTCGCCATTTTGCTGTTCGGCGAAAAAAAAGTTATCTAAGTAACAAGCAAACGACTAACAAAGTTATGTTACAATAAAGCTGATGGTGAAGCATACTGGTGGTGTATCTACGATATCACTGACCTGTAATCTCGACATTTTAAGGGTAGAACTAAGGTAAGTCTTATTTATCGCAGAATGTGAACAAAGGGGTTGTAGAGTTTGCAATTGGGTCAGCGTGGTGGGTAATGGTCCAAATTCCTAACATAGACCTCACTCAAAAAATATAGAGATCTTTGGGTGAGGTCTATGTCCAGCAATGAATGTCTATCGGCTGATGATGAGGCTTTGAAAGCGACCCTCATTCCTCATTAAGATATGAACGATAAGGATGAGATGGGCTCGTACTGGTCATAGCAAAGATGGATGCTGGGGAGATCCTTGGAACCTCCAGCAGGACACTGAGGATGACCATGGTTTTAGCGGGTACAAATTCCACATAACCCTGTTTTCTCTTCAATAGCAGGGTATCTTCTAAAGAGTTGCTGCAACAAAAAAAAGTCCACTATATATATCTTATGTGAAAAGGGGATGGGGGAATTATATCATATTCAAGTATATTTCACCACCTTCGCCTTCTTTTCTCCATTTCCTATCATAGAGTGTGGGGCTCCATTGCTTTTCTGATGAGGATGAGGGAGTACCTGAACGACTTCGCTTAATAAGATAGTTTATCATCATCAGCCGATAGACATCCACTGCTGGACATATGCCTCTTCCAAAGATCGCCACGTCGATCGGTCCCGCGATGCTAGTATCCAGTGGGTTCCCTCGATTCTCACCAGGTCGTCGGTCCACCTTGTGGGAGGCCTCATCACGTCTGCCGGTGCGCAGGCGCCACTAGAAACAGTTAGTTCTGTTGAAGTCGTTAGCGTGCGATAACCTGTCCGCATACCTTCACACGACAATTATGTTTTTAATATATAATCTGTCCGGTATGAAGTATTACCGGAGTAATTCATAACGAAGATTATACTAAGAAAATATTAAATTCACTGACTTTTGAAATTTTCTATGAAACAATCATTTAATATGATTTTGGGCAATCGAGAGATATTAATATATTCGTCTTCATCAGTCGATAGACGTCCATTGCGTCGATTGCATAGGGATTGATATGAAGGGAATTGGGCCATTTCCCACCACGCTGGCCCAATGCGGGTTGGTGGGAACCAGAGACTCGTTTGTTGATTAGCAGGCACCACGAGCTGGTAATATTGGTTTAGGTCCTTTGATTTGTTGTGCAGGAATCATTAAACCCCATAATTAATATCTAGTTAACATTAATTTTACTATTCCCATAAGTCTGAATGGTTGTAGGGTTTTCCCCTAACCCACTTACTAGCAATATTATATATAAATATATGTACTTCCGGAGGAAATGAATCATACCTCCATCATTACAAAAGTTTCCTCTCTATATCAGGTTTAAGGTGAAGGAATTTCAAAATTCCGGAAACGGTAAGGTCGCTGTCTTTTGGAGGCAGGTAGTTTGTTCCCTTATAACCATAAATTTATGCCATACATACAATGAACACTCATAATATCCCCACTGCTGGGACTTTTAGCCCCCTCCTCCATCCAATACATGACTTTATTCAACACCTTTGATGTTATAGAAGCCATAGATTATAATATATTATTATTCCTTATTCTATTATCTATATCCTGATTCCACCTGGTCTTGAATCGGACACCGGTAGAACCATTGGCATTTCCTTGAAACCTGTCATTATGACATTTAAGCCTGCTCCTTATCGCATAATAGTAATGTAGTTAAACAGTTCTCGTTGTAGTTGTTATGCAGTAAGTTCAAATGGTCCCTGTGAACGTAGCCGCGAAGGTCTCGATGATATAACATCCACGTCGGTGGTTGGAGTGAAATTCTCTCCACCTGCTGTGTTGCATCATGTCCCGAGCCATTCATACGGTGCCATAGACATTCGAACATAAAGAATTGACTTTTAATAAACAGCATTTTCATTACTATTGGTACAACTTATTGGTGGTATGTCACCGTTTCTCGTGACAACCTCTTTTCATTCGACAGAGTGACCAGACGGACGAGAGGACAGTTAGGATGATATATACCACATCACTATCTTCTCGTCTTAAGACAATATGTCAAGTCTCACCTCAATAACTTAACTAGCTATAACGCCCTTCAAACCTGAACACAGTCAAGTATGCACACTGCTGTATGGCGACAGAAATATCAACTACGATCATAGACAGTCTCCGGTAATGAGTCCTACAATTAGTGTAGTGGTACTGAAACGCATAGTTCTGGTTCCGAGGATTAATATACAAAGAAAATCCGGTTCCGGTTTAACACTGGTGTTGAACGAGTTTCATCTTAAGACAATGATTCTATTGTGATGCTGCGTAAAAACACCTGTCGTTTACCATCAAGTATACAGATCTTCAATTGAATTATATAAACTACTCTTCTTCATTAACTGACATGCTGAAGTAGTCAACGATGTCTTAGTTCTTTACTAGTAAATACCTAGTATATCTAATCTTACTGCTTGAAATCGTAGCTGGTTGTATAGTGTATAGATCAAAACGTTTGTGATAACCTCAAACGTTTTTTTTTCTATCGTAATTCTCTTCAACTGGCTAACGGTATACAGCGAGCTCAAATAAACGACACTAGTTCAGGGAAAACTATAAAAATAAAAACCTTGGGGCTCTTTTCATAAGTTATAACAAAAAAAAAAAAAAAAAACAATACAATGCGAAAACGAAACAAAAATACATATTAAAACATGCCGTGAAATTAGTTTCCTAATTCTACAACGATCCAGAACCGCCCACGGAACAGTTGCAATAACTCTTTAGTACGCCAAAACTGGTATTACGCGGGAGGGAGACGGAAGTAGTTTTACCGTTGGAGCGATAGAGAGGGGAGACACAGCTTCCTGCGCCCGACGTGAAGAACTAGGGTCTGCCGTGTATTGTTTTAAACATTTTATGTTCAATTTAAATATCGATAATGTTATAATGGCGGTGGAACTTCTCTTCGTACGGTTCGTTCAGGTGCGGGTTCGATACCCAATTGTGTTGAAACTCTTATAAGGAATATGCATCATTGGTGGACATGGACATCCTCCAATCCTCCCTTAGCCAGTCAATAGTACATCTAGATCCTAAGTCTCGATGTTAAGTATTTTTCTTTAGTCTTTGTAGAAGGCTTAGTAGCCACGAGACGTGACGTTAGGATGGTATATACATCACCGTGCAGAGGTGTAAGGGGTCCCGCATAACAACTAACAGGACCCAAAACCTGATCAGCTCGTGATGCATCCGGCTAATCAACAAATGAGGCTCTGGCTCTCACCAACTCGTATTAGGCTAGCGTGGTGGCTCAAATCCCTCCAAATAAATTCCTACCCGATCGAAGTCAGAATCTTCGGAAGGCATATGTCCAGCAGTGGACGTCTATCGGCTGATGATACAGCACCATATTGCGCTCGTCGCCTGAACATGAGATATTGAGTCTCGTAACCTCAGTAATTACATTAACTACAGCGACTTTCAAACCGGAACAGTAACGTTTGCACAGTAGTTTGGCGACAGACAGGCGCTGCGGTAGTTCCTACCATACGGTCGCCTACTAGTGATGTTATTGGAGTAACGAATGTCTCAAGATGCTGACGATAATGTGATGCTGTATAAATATCCTAAGTAACACTACTGCTGCTCGTATTTCATCCTACAAAGCGACAAAACTAATTTCACCCGATGGTAACTCATACGCCTGCTCATAACAACGTGACGCTAATTAAGATGATATATATTCCACTATGTGATCGTCGCTTCATACTATGTTATATTTAGTTACCTCTATAATTTCACTGGCTACAGCGCCCTATAAACCGGAACACTGTAACGTTAGCACGCTACTGTTCGCCGACAGAAGTAAGTGCTGCGGCGGTACCTACCTATACCACCAGACCCGCTCGTCTTCTCTCTGCGATACATCAAACACGTCTGATTATTTACGATATATATAACACTGTTATAAATGGTTTCTTTATATGGACCTATGACCATAGTAAAGAGTTATCTTTAGGCCCTGACCTTAACAATTATTTAATGGTGATATATTATCAATCAAGCTATAATTATATATATATATATCCTCGGCCGCCTTGCCAGTAATATATAATTAAACTTGAATTTGTCAAAAACATTCCTTGAGACCAACCGTTACTATAGCAACCGTATAAATAATACCGAGGAATAAAACGATGAAGGATCTATGAGATTGAAGACATGCGTCATAGGCGTCGAATGCTCATGTTTCCGTCGTACCTTCACCAGTTTTCACGTGTTCAGCGAATAAAAAAAACGTTTAGTTGTAAGTATACAGATTTTCAAGTAAACCTAAAGTGGTTTCGGTTAAGTGAAAATTTTAAGTTGTTCAAAAAAAAAAAAAACATGCGAAAGCAACGTGAAACCCCATCGCCCTGGGAGCAAATTCTCAAGAGAGCGAAATGTTCAAAATATCGTAGATTATAAAAGATAACCGTGTACTGGTAAATCAATACCATTATCTCGAAACCGCTGTAAAAGTGAGCTTAACCGAACAGCGTGTTTTCTGCAAGTGTCAACTTAGTCAAGCTAATCTCAACTTTATTATTAAATGAATAAACTCCACATTTGCCTAAATAAACATAAGCACCGACTTCACAATAACAATGAAGAATTCAAACAAATTTGATCTTTAAATGTTTTCATTATAAGGCTCCATTTCTATTAAAAACAAACTGCTACACAGTTGAACAGTTACAATGGAAATTAAACTTACTGTCTATAGATTTAAGGTGTATTTTAAGTTATCGCTTATAATGTAATTTAAGATGTTTTTGTATACGGGGCGCAGATGCTCCCGCGCATCTCGCGTCGGCGGGCGGAAATCTTAATGGATCCTGCATCCCGAACTAACGATGAGATCCATCGATCCAATATCCCATAGAATTACCAATCTACATACACAGACTAATGGATAATAAAAAAAAATAAGTCAACATTAATAACAACCTGTGTTAAGTTACGTTTGTTTCGTACTAGGTAATGTATATAAGTAATCCAATATAATGATGATAAATTGAAAAGCTCAAAAAATTTTCACTGATACAAATGTGTTTATCTTTAAATTAGCTATGTAATGATTGAGGACTATGAAAAAATATGTAGTTCATATTAACAATAGTTATATTTTAGTACATATATATGAACATAATGTTGCATATATAAACAATATACATATAATAAAGCAAATTTTATATATATTTTTCGTACAGTTTCATAGATAGTTTGTGAAGTAAAAGCTTTTAAAATGATTTTGATTAAACATCGTCATCAACTGATAGAGGCCCTCTGTTGGCTATAGGACTCCCTCAAAGATTTCAACAACCATTAGGTATGGACTCATATGAAGGGATTTGGGCCATTTCCCACCACGCTGTCCCAATGCGGGTTGGTGGGACCCAGAGCCTGGTTTGTTGATTAGCCGCACCACGAGCTGGTGAGGTTGTTTGGAACCCTTACACCCTCATTGATCAATTATCATTAAAATGTGTAAGTAAAACTAAAAATATTTTTTTAGCTTATGATTGACTATCACCTGATGATGATGATGAATATATATATGTAAATAAATATTAATAGACAAAATTCTTGTCTATACATTCATAGCCCTACATGTCATTACTGAGGCATATTTGCACAGCCGCCAGCATCATCTCATAGAAGCTTGAATCCACAGGACGAAGGAACACAGGAATTCACAACAACCATTATAATAACCACAGAAGGTTACAGGTTTCCTTTACATGGAGTTAAGTTAGACTTTATTTTACTTGGTGGTAAGTGACAATGTCATCCATGGTGAAACACGCTCATCCATAATACTCCGATTCATGTGTTGACATGCCGATTCTTGAAGTGATGGTGATGACTGGTGGTAGGTGGTAGGGTACCACCGCAGCTTCTATTGCAGCCGACTGATGATACTGTGCAAACATTGCACCGGAAGAGAGCTGTAGCTAGTGAAATTACTGTGGTAACGAGATTAATATGAGGAGCTGTACATGCCTTCCTAATCAGCGCCAGGTTATAGACCTCCCTCAATGATCTCACCACACAGTCAGCATGTTTTACAGCTGAGTACTAGAGGCTGTCATGTTGGGGGTCCTATGAGGGGTTTGGGGCAATTTCCACCTAGCTGGCCCAATGCTGGTTGGCGATACCAGAGCCTGGTTTATTGGGTGCATTACAATCAGGTGAGGCTTGGCTTAGGTCTTGTAAGTTGAGCTGGACTTACAGCCCGCATCACTCACCATCAGGTGAACGTCAGGCTGCTTTTCCCGACTGCCAATATATGACAGATGGAATATTCTAGATGAACATGTTTGTTATATACGGCTGCATTGTCACTTAATACAATGTGAAGTAGGTGTCGATTGTAATTAGTTGATAAAAAAAAAAAAGCTGTTGCGCACCCCGCCCGGCCGCGTCGGTAAGTGCGTGGTGCAACGGACAGACAAATGGACCACGGTGCAACCATCAGCCGCGTTGGTAATGGGCGAACAATATCAATTTCCGCAGCGGCGACTCCGCAACGCGACAAGCCTTAGGATGATTTAGACACGGCCCGCGGCCGAATTAAACGAATTTCCACGCCCGGACCTGCGCCGAACGCTCAATGCCAATATTAAACGGCCATTTTTTTTACCCTCTTCATCACACCGCAGCACGATTTCCAACTTTTTTTTTATCTCTACCACCACCTCGCTCGGGTGACAAAAGCACCAAAAAAAAACACACAAACGCTAACAAAAAAGCGTTCGCGACCGGCGCTTAGCTTGCACCGTATTAGAATGGATTAGAGATCGATTCGTAATGTTACCGCGGTAACAGCCCCGGCACCAATTGGGTCTCGGCCGTTCGCTTCTTTACGCCAATGTTACTGAAAAACTGTTACTTTGAAATGGAGTTTTTGTGCGGCGGCACGTGCTCGGTGCCACAATACCAGTCGGTCGCATTTAAATATTCAATATTTCAACAGTTGTACTAATAATAAGCCCACGGAATGTCCACCGCTGGGACTCGAGATATACTAACAAAAAAACCATGCACAGGTATAGCGGGTAGTACAAGATTTGACGTACTTCTATAACTATAAGGCAATTGGGTATTTACACAGCTCTAAATTTTTTTTTTAATTTCCTTAACCGACGAGCAGGAAGTTCATGAATGGTATAGATGGTAAGTGATACGCCTGCTTAGTTGTGGCGGAAGTAAGAATGGTATACACTGCACCATATAGCGCTCATCGCCTTAAGATAAGATGTCGAGTGTTATCACCTCATTAATTTTAATAGCTACAGCGCCCTTCAAACCGGATCACAGTAATGTTTGCACAGTACTATTTATCAGCTGGAATAGACGCTGCGGTGGTACCTAGACGGTCTGGAAACAAAGACCTACAACCAGCGAGGTGAAGTTATTTGGCATCTAATGACTTCTCCATAGATTTTTCACTAAAAAAAAAAAAAAAAAATCCTCAGTCCTGGAAATCGTGCACCAGGTAGTCAGCGGAAGAAGTTGTTTGAAAGCATAAAGAAGTGGAACTGGTTTAAATACCATCAGTTATAAGGAATAGCTGAGGATCGGATTGGTGTTCTCAATCTGATCGGCGAACTTCAGTTTGAAGAGGGCACCTGATGATGATGATGATAATGATGACATTTTTCTCACTGCCTACAGCAGCTTGTGCTAGTTAGGATGATATACACAACACCACATCATACTCGCTTTGAGACATTTTCACACAACTACAGCGCCCTTCAGTACAACACAGTAATGTTTCCACACTACTGTCTGCAACAGGAGCTGCGTGGTGCTTAGATGGTCTCCGGCATCAAAGACCTGTCCTCACTCCACCGCTGGACATCATCAGACAATAGACGTCCACTGCTGGACATAGGCCTCCTCCAAAGACCGTTTGTTCGCCAATCACGTGAAAACAAGTGAAAGGATCCTTCATCATTTCATTTCCAATAAACACTATCATTCATTATCGTTGCTATGGTAACGGTTGCCATGGTGACTTGCCAAATCTACTTAGTCAAATCTAGTTCGGTATAACTTTCGGCAAAGAGGACGGGGAACAGATAGTATATATCATTATCACAGCCGATAAATGCCCACTGCTGGACATAGGCCTCCGTCTAAGATCTCCACATCTATCAGTCCTGTGGGTAATGTATCCAGTGGGTTCCCACGATTCTCACCAGGTCGTGGGTCCACCTTGTGGGAGTCCTCCCGACGCTACTACTGGAGGAGCTTACACCCATCGGCCCTCGTTCCCCCGCGCAACGTGCCCTGCTAGTATTCACATATACATCACTCGTGCTTATAATATTATGTATCATAACTTAATTATGTTAACTAAGTTAAAACTTGATCATTAAGCAATATTTACTGCTCGGCTCCGACCAATCGGCCGCCGTGTGGACATTTTGCCTAATCGAAAAATCCCTTATACAGCATCGGCCACGCCCACTCCGCATAATATATCGAAGCGGCCACTGATATCGAGGCAAATTAATTTTCCGCATAGGTTAGGGCTGCGACACACCGCGGCGGTGCGCAGCGCGGTACCACTACACCAACATAACATCACCTTTATTTTTGACTTATCAAACTTTAAAAACACCCGCCGTATCCTCACTGCCGACGACCAGCGGTGACCTAACATTTTTGTGTTCCGGTTTGAAGGTCGCTGCTGCTAGTGAATTTACTGCGATAGACTTATCATGTTATATCTTAAGGTACCTCTGAGACGAGTGAAACGTTCACCTGATGACAAGTGATATACATAACATACATGGCATTGGTTAGGATGATATACACTACACCATTTTTTATACCCAGGAAGTTTACTAGGCTCCGCCGCCGTAACCATAAACCCACTAACGTCAGCTCAAATGTGGTGCAGTGTAAACATCTCCAACATCAAACACGCGAATTCTAAACTAGTAAAACATATCCATTGCATATTAAAACAAAAATGTGTGGCAACCCTATACAACAATAATTGTATTAGCATAATTTGATATTAATATACTTTGATCACTTCCGGGTATATCCGTCAATTGACAACGTTCCCGATCAGATCGGTTTGACGATAGTATATCGTAGAATATATACACAACGTTTGATTACGTTCCCAACGCTCTATCATCGATTGACATCAGGTGAGTTCGTGGTCAAGCGGTGTGACCTTTAGACCTGTAGGTTAAAAAAAAAAAGAATTTATATAATCATGTCATAGACAACTGTCGCGCTTGAAGTCTTTCGCGGCGACCTCCGTTGCATTTTGGCGGGGAAAAAAAAACGCCCGAGCGCCAATGTCGTCCGCGGCCATGCGTTAAAATGGCGCAACCGGGCACAAAAACCGAGTAATCTGGGTAAACAGCGAGAAATCAAGCGGCAACGTTGCCAAACCCCGCGATTCGACACCGGCTGCCGTCCGGGCGCTGCGCACTGTTATACTGTCGCAATGGAACGCGATATTAATAACGCGAACGCGGCAACCGGGCCTACATAGTGCGAAACCAATGGGGTAACCTTTAATGGCGGCGTTATTATTGTCAGCGCAACCCGCCGCGCTTGTCTACACCCTCTCCGCCACTTCACTGCTTGTAGCTCTTGGAGACGAGCTGGACATTCACCTAATTCTAAGTGATACGCACGCCCATAACGTGACATACAGCACCACATTGCGACGTTGAGACGCACGTTGAGTCTTGTCACCCCAGTAATTACACTAGCTATAGCGCCCTTCAAACCGGATTACTGTAATGTTCGCACAGTACTGTCTGTCGGCTGCAACAGGCGCTGCGGCGGTACCTAGACGGTCTGTAGCAACGGAGACACTACCACCAATGATAGTTAATGGTCCTTTAAACCGGATCATTGTAATGTTCGCGTAGTACTGTCTGTCGGCTGCACTAGTCGCTCCGGTAGTATCTAGGTCTGAAGCAACAGAGACACTATCACCAATAATAGCTATTGGTCCTTCAAACCGGATCACAGTATTGTTCATACAGTTCTGTCTGTCAGCTGCAATAGGCGCTGCGGTGGCACCTAGACGGTCTGCAGCAACAGACACTACCAGTAGTAAATGACATGAAAGGGAAAAAATATATTAGAATAATTATATAGTCAAATAATAACAGTAAATAACGAACGTTATATTAGAGCCAATCATCATCATCATCATCACCAGCCGATAGACCTCCACCGTTGGACGTAGATCACATGATCAGCGAGACCCCAACGCTAGTGACGACCAGTAGCGAATAATCATGGTAATCTATCCGATTTGACAATCGATTCCGGATTTATTCATTTTATTAACCGGTATCGATTTAACCGTTTTATAGCAGTTAATCGGATAATTAACTGAAGCTGTTATTAATGTTAATAACGGTTATTTTAATTAATCGAACGAATTTAGTCTTTGTTAAATAATTCATTGTTTACTGATTTAGTCGGTCGGCGAAGGAATGTGGTGATAATTTGTTTGGGCCATTTTTTTTTCAATACGACACTAGCGGGATGTTCACCTGATGGTAAGTGATACGCGAACAAGATGGCGCTTATTAGCATAATATACACAACACATTGTTCTCGTCGCCTTGAGATATGACAGTCTCATCGCCCCGGTAATTTCAATTGCTACACCACCCTTCAAACCTGAATATACTAATATTTGCACACTGCTGTTTGTCGACTGCAATGGAACCTGCTGTATCATATTGCGCTCGTCGCCTGAGACAAGATGTAGTTTCGTTGACTCAGTAATTACATTAGCTACAACCCCCTTTAAACCGGAACACGGTACTGTTCACACACTACTGTTCGCCGGTCGAAATAGGAAAAATTAAAAAGTTAATAACATTTTTAATTGTCCCGGTACATTGTAATATTATACTGGAATTTTAAATGGCACGCGTGCAATTGCGCTGTAATGATGCATCAGTGCTTATGCAAATTAGTCGGTTAGTAATGGATGTTTACTTGAACCTATGGAGACAAGCGGCTCGATAGCGCAGCCTTTGGTGCGTGAAATAACTAATTAATAATATGCAAATAAACCATTAAAAATTCCACTGTCTGGTGACATGTCTATCCAATGATACCAGTTTGGTTTAGGACTTATATTTAGTCTTCTTTTGTTTTGTTTAAGTAATCTATGAGAGAGCTAGACGTTAATCTAAGTTGGTGATATACTTAATGGAATGATAAATTCATATGGGATATAAAGGTTCATATCGATGGACCATTATAATAAATTTTATACATACAACTGTATAATTTAGACACAATGCTATAAAGCTGTATATGTAATGTACAGACATTAAAAATGGGATAACAGTAAAAATAGGTTCATATCTATGGACCATTATAATAAATTTTATATATACAAGTGTATAAAAATGTGGAAATCTTTGGGGGAGGCCTTTGTCCAGCTGTGGACGTCTTCCGGCTGATTGGATGGATGGATGATACAAGTGTATAATTCAAACACAATGCTGTAAAGCTGTGTATGTATGGTACAGATTGTAAAAATGTGATGATAGATTCATATAGTATAAATAGGTTCCTATCTATGGACCATTATAATTAGTTTTATATGGGCAAGTTGCATTGGTCGATTAGAGAGCGACATCTGTCTGCGTGGCGTGTGATATAATCGCGTCTGAGAGTCCTTGCTCACTTTATTAGACACTTGAGTGACAAGGAAGGATTTGATGTCAAAAGCTTTTCAAAGTTTTAAATGCAGACGAGACTAAATAATTTCAAACGCAAAATATTTTTTTTATTTGCTTCTTATTATCCGACAATTGTGTAAAGTTTCCTATTTTTATTGACTTGTTTCATGCATCAAGTGTCTTCCGAAAAGTTTATTAAAAAAAATAAAATAGAAAGTAACAATTTATAAATAAACATTGCTGAAAAACGTGTATTTGCACTTTTTCTAATGATTCTAAATATGGTATTGGAAAAGCCACATTTAATTAGTGTTGCGTATGATGTATAGTATGATGCAATATGTTAATATATGTTGATTACTTTATAAAGAACAAATTATTTATCGTTACATAAAATAAAAAAATTGTATTTAGAGCGATCATTGCGTCATACGTTGATTAACATTTAATTATTACTACAGACTCTGCATACAATTGGGGGTACTATCTCGAAAAGATGAACCCTCTGCGATCGTTGTCAGCCCCTCTCAGAGAGAGATGTGCTAAGACTAACATTCAATTTAAAGTAAATGACAGGTAATTCTTCCCACCATTGGGAATCGGGTCTTTGATAAGTGGAGAGTATACCTCGCTGGCCAAATTCAAGTCGTTACATATTAACGAAAGCTGCATTCTGAGCTGTTTCGTTGTTTATTTCTTCATTTGGAGTTTCTATGTTTTTAGCTACTTTTAGGATTGACTGTAAGAATTCTATTTGATAAAGAAATCTGGAGTTTCAGTCTAAGCTTGATCTGCGTACTTTGATTACTGTTATCCAAGAGTAAAATTTTACATTTTCTCTTAGTTACAATAACGACACAAAATGGCCACGTCTCATTCAATTACGATCTAAATCACGTTACATATAGTACGTAGTTATTTTTTCCATCAAACATTACCAACCGGTCGTCGCTCATTCCTGTTGGTGCTGATTTAGTCGGAAACATGTGTAGCGGTCAATTAGAGCGTAAAATTAGTATCTGGTATGCCAGTGATACCTTATTGCGAGTCACATTAAAAACTGGTACGGGACTATCTCGCGTCGCGTTTGCCTTAACTTTTTGTGTTGCTACAAAAAAAATTGTCTAAAAACGGAAAAAAAATTTGTACCGTGCCCAGCTAAAGTCATAAGTCCGAGATTCAAAGACAAGAAAGGCTCGTGTTGAAGTAAAAAAAATGGCGCACAATCATACTATTACGGGCCCTTTTAATTGGATCGAAAAAATGTCACAGACATTGGAACATTCAAACGATTCTCTCATAGTTACAATGTTGGCTAAATATCTTTTTTATCATTATCTACAATCATTGAGACTAATTTAAAATGATCTTTAACATAAATAATTATGGCATGAATCTAATTATATTGGCAATAAAGAATTCGTTGCCTTTGCTGGTAGTTAAACCTTCGATTAAAAAGATTACTACAAAGAGACTTAAATTTTTTTAAACCGTTTAGATGACTATCGAAATTGGCAAAAGTATAGTTACTAAGAGACTAGCAGCAATATACTGCTAACAGATCGCTCATAAATGGATGTTTCAGACAGTGTAGACGATATGAAAAAATGGATGAGAACCACAAAACTGGACTAGGAACACAATACAAAAGACCTGTCTAGCTGGACGGACATCCATCGGTTGATATGATGATGATTTGGATTTTGTAGATGAAAGATCAAGTTTATAACAAATCACAAAATATAAAATACGCTGTAACACATTAGACAGTTGACAACAGCGTGAAAACATTCCGCAAAAAGTTACAACCACCAATCCATTTTGGGGGCTCCCACCCTGCGCTTTCGCAAATTAATCTTGTGCTCGCAAAAACTGCGCCTTATTAGAGGAAATCTCCGCAGCCCCTGGACTTACCCTGACATGCTTAGATAAACCTTCCCATGCCACAATTTATAATAATTTTAGGTCAGCAAAAAGTCAAAGGTTTTTGTTTGCTCTCGTTGTTTTATCTTCCAACAATCCGTTACGGTTAAAGAAAGTGCAAACAATTTGCGTCCCCACTTCTTGTTTATCATTCAGACTTTTTAGTGACACTTGTTATTTCAAATTAAAAAAAAGCGTGCCGAACATTTGAGGAGCAATCTTTCGAGAACTTTAAAAAAGCAACGGTTTTTTTATCTTACCAAGCGTACGGTAGACCATGAATTTGTGTAATTGGGAATAGTATAAACAAATCCATAAACACTGTACCATTTATCTGACGTATCATAGTCTGTAGGTCGAACTGATTAAATCCGGTGAATTGTCCACCCTGATCTCCATAATTTCCTCGCAAATTTAAGTTCTGTGCATCATCAGGAACTTCTGTTTTCTCTGTTTGCAAAGAAATTATATTTTTCAATCATCCATTTGGATATACATGTCTTTTGTGTATATCCAAATGGATTATTGTTACTTATTAATCAGGTTATTTTGATATTACGGCTGTGTGAGAAAACCTAGTCCATGTCTAGTTAGATCATTAAGTCAACTGTCTCCTGTTTACTAAGCAAACCTATTGACAGAACCTATTGAAAGAAGATCAGACAGTTTATCATCAATTATTAATTACCGTTACTGTTGTAAATATTCCCGCAGACATTTTGGCAAATTTTTCCACCAGATTTACGAAACAAAATAACTGGATTGGCAAGTTCTTTGATTTAAACTTTCCAGTAACTATGTACCTCATCCAGCTAGACAAATAGTCCTGAGTGGGGGTAAATGCTATTTTTCCCAGCTGTGCAGGGGTCGCTAATATATGCCACTTTGGACGGACCCCGCTTAATAACCGCATTAATCCTTTGACCCCTTCTGTCAAATCCGCGGTCACCTTCCGGCTAACTTGTCTAATCTTGACACTCGGAAGTAGATACTTTGTAAACACATGGGTCTCTTTAATCTATTTGACAAGGTCTTTTAAACCTTCCATAGATCATTTTCATACCGAGTGGGAAAACTTAGCTTTTTGTTTATTTTTTGTTTTCCTTTTTTTCTTTTGTCATGACATTTAGATGTTTTTAGCTATCATTTCGTTTCTGCTGTAGCCTCATTGTTATCTCATTAATGTATACTTTCAATATACCTTTTCTAATTGGCATACGGGAGTCAAAATTTAACAAAAATTAACCAGGTACCGGGTGGTGATAGACGTGGAAGGAAAAAAACCATATCAGATCCGACGGACTTTCGGATCCCGAAAAGCGCCAGCGACCCAACCGAGTGGGGTCTACTGACCTCCTCCGACCACGAGGTTGGTAGGAAATCTACATACGACGTTGAGACAATTCCAGGTCCTACATCAAATCATAATTTAATCACTTTTCTTATTCTCTTATTCTCTTACATATAAATAAGAGCGCAGTACCCAGATTGTCTTGACGGTCATCTTGCGTGTATATTGTTTGTCACCTCGTTTTTGTTTTAGCTTTTTTTTGTTCGTACGCTTTTTGTGTTATGTTTCGTACGTTTCAATTATTTCTTAACGTGCATCCATTATAATTAATGCTATTAGATTAACTAAATTACATTAGTTCGATGTTTTATTGTGTTATCGTGTTTTAGAGTTTATTTTTATGCTTTACGGTTGCTGTGTACGCTCGAATGGATGGACTGGAACTGGAACTGGTGCGTCGGCACGCGGAGCTATTTCTCGTGCAGCACAACGGTGGCCCTCTAATACTTCAATTTAACACAGATTCCTTTTCGGTGAATCGATCCTTCACGAAGTCCTATTAAAAGTCAGCCACCACCTCGAATTTCCAGCCTCATGCCATTAAGTAGTGCTCCAAACTTTAATTATGTTCAGGCTGTGACCAATCGCGTTCGTGTCTCACATTTTGTGTCAAGTCATTCGACGTGCTACCGAATCTTATAGCTCTTGTAAACATGTACACTCTGTACCCAGCCTCATTCAGTTTACAATTTAATCTTTATAAACATTGTGCTTACGTTGAAAATCCCCCGAAGCCACAATCATGGTTTCTTTATAATTCTGTTTCCTGGTAAGCAGAAGTCGTCGAGCCACATCGACGCGAGCGGATGCAATGTGAGCTCTATTCTCTACGGCGATGGGAACCACATCGCTTGGATCGCTCTCGTGAAATTGGTTTGTGACGTTGAAATTGAGTCATGTTCCGCTGGTCACAGAATCCGGTGCCCGAAGGAACGTGGCCAAAAGTTTCATTGTTGGATGTTGAATAAAACCTATCGGTAGGATGACGAGCCGGTTTCAACTCGGAAACTAATTTGGAATATCACAATGAATATCACTGGAGCAGCCTTTTGAACGTGCGGCGAGCCGGGCTGCGTTAATAGACGAGGCTCGTTGGCACGTGTAGCTGCTGCCTAGACAGCACCGGCGGCCGGCCCCGGCCGATAAACACCTCACTGCTGCATAGCAATAGGAAACAAAATGGCGCGCACAGCTCTCACGGATGTTAGCTGCATTATAAATTGCCTTGGCATTGACTTACCATTTACAAATTTCGGTGGCGTATACTTAAAGTATGATTATTTTGATCGCGCGGATGATTTTAAGGAAGTGATGCTGATTAAGGCTTAACAATAGCCGAGAGGCTGGTATCCTGCCTTTATGTCAGTTCCTCTCTTGAACAAATAAAAAAAAAACGCGTCGTTTCACTCGGAACGAGCACGATTTGTTCCAGTTGCCCTCGGATGTCGTTCAAGGGCAAACTCGCTTTCCGATGAGTCTGATGATGATTTTAAGCAGTTATTTAAATGGATGTAGTTTACTTACTTTTTTAAATTGATGTTAGCACACTCTACTTGATATATTCACTTAATAATCCCTCGTTATTGAGTGTATATTTATGTCGTTGTGTAGGTGTTTCACTGGCTGTGCATGGTATCAAATAAAATTATTATTTTTTTAGTCCCTTAACTAAATGTCCTGTTTTTCCTGTTACTATAATGAAAACATATTTCTTGTATTCATGTGAAATATAAAAATGTATATTTGTCTATATTTTAATTTCAGGTTTTCGGTTCGAAGGCGGATCTGCAACTTCACACGCAAATTCATCTGCGCGAGGCGAAGCCCTACCGCTGCACCCAGTGTCCGAAGGCGTTCGCGAACTCGTCCTACCTGGCGCAGCACTCCCGCATCCACTTGGGCATCAAGCCGTACCGCTGCGAGATCTGCCAGCGCAAGTTCACCCAGCTGTCACACTTGCAGCAACACATTCGCACCCACACAGGTGACAAGCCCTACAGGTGCACGCAGATCGGCTGCACCAAGGCCTTCTCGCAACTTTCCAACCTCCAGAGCCACAGCCGCTGCCACCAGACCGACAAGCCCTTCAAATGCAACTCCTGCTACAAATGCTTCACCCATGAGAAAGATCTTTTAGAGCACATTCCAAAACACAAGGAGTCTAAGCACTTAAAGACGCACATCTGCCAGTACTGCGGCAAGAGCTACACGCAGGAGACTTACTTAAGTAAACACATGAACAAGCACGCGGAGAGGGCCGACAAGCGGCCACCCATCTCCGCCCTAGGCCTCAGCGGGCTGAACCGGTCCCTGGCGGCGGCGGCACCGACAGCCGCTCCGTTCGGTGAACACCCGTACTGGCCCAAGGTCAGCCCGGACTCCGCGGCGCACATGTCCGACGAGAGCGGCTACCACCAGCAACGCGAGAGCGACGAGCACCACGAGCAGCAGCTGCAGCAGCAGAGGGCGCTGTTCGCGCAGCACGACGGGCAGGAGGACCGCATCCAGCCGCCGGTGTCCTCCGCCGCGAACTCCGCCTTCACGCCTATCAACTCGATGGCGCCGCACCTCAACGGGCTCTCGCACCACAGCGCGCTGCCCACGCGGCCCTATCTCTACGACCCCCTGCACTTCCAGCAGGGGAAGCAGCAGCCGAACTCGTTCCCTAATCAACTAATATCGCTCCACCAAATCCGCAACTACGCTCACCAGCCGTCGGCGCTGCTGCCCGCCGACCACATCCTGCCGCACTCCCTCTCGCACAAGGACAAGCAGTAATAGCTCGCCGCCGCACCGCACCCGCGTAGGCGCGCCTACCGTTTTACTACTTACGATGGTATTACTAGTATTTAAAAAAAAATGAAATATTATTAAAAAAAAAATTTTAGAATCTCTCTCTTTCGAACACTGGTATTACGAATGTATGAAATACAACGTCGGCGCACGCGCAGCGCGTCGTTAGACTTTAATCAAAATTATCTAATACTCTGAACCTATGTCTAGATGGCCGGCCGCCGTTATCGATTGTTGATTCAAATATTATTCATGTTTTTATGACGTTTGACTGTTCGGTTGTCCACTGCTGGACACTGGCCCCACGCGAGCACGTCCGGTCCGACGGCAGGGGCCCGAAGTGTGGAAGCCTTATCACGGATATAAACAATGCATAATACGAATAGCTTTATGTATACAAGTTTTTACGTGGTCTGGTTGATGGCTGAAGTTCCCCCGGTTTCCTGTAGTCTAGAAAATGCAATCACCAGCAACCCAGAAGTGCCTGACGTGTTGTTGATATCGATTAAATAGAATTCTATTCTGCGTCAGCCAGTGTCGGTGTATCTTTGTGTTGCAGTTCATGGTACTCCTCGCGTCTAATGGCGGATCTCTTGTCTCCATCACATTTGCACTCAGTTCCTACTTAGATCGAATAATTCCTTTTTGATTTTTTTTTTTACTTAGCTTTACTCTTAACACACTCGAATTCGTTTGGTCTCGACTATTCTAGAAAATGTAGTCCTCCTTCAGGGTCCGTTTTGTCGTTTACTAAACACGCATTTGATATTATTTGTTACGATTTTGAAGGTCGAGTGCATTTTTTATTAGCATTTGTATATGATGTATTTTGTGTAAACCATCGATGAGTGGCCAAAAGTACTCCCGGTGGGGCGTTATTGTATATATTGTGTAAATAACGAGGAATCCATTTCGAGGTAATTTTTTTTTTTTGGGGAAGTTGACGAACAGTTATATTCATTTTAAGTATTCAAAGCTTGTGCTCAATTTTATTAGACGTAAGGATCTCGTCTGGACCTCGCCTGGGAAGTCCGGTTCTAGGCTACTTTCTTTACATTAATTTTTTTTTTCTCGTAAAGGAATTCGCCTCGAATTGTTAAACTGGAAATGTACTTAAATGTTGCTTCCGTTGATTTTGGAGTATACGAAAAACTTTTTTTTTTTTTGTTGATATATATAAAAAAAAATTGTGATAGCAATAGTGCGAAGGAGCGTTCGGATGGTCCTTTGAATAATTTGCTATGTGACTAATTTTTTTTTTTGTTAGGTTTTAATGAAAAATTGTTAGGTTGTGGTTATGTGATACGGATTCGAAGCCGTCGACTTAGGATGCCGTGTGGTGACGTCACAAGTTTAGCCAAATGCTACTTTAAGCCCCCTCCCCCGTGACTCAACGTGGCGCTGTACACGCGGCGGTGTACTTCTTCCGAATTGTTGTTAGTGTAATTTAACCGGGATTCCTTTATAAGTATAGTATCCGACATGACAAGCAAAGATTTCTTTTTTTATCGGAATTATTTTTTATCTGTCTCGGTTTTAAGGGAATTAGGATCGCCAATATCTCTCTATTGTAAGTAGAAATGTGATATTGTAATTTGATTTTTTTTTGTTTAGTTTAGGTGTAAAACTATACGCTACGTTTAAATACATATTTTTGTAAGTAATTTCTTCGTTTTTAAATATAGTTTCGCTTTATCTAGAGCGTTCTCGTTTAAGATTATAGATCAAAGTGAACGGAACATTTTTTTTGTTACTTAAAATCGATTAAAAGTTAATTACAACTATGCCAAGAACTGTGGACCTCTTTTATTTCACACCCTCCTATACTCCCTTTGTTGGAATCAATGACGTATTCACTATGAATGAATAAATAAAATGATGATACAAACAATATGACCTAGATGAAGACTGTACAGAATACTGAGGCTCTCTCTCATAAGTTGACAGTCGAAACAGCGATTTTGTTATAGCGGCAGATTTACAATATCTACCATCCTCATGAATATTTGCGTCCGAAAAAAAAACCGCTGCACTATTCTAGAATTGAGAGAGGAATTCCATATGAATCAAGTAGCTGCATCTTCCAGTGTAACTAAACTTGCATTAAATATATAAGATACGCAAAAGTTAATGGTTTCATTACAGACAAAATTAGAACCTAGGAGACATACGTGTGGTACACTGTTTCATAGAGGGTCATAAATATTTAAACATGATTAGTTTTGTAGGCCCCGTGGTTCGAAGTCTGTAGAAACTAGTAGCGACATCTGTTGGTAAGTTTTTGATAAAACTGATTACAAGTATACACACAGAAGATTAAAATTATTGCGAAAAACATTCTTATTAAATAATTTTCGTTCGTCTTAATTTTACTGGGTTTACATATTTTTATTATTCTAACAAATTGTAAAAATTAAAAAAAAAATCTGAACCAAAGTATATATATTTATTGAAACAGCGCCATCTATCAATTAAGTAGGAACTAAATTATAGCAAAAGAGATTGTTTAAGGATATGAGAGTTAATGTTTTTGTAACAACTTAGGGTATAAATATTGCCTTTTAGGAAAATTGTTATCAATCGAGATGCAAATAAAACCATCTTTAAAGTAAGTTCAAACTTAAATATGTAAAGAATAACTACAAAAATATGCAAATGGGCCACTTAGATTAACTCGTCTTCGATCATCCACAATATATTAAAGGTTTTCAAAATCTATCTTTTCTACCTTAAACTATATTTCCTCTTTAAGCTTGTTTTCGCTAGAAGGAAGCTTGGAGCGAAATGAAAAATCATTATATGAAATTTTCTCTTTATTAACCAGTCGCAAAATATAATAAATACTTAAAATAGGTATTTACAAATAATACGGGGTCCGTTCTACCTACGCAGGTAAAATCCGTACAAACCATACAAAAATTAGAAAGCAATTTTATTATAAACTTAAATATAGAGAAGGTACTTCCTGTTGACAAGGCTGCAGGCAGAAGGAAGACTTTTCGGGATGCGTTAGATTTAAAATGATGAGTTTAGAAAAGTCTAGCTTTTGTCAAGCTCAACTCTAGAAATCACCGAATTTGATCCGAAACGTCACTTCTATAAAGAGTTTTTATCAAAAACCCTCTGAAGTAAACAAAAAGTCAAATTCGAGCATTCCTCTGATACAGGAAGTATCTTTACACTTAACAAGTAGTGGGGAATATTTGTTTCTGATCATATGCGTTGTCATTTAGTCGCCCTAAACACTAAACGAGAATCATATAGATCAGTGCTAAATTTAAACAATGCGGTTAAACAAAATGCTAGACACGGGGACGACACAACAGTAGTAGACGACAACGACAGAAGGCACAATAAGGAAAATCACAAAAGTAGAAATGACAAAGAAGCGAAAAACACAAAATGTAAAAACTTAGGTATCGAGAGATCAACTCCAAAATACAAATTTAAAGGAATTTTATTCGAAATCAAGGAAATTTTTAAATATCTAAACGATAAATATAGAAAAATACTCAGCCTGGATAACAAAGTTTATTAAACTTATCAAAAATAAGTAAAAATCTACTGAATATATAAATAAGTTAATCATTGTAAAGTCAAAAACATTTAAAGGACAAATTTCCAAAACAACAAATTAGATCCAATAGAACTAGAAACTGACTAGAAAATACACGATCTAGATCAAGTAAGTGTACGTGATGACCACGATGCCCTGTTCCTTGCAGCAACAAACTTATCACTTGCGATATACTTAGTACTTAAGTCGACAGCATGCTTTCCTAAATAAACAAGTCACAAATAATAGAAAAAAAAATAACGGCAACACAACTTGAAGATTACTACATGTTAAGTTGTCCGAGCTCCGCTTAGACCTCCACCTTGTAAGGGGAGCCGGGGATGTGCTCGTCTCCCCACTTGACGATGACGATGTACTCCCCCCTATCCCTGACGACGTACCAGCACTCGTAGTTGTTCTTGCCCTTGTGCTTCAGTTGGACCTCGTCGCAGGGGCCCTTGGGGCCGTAGATGCCGACGTACAGAATGTTGTTGCCTGTCAACATTATTAGATTAAGTATTCAAATCAATGAAGTAAATTTTAATATCTTATCAGCCGGATAATGTCCACTGTTGGACGTAGGATTCCCTCAAGGATTTCCATGCCTATAGGTCCTGCACTGTCCGTATCCAGCGATTTCCTGCATTGAAGGTACTTGGGCCTTAACCTACCACGAAACCCAATGCGGGTTGATAGCTAGTCAAAGTGGACTAGGGCTCCGTAAGATATTGGAGGAAACTTATTACATCCCCTATATATCTATCGGAAAGAATATCCAAAAATTAATAAGAGATCATCATTATTGTCAGCCTATAGACGTCCACTGCTGGACATAGGCTTCCTCAAAGATCCCCACATCGATCTCCGTTTGTAGGGTTTAATACGGAGGGATTCGGGCCATTTCGGATTGGTGGGATTCAGAGCTTCGTTTGTTGATTAGTAGACTGCACCATGAGCAGGTGAGCTTGAACCCTTACACTCCCCAATAAGAGATACTGATGAGTAAAAAGATAAAAAAGTTTTTTTTATAACAAATAATCGATATAATGAATTAGATAAAGATCAATAGATCAAAATCGATACAGAGTAAGATGGAAAAGAAATCAATAGATTTGTAATGTCTGCGTTTGCGTTTACAGAAGATATAACAAAGAACAGTCGAATGATGATCAATGAAACGCCGGCGGTAGTTAGGATGATATACACTGCGCCGATCAGCTCCAAGGAGTAGAAGGTAAAGGCGACGAAAGATGTTAGGAAACTTACCCCAATATCATTAGCTTGAATTCGGAGCACAGTAACATTTGCACACTACTGCTTGGCAGCTGAAATAGACGCGGCGGTAGCTACCTGGTCGGTAGCAGCAGATATATACCACAAGAAAAACCGAATGGATAATCTGAATACGTAAAAACCAGTGATCCAGTAATCTAAGTGTTAGTATCGAATTTAATTCTAACACTAAGTCTTTTTGTGGTCTGTTTAGGTTCATATTTTATAAGGTCTAGAAGCTAGTTGATCTCACCAGCATCGCCGGCGTGGACGGTGAATTGGTTGTGTTTATTCAGGTACGCCTTCTTCAGCCCCATGCCCTTGCTGGTGACCTTGGTCGCGTCGGACTTGAAGTGCGGCAACACCGGCCCCTGCTTCTGCGCCGCCTTCGACACCTTCTGCACCGTCTCCACCGTCACCGACGACGTCTCTTGCGCACCTATTTCCGCCAATTTCTCACCTGGACGAACGAATAACATACTAAAGGAAAGACCTTAGATTGTCCGTTCAGTCTAGATTTTATCAATTTCTTTTAAACCTTATATCATCCACCTGTCAACAACATAATGCTAGTTAGGATGGATTTACACTGCAACACATTGTACTATGTTTGAGACATTAGATGTCTGGTCCCATTACCCCAGCCATTCCAATAGCTTCTTCTTCTTCTTCTTCATCGGTATCACTCTTGATAGAGTGATCAAGGTCATCACTTCAGGTACTGGTCGCAAGATTTACAACATGCCATTCCAGTAGTAACGATGATGAGTCATTTACTGCCGCCTTTATCTGATCAGTCCATCTCATAGTTACAGCGTCCTTCAAAACGGAACTCTGCACAGCTGCCTAGGATATTCACATATTGCAAAGGCTAGTCGTTTCATTGACGGTTACAAAACTATTAGGGTAGATGATGTTTGCTTGTCTTGTGTAAAAATCCTAAGTAGCTCATCAGACTACTGTTGGTGTACATGATTAAAGACTCGTCGTCTTCTAAATTCTACTCGATCGTAAGAGATGTGCTGGACAGGAACCGGTGGAAGCACTCCGCTCCAGATAGCAACCCTAGCACTGACCACGACCCCCAGACAGGAGGTACAACCCTAGAGAGTGTATATGATATATTCCCATCAATGATGTCGTTATATCGATCTATGATCTATTTCGATCTATGATCTATATCGATCTATGATCTATATCGATCTATGATCTATATAGATCTATGATCTATATCGATCTATGATC
The DNA here is from genome assembly GCA_029032895.1 of Troides oblongomaculatus. Taxonomy (NCBI): domain Eukaryota; kingdom Metazoa; phylum Arthropoda; class Insecta; order Lepidoptera; family Papilionidae; genus Troides; species Troides oblongomaculatus. Next base: position 1,545,208 of record JARDWC010000151.1, read on the forward strand.
TGTATCGATCGATATAACGGCGGTGGTAAAAAACCAATGGTGTTAAATAGGACGCACCGATGGCTTCGATCTTGAACGGTGAGCCGACGATGTGGTGACCGTTGTACTTGATGCTCATGTAGTAGAAGCCAGGAGACAGCGGCGTGTAGCGAACCTGGTGGTACCAACAGAGGGTAGTGTATATAGGAAGTTCACCTGATGGTAAGTTATACGCCCGCCCATAACATGACTCTAGTAAGGATGGTATACACTGCACCTTGTGCTCGTCGCGTTATATATTAATCCTCGTTATTAGTACCGATCGATGTGGACATCTTTGAGGGTTGCTTATGTCCAGCATCTATCGGCTGATGATGAAGAAGCCTCGTCACCCCGTTAATCTCAATAGCTACAGCATCCCACAGTAATACTTGCACGCTGCCATCAGGCAGGAAAACTAGCAGAGGTGGCAGACCTAGACGGTGGCAACGGCGAATTACCACCAGGTAAATTTCATTATACCTTGTAACCTTCCTCCACATCGGTGCAGTCCATGGCCACCCTGGACGGGCCGTCCATGGTGACGGCGAGGATACCGGCGCCGGCGTTGCAAGTGTCGATGATGAGGTCCGTCTTTGCGCCTTAACAAACAAATAGACACGTCCATATATATTGTTGTACTTCTGTATATATATTATACTTTTGTATATCTGTGGATATATACATATTATATATGTCTCAGAAAATGATAAGTTTGTTCGAAAAATATGCATTTAATAAACTATAGAAGAAACAACAGTTCTTTAAACAAATACTGAGTTCAGAGAGAAAGAGATGAATATATCATAGATGTGGCAAAAATAGAGAGAGCGAGAGATCTCTTTTTGGCGAGAGATATATAGAGAAAAAATGCGGTAGAGAAATGGAACGAGAGATAGGGAGTGGAATAGAGCTAATGTGCGGATATGTGTGGAGAATTTGAGATACGGAGCGAGGGAGGGAGAAGGAGAGGGTAAGATTTTTACTACATTCGGGTCCGTCTGTAAGTGCACGGTGGCAGAGTGGTGGAATACAGAAGCTATGATATACGAACGCGTTCTATCTCACTCTCCCACAATCGAAACTATATAAATACATTAGTCGACTCTCCTCCTCTCCTTCTCCTTCCCAAAAGAAGTTCCACCTCAAAACAATACTTTAGTAGCTACGTAACTATACAGCAGCAGTATGTATTGAAATAGATGTGTTGTTCATGGATGTTCGTGTAATCGTTGTGTGCGTGTGCTTGTGCGTGTGTGTGTGTGTGTGCGTGCGTGAGCGTGTGTATATATATGTATATGAATATATATATGTGTGTATGAATGCAACGTGTTTGTCTCATCCTTTGATGAAACCCAGCCATCCAAATCGTTACCGGTTTTTACAGTTCCAAGTCCTGGTCCGTGTGCGTGGACCGCCGCTGGATCGGCGTCGTCCTTCCCGACCTGATCATGGAATAAACTCTCATTAATTACCATCGCTGTACCACATTCTTAATTAATAGATAAATTAGATATTAATTATGGACCCTAAAACGCTTTAGTGACCCTAGCAGACCTACTGTGCTTCTGTGGCACAGGTCATCAAACAAGTACCACATCACTCCATGATTCAATTTCGTAGCCAGCTGTTGTCAAGTTCATCCCATCATGTTATTTTCCCGCCATAACTTTACTATGTTCCGGTATCCGGTAAGCTAGACTTTTAGATGGCTATAGATTGCTGGTCTCAACTGGAAAGGAACTGATGATGGAGAAGCTGACCCGTGAAGCAGTAAAGTCTGTGTTGGCAGATCTTTGGGAAAGTCCCATGTTCAGCTTTGGACGTCTAACTCCTGATGGTCATGGCGATGAGCCTTTGATGATCCTACAAAATTGGTGCATCGTACCTTGATCCTCAACGGCGAAGCGGGGATGTGGACTCCGTTGAACTTGACGTTGATGTTGTGGACGCCGTTCTCGCGCGGCATGAACCTGATGGAGTACTGGTCGCCGTCAATGTTCTGGATGAAGCAGTCGTCGGTCTTGCCGGACGGCGAGATCATCTGGAACGAACATTGGATTTCAGTGACCTAGCCAGAAACTCAGGAGATAACCTTGAGCATTGGATGCAAGCAACGCCGAACCGAGCGATGTGGAGATTTTTGGGGGAAGGCTTTTGCCCAGCTGTGGACATCTACCAGCTGATGATGAACCTTAAGCTTTATAACAGGCGTAGAGGAGCAGGTTCTTACTCCAATCAACCTGAACCTCTCATGTTTTTCAGGATAGAGATAACAACACCAATTCATCATCTACCAACCCAGACTCTTACGATTTGATAGATAAATGGGCACTACGAAAAAACGCTATTAGTCCCAACAGTGGGATATAGTGAAATGAGTTATATACGTTGATCAATAATGATATAAAGTTACAAGAATAATGCATACTGATGGTAGATCTACTGTCGGAGTCAGGCTAGGCACCAACACAACAGTAGTTTAGGTTAGTGCTGCAATTTGAAGAGTAATTAGTAATGTTATCTCGAGATATATCTAAAGATGAGATATCGTGTATATTGTAAACTAAAGCGCGATCGCACCGCGCGCCGTCGGAGCCGGATCTTTGGAAAACAAAAAAATGGCGGCCAAACATAAATTTTTATAACGCATCACCAAAACTTCGCGCAGTATTCATCTCGTACGAGCCGCTATCAAATATTAAAAGAGGAAGGGGATGTGATTTATCCGGTTGGGGATGGAGTGGGGGAGCGGTCACGAGTTCCGGTCAGTTTTATTACATTTTTTTTGTTGTCTGTAACAATCGGGGTTAAGGAGGCATGTGGCGCTGTTGATTTATTGCTTCCTTGTTTATTCAACATCACTCAAAGAAAAGTGTCCTTTGTTTTACTCACAGTGCAAGACAACCCTTAAAGTTTCAAGACCATCAAAGCACTATTGATATCAATGAATACTACTTTTCTGGGACACCCTCTAGGTAGGTACCATCAGCAGCGCCTACTGCAGCTAAAAGACAATAGTATGCAAACATTACTATCTTCCGGTTTGAATTAAAATGGCTCAAGACTAGGGAAATGTGGTTTAGTGTATACCATCCCAACTAGCGCAACATCGTTATGGACAGATGTATCACTTATTATCGAGTGAACGTCTCACTCATCTCGTCGTTTCGTAGAATTAAAAAAAAGCGTAAAGCGATCTGAATATTAGTATAGTTTTTATACAAAAAATTAATTGGTCTGTCTGTTTGTTCTTTATTCTATAGTCTCTGAAACGTATGGAATGATTTTGATATTCCTTTCTAACTATGGATATTTACCAACCGTTACTATAGCAACCGCGGTAATCACGCTCACGGGACCCAAGCCAACCTCACCAGCTCGTGGTGCTGCTAGTCAACAGACGAGGCTTTGGTTCCCACCTTCTCGCATTGGACCAGCGCTGTGGGTAATGGCTCAAATCTTCCACATGAAGCGCTATAAACGTTAAGATCTTTGGGGAGGCGATGATGAAGATGATATACAATAGATAGATATCATCATCATCATCATCAGCCGATAGACTTCCACTGCGGGACATAAGCCTCCCCTAAAAGATTTCCACATACAGTCAGCATGGCTTCCGGTGCCGCTGGGCACTAGGGGCTGTCGTATGTAAGGATTCATATAGCGGGTTTTGGGCCATTTCCCACCACGCTGGCCCAATGCGGGTTGGTGGGAGCCAGCTTCGTTTGTACCAGCACCACGAGCGGGTGAGGTTGGCTTGGGTGCCGTGAGTTGTTCTGCGGGAACCCTTGCAGCCCAGATATCACCAGGCAGTGCATGGGCCGGCATGGGAATATGAAAGGTTCATAAATATCGCGGCCCGCAAAAGTTAATATTTATCAATGGGCATTTTTTTCCATCCAACCATCGATCACGAGGTCCGTAGGTCCGGAGCTCCGTCGCGCCTAGCCGCCGCGTTCACACGATAAATCACCCTGACCCCTACGGACCCTATGGATATTGGAAGAAATATTGTCAGGGTGTGATTTGCGCGCAGTATTAAGTTTTTTTTTATACCCCCATGTAACAATGCGCCAGGTATGACTTATTAGCTTCCCTGTTCCTGGAGACCGTCTAGGTACCATCGCAGCCGACAAACATTACCGTTGTCCGGTTTGAAGGGCGCTGTAGCTGGGGTAACGAGATTAATATCTTGTCACAAGACGAGCACAATGTGGCGTTGTATATATACTCCTAACTTCATTTAATTTAATATGAAAGTACTTGATTCAAATAGACGACTGAGATGAGAAGTAGTGTACATCATCCTAACTAGAGGAACGTGTCATGGGCGTATTACATACCAGCATAATGTTTATTAGTTTTTTTTTATACCACTTAGGTGGTAGGCATATGGTTATTGGCTGTTGAGCCTATAACCAGTAACACCAGAGGTATCACTGGACGATCGACTGAAGACCTCGACAGGATGTTCCACAATTTGAGTGTTCTTGGGAAAACATCCATGGAACCGGATAGTAAGTGATCACTGCGGTTTAAGGGTATGAGTATGGATTCTTTGCTTCCTTAGATATATGATTTTTAGTCGCCTATTACGACACGTTGAAGGTAGAGTTGTGTGAAAATCCTAACCAATTTTCTACTTTAGATATTTTTATAAAGTACTTACTCTCCCATCAAGACTGCCCTTGGCGCCGTTCAGCCTGATGTAGAACTGAGTGGGCTTGTCCACCTGCGCGGAGTCTGGGAACTGGGCTACCTCCAGCAGGTGCGCGTCGCCCACCGCTGGTGATATGTACACCTTGAACGGTGAGTCGGGGATGTGCTGCTCGTTGAACTTGAGACCGATGCGGTATTCGCCTGAAACAAGAAATAACAATAAGAATGATGACGCTCTCATCACCAACTATACCATCATAATGAGTTAATAAGACCTGGTGATCCTGGAAGAGAAGTATAATAATGTCCTCGCTACTGCTTAAGTATATCGATAGAACTTTTTTTTATTCTTCAACAAAGCGACAAGAGAAGCCTGATAACTGGCGCTAGTCATGATGATATACACATCATCACATACTTTCATCTGATGGTAAATGATACCCCTGCTTATAACAGTCTTTCTTTCCATAAATACGAGGATGTAAGGTGTCCTACAGAAAAACTCATAGGATCCAATCCATCCTCACCAGCTCGTGGTGCTGCTAATCAACAAACGAGGCTCTGGTTCCCACCAACCCGCATTGAGCCAGCGTGGTGAGATATGGTCCAAATCCCTCCATATGAACCATACGATGGCCTCTAGTACCCGGTGAAGCGGGTAACACATGATCGATCGATATGAGGCTGATGATGATGAATTAAGGTTGGAAGACATTATCATTATCAGCCGGAAGATGACCACCGTTGAGCTCAGGCTTCTCTCATACTTTAAATCAACACAGCTTCTCGCGAATTCACCACCAAATCAGTCCAACGGAGGAAATGTTTAAACATGAAGTTCTAATTGCGTTATACTGGTGGTTCGAAATTCAAATATCGTTGACAGATCTAATTGGTGCACAGATTTAAAAATGTCCGTCGCAGCCGGAACACGTCAACGGATCCCCTTTGGAGGGCACCCGACGGAATTGGACGAAAAAACCAAATTCGAATTGAACGGGAGAAAGAGAAAAAGAACAGCCGCGGGCACGTCACTCTATCGGAATAACGAACGCGGCAATAACTCTTCCCGTGGCACATGGCGGGAAATTTAAATTTTTACATGCCGCGTTTTTTTTTTTTAGATAAACAATTGCTTCGCGGTGGCCATGCCTCCGTCCCGCATTTATTCACATTCGGATATCTTCAGCAGAAAGAAACAATGTTTTTGGTTTTTATTGTATTTTTTAATCTTAACTAGTTTAGTGGCCAGCGACACCGGTTCCAGTCAACCAACCTTTTTTCTGTTTTTATTTCTGCCGACAAACAGTAGCGAGCAATCATAACCGTGTTCCGGTTTGAAGGGCATTGTTACTGGTGTGATTACTGGGGTACATCTATGTACACTCTGATGCTCATCATTGGAGCCGTCTATCGATAGAATCTAATCTATATATTAGATTTCCACCTGTAGTGACTCATCCCGATATCTTTGAAGCTGTAGGACCTGGACCCAAAATTTAGTCGCAATATTCCTTTTGCTGAATCTAGGTCAGTTAAGACTGGACAGGTTAGGACAGCTGGACTTTACAAAATTCGTCCCCTAAAAGGAGTTGCGGTAGTGTTACTTCCAGCATAAATCCCTATCGATGTGGGAATCTTTGGTGGAAGCCCATGTCCAGCAGTGGACGTCTATCGGCTGACGATGATGATGATACAGCCATAGATAAAACAGCTAGCAACTTAAAGGAAAACGAATCATTATTTTCTATTTGATTTACGGCTTCATACAACTCCGGACTTCTGCAGCTGGAATCCTACATAACAGTAAATCATCAGCAAAGTAATGAAGTAACTTCTGGATGAAGAGGAATCAAGAAGCCAGGAGCCAGGAGTGTACACAATGGTTCCTTTGGTCAGTGATTTAATTATGAATTATATTACATTTGTTCTTCAGATGCATTAAAATACTTTAATTATAACTAAAGTTATTTTTTTTTTTAAATTGTATGCCCTTAAGTTACGACCCCACCTGATGGTATGAGGATATGTAATCTAGGTGTTAAAGAGAACTAGTCTAGAAGAAGCCTATTCGCTCTTCTTCTGAAGACTTCCACGTCATAGCTGGATGACACCGACACACTGTTCCAATCCTTCACCATTGTCATCATGAAGGACGAAGTGAAGAACTATGTCCTGAATATCGACAACGGATGATTGAATGTCTGCAGTGTATCCATATGCCTGATGGTAAAATGACGTTGATGGTATTCAACCAGGTAATTCCTGAGGACACTCCAAAATGCATTCGATGGTAAAACGGCTAAGTAGCTCACTTAAGCTGCTGGCCCAGGTCATGCAGTTTTAAGCTTAATAACTCCTCATCACCGATTATCCTCATGACGCGCTTCGGAAGCTGATGGACCATCCATCATCTAATAATCCAGTAATAATTTCCATTAGAAAGATGGAGACGTTCACCTGATGGTAAGTGATACTCCTGCCGTAACAACGTGGTAGTTAGGACGTTATACACTGCACCATATAGCGGTTGGTCTCTTGAGATATGACGTTGAGTCTTGTTGCTCCAGTTATTTCATTAGCTACAACACCCTTCGAACCGGAACACTAATATTTGCATAGTAGTGTTTGTTGGTTGTGATGGGAGGGTTAGCTACCTAGACCCCTCTCCGGAGACCTAATACCAATCATGCTTTTAACGGATGATGGTGGCACTTGCCCACCTTAATAATGATGTAGTCCCGTATTCAAATGTGGCAGTATCGGGTTCGATGTCCGGGACGTCTTCCTCCAGTTTCTTGTTAAACCTTTTTGGGGTGGAAAAAAAACTGTTTTTTTTTTTATCTGCAGGTGCATCGTGCACTCGCTGCGGCGGCACGTGGGGTGAATACGTCAACATAAATATCTGGAGGGTAGTCAACCAGATTATGTAGATCTTTCAATGATATCTATCTATATACATAATAGGGGTATAATCCACCCCACAGCTTACAGAGCTCAAGCTAACCTCACTTGCGCCCTAGTAAACCACAGACGAGGTTCTGACCACCCGCACTGAGTTAGCGCGGTGGGGGTGAGACCCAATCCTTCTTCAATGAGGATCCTTGAGGGAAAACTATGTCCAGCTTTATCCGGCTGATAAGAACACAAGAGATTTCCACCTACGTCTACTCATCATTATATCTCTCGAACCTTAAGGCCTGGAGACTTGAAATTTGGTAGGCATATTCCTTTGTCTAAGTATAAATCAGCTGTGAACAGATTTTATAAATTTCTACCCCCAAAAGGGATTGCAGGGGTGTTACAATCAGCGAAGCGGACGGGGAACTGCTGTCCTTATATACAAAGTATAAATGTTCGTATATATAGTTAGACTATATTCAAGGTCAAAATTGGACTACTTTCTACCAGTTGATAACTTAGCACTAGGTATGACAGTTTAACTGGAACACAGTAATATATGCACAGTACTGTTTGTCGGCGGAAACAGGCGCTGGAAGTACCTAGACGGTCTCCATCAACAGAGACTTATCACTAGTAAACCTCCTGCTATGACATAAAATGTTAGGTCTCGTTGTTCCAATAATTCCACTTGTTACAACGTCCTTCAAACCGGAATACAGTAATGTTTGCACAGTACTGTTTGTCGGCTGCGATAGGCGCTGCGGTGGTAAGTATCTAGACAATCGGACGGTAAATAAGTTTCCTTTACTCTACGAAGCCAAAAAAAAGATGTTCAGTCCAGTTACCCCAGTAGTTACACAGCTACAGCGCCCTTCAACTTGGAACATAGTTAGGTTAGGTTACTGCTGCTGCTGCTGGTGAATGATCAGGAATGTTAAGCGTGTGCCAGGTCCCGCCAGAATGGAGCACGGGGCCAGGGTACCTGCCGCTCCAGCTCGCCGCCGCTCCATCCTAATGCTTAAGTCATTATTCGCCGGGTCGCCGCAGAAATTTCTAATCTGGATACACTTATGAAGTATCCGGCGGCAAAAAGGCGCCGCTTCTTTGTCGGATGCTGCGGATCGTTTTTTTGCCGCATCAAACACAATGGACGTCGGGACAAATTCGGTTCAGGGGCCCGCATTCCTCCACTCTGGTGTTTAGGAGTCATTTTAATTGACTGAACCGTCGGATATAATCTGTGGTAAAAAGTTTTTAAAACTATACAAACGGAGACGACGCGCTATGATGGAATGTTGGGCGCGGACGGGTTTTTGGCCGCGCGGCGGCTCCTGCTCCTCCTGGCCCCGTGGACTTAGCTCCGGAGCTAGTTTTCACAATTGATGCTCCTTTTTATCCTTTATATCCTTTTTATCCTTGACTCACCACGTCCGTCAAATCAGATGACCTGACTGAACCGAGAGAAATAGTAAAGAAATCTGATAACTTATAAACAATGCTCCCTGATGGCATCTCGTTTACCAAGTGTATCCTGCTGTAAAACTTCCATGTTCTCTGATTGATGCTTCTCAACTACTATCAGCACCAACTCCTGGAGAACCCGAGAGTTATGACCTATTTGCTCCACAGCGACGAGACGAACGAGACACTCAAATGACAGTGATAACGTAACGCTGGTAGTAAAGTATATTGATATCTCAGTAACTTGATCAGACGAGTCGGTAGTTCACTTGATATTAAGTGATACGCTTAATCATATTAACGTGATTCTAGTAAGAATAGTATATACAGGATTGCGCTCGTAGCCTGAGACATAAGGAGTGGAGTATCATTACCCCAGTAATTACACTAGCTACAGCACACTTCAATCCGGAACACAGTACTGTCGGCTTGAACGAGCGCTGCGATGGTATCCACCAACAGTTATGATGTTATACGTTAGAAGGTAACTTTAACTCACTCGTTTATATAAAATAGGTTTCCATGGTAACGAAAAAAAAAACTTGTCTTTCTCCAAGTTGGGTATCTCCCCTATTTTACGAAGGGGATGGAGAATACTTTACTGGTGGTAGGTTTCTGATACAGCCGTCTAGGTAAGTATCACCGCAACGCCTATTTCAACCAGTAAATACTAGCGTGGAATTACTATGATACGGTTTAAAGGGCGCTGTAGCTAATGAAATTACTAAAGCGACCTCTACATCCCATGTCTCAACGATGACAATATGGTGTAGTGTATATTATTTTAACTAGCGCCTCGTTGCTATAGACGTATCACTTACTATCAAGTGATCGTCTTACTTGCTATATATATCTATAGTAGAATTTGAACACTACAGCGGTGTGGGGCTGCGAGTTCAAATGCAAATAACACATCTGCAAATCAAATATACCCCCCCATCCCCCATTACCGACTTAAATTGCACTTAGCGACAGCTGACGGCAAAGGTAATTATTTCACACTGCATCATAATTATGCTAAATATAACAAGATGGCGTTAATATTGCTAATTTTATAGCAGTTATGTAACGAGCGCGATGTTATATCGTGTTATCTTTTAATAGCGTCAAGTTTAGGGCGGATGTTAACTTAAGGGTGTACAAGTTAGAACTTATCTAGTACTTATACTGAGTGGTCTGTTTTTATTAAAAAAAAAACCTGTTAATTTTGATAATATATATATTAAAGTTTAACTGATGGTTAGTGATACGCGTAACCATAACAACGTGACTCTATAGTTAGAATAGTATACAATTCACTATATTGCGCTTATCGCTTTATAAGATGTCGTATCTCGTTACACTGACTAATTACACTAGATAGCGCCCTTCAAACCTGACCACAGTAGTATCTGTTCACTAGCTAGACGGTCTTCAGCAATAGAGACCTACCACCAGTAGACTATAGTTATATTAGCGGTTTGTCTCTACAGGTCACCGTTACCGAATACCATCTTAGTTATACCAACTTACCGTCTATTATTAATACTAGACAGTAGTTTGCAAACATAACTGTGGTCTGGCTTGAAGGATGTTGCAGCTAGAGAAAACAGCTAACATCTTGAACGGACTAGTTTCAATAGTTATTAGATATGTCATATCATTAGACGAACGTTCGTGTATCGTCAAAGTAGTAGTCTGTATTCGCAAGGTCAGGTGAGTAGGGCGGATGACGGAGAGCTTCCAATCCCAGTTCTTGCAACTTGGAAACCGTCTGCTGTGTAGTATGAGGTCGCGCGTTGTCGTGCATGAGCAACGGAGACGAGCGATTGACCAATGCTGGTTGGAGATGTGCCAGCTTCTCCATCATTGTGTTCAGTTCTTCACAGTTCACATCTGCAGTAATGCTCACCCCGTTTGGTAAGAAGATTTGATGAATCACACCGGCGCTAGACCACCAAACAGTGACCATCACTTATCTAGGGATAAGTTTTCGTTTAGGTCATTGTTTAGGCGCTGAACCAGGATCCAACCAACTTGCTGAACGCTTGCGGTTATCAAACGGAATCCATTTTTCATCGCAGGTAACGATGCGGTTCAAAATTCCTTCATTTGTGTGTCTGCTGAGCAGTGCAGGGCGCGTCTCGACGCGCACTTCGCGCTCGCGATCGTTGAGTTCATGGTGCACCCATTTGTCAAACTTTTCTACGTTGCCAATTTGAGGCCAATGTACCAATATAGTTTCGACGCTAACGTCGCAAGCTGCTGCTAATTCAGCCGTAGATTGTGTATCATCAGCTTCCACAATCGCCTTTAATTCGTCATTGTCGACCAAAGTCTTCGGACTACCGCGAGGTTCATTTTTCAGGTCGAAATTTCCAGAACGGAAGCGAGCAAACCAATAACAGCTGGTGCGTTGGTTTGCAGTGTTAGCTCCGTAAAGGTCGTTGATGTTGCGTGCCGCTCGTGCCGCTTGTGCCGCGTTGCTGCCACGACGGTGCTAATATTCCCTAATTATTCGAATTTTTAACGTATCCATGATGACGAAAAAGATTGTAATGGGATGAAAATGTAACACAAATCAATAAACAATTGACTACTTTTGGAAAAACAATGCCATGTTTTTAAAATAAAATTAATTTGAAATTAGAATTCTCAGCCAAACAAAAATTATTTTGATTTGCAATGGCCAGTACTGCAGAACGGCAATTTCATAGGTAAAGACCTATTATTAGCGGTTTGTGTCTATAGGTCGCCGTTACCGAATACCATCTAAGTATATAACTAAAGACGAACGTTCGTGTATCGTCGCTTTGTTGAATAAAATAATGTATAATAGTGTAAAGTATATATATATGTATAAACATCATCATGATTGTAATTGATGGATGTCCACTGCTGGACATGGGTCTCTTATGACGTGTTTCACTTAGCACGGTCTCGTGCTGTTTGAATCCAGCTGCTCGTAGCGATGTCAAATTTTTTAGATATTAGGAAAGCTCCAAATGAGGACGTTTTTAGAATGGTGAAAGAGTATTACCTGGACAAATGACTAGTTCTAGTATTCTAGTACCTTGTTTTTTTTTCTTTTATTCTAAAACCTTATAGCGTGGTATAAAAAATGTGGGCATTATGCCTGTTGGCATTCTCCACCAGCGAACCTTCGGTGAGGTGAGATGTTGTGGTAGGTGATAAGTATTGACTTTAAATAACTACTTATTTTTATATATATAGCTAAAACATATATACATACATGCTTACATGTAAATACTGAAAACACATATATATATATCCTTTCTCTGTTTCGTGATGAGATATTCCCGGACCCTTGTTTTAAATTTCCTGGGATAGGAACTTCCAGAGCAATGCAGCCTGCATCGTCAATGAGTTCCTATACAACCCAGAGGCGTGATTAGAAACGGAGATCTTATTCAGGATAGAAGATCGAAGGTATCTATCGTCGGAAGAGATTTTGAAATTTATCCTTGAGATAAGGAGAGGATCGATTTTTAAATATAGAGAAGAGAACAAGCAAAATACTGTAATCGCGTCTTTGTCAAATCCTGAGCCAATTAAGTTGAGAGCGTTATTTAGAGATAAGGTTATACTCAAACAAACCGAAAATGAATCTGATACAATTATTCAGAAGAGAGTTGTATATTTTAATTAAGTATTTATTTACATACATATATGTATGTATGTATTCGTTTGGTTAAGTATTTATCTACGTATGGTTTGTATGTATGTGTCACACACCTGTCAATTTATGTAACAAGAGAAAATGTTCGACCTCACCTACCATAGCATATCCCCATTTCCTAGGTTGAACGGTAGAGAATGCCGATAGGCATTAAACCCGCCTACTGTAACCTAATTTTAGATTTTCAGTAAAGTTTTTAAAAAAATATAACATAAAAAAAATTCTATGTTATATTTTGTTTATGCGTCTAATTCATTACTTCTGAAAGGGTATTTAATTCAGCTTTACATTAAAATTAATAAATAAATAAAAAAAAAGCTATGTCAATCTCAGTCGTTAGTGTACGATACTAATGGACACTGTCCCGAAAAGGTTTTGATTGTAAAATGTTATCGTTTCCGATAAATACCTAAATAAATACCTGAATTGAATCCGTCCAAGAAACCGAACTGACGTATTTCATACAAGAACATATCGTAAATACCGTCGACTCGATGCCAATAAGGAATACGCGACCGGCCATTATCACTTAAAAAAAAAAACAAAAAACAAAAACAACACGAGACTCCGTGGTCATTTGCGGCGGCGGGAAAAAAAAACGAAAACAAATTTAAAAAATCGAACTGTCAAAATGGTTCGCGGTAAATTTCGCCGCCGGCGAGCGCTCGGCGGCTGCCATTGGCCGGCCGCGAGGTGGGCGTGGCCACGCGAGCGGCCAGTTGATTTATTTATGAAGTGCATTTTATACTGCACGTACGTTGGGCCAACAGCGGCAAGTGCGCCAACACCAAACATGTCCGGACAGACGCAGCGGGGAACGTTGATGCTTTAAAGTGCTTACGAAACATGCGAATATTAATTATCTATTCCTTGAGAATTGGTTACGTTTACATCAATTGATAAACTTAAATTTAAAAGATTTTATAGTGTTTATTTACTGTACTGGTGATAGATCTCCATTACTGGACCTGTAGTCTCAGACTAGTAGGAATAGGACTAAGGTAAGCCCTGCTTGTCGTAGAACGCGACTAAAACGATCTAGGACTTTCGCGGGCCTTGAGGGTGAGGGAGGTTTATTGCTCAACTAGCGAACCTGTGTGGGATAGCCTAGGAGGTTTAAGCTCCTCCTCAGAGACGTGTTCAAAGAAAGCGTAGAGAGGCACCCATACGTTCTATAAAAAATCCTGGAGCCTCTCCGAATGTGCTGATGCAGATCACCGAGAGAGTTTTAGTGAGTAGATATCTCATATAACCCTGACTCCCCTCCAGAAGTAGGCTATCCTATCTTTCGAAGATTTCCCCCCCGAATAAAAAAAAAAGGTCTATATTTCTGGATACCGTCTAGGTAGGTAGTGCCGCAGCTTGCTGTGGAGTCTCGGGCTATTAAAAATAGGTAAGGTAAGCTCTGCCTGTCGTAGAAGGCTATTAAAAGGAATTTCCGGTTCGTGGGCTTTGAAGGTGGAGGCCTTCATTATCCACTAAGCGAACCCGGGGTGAACGTCAAGTCCGAGGTGGTCTAGTGCTTGCCGTGTCAAAGCGAGGGCGAAGAGAGACTACAACCCTTCTTGGGCCTCCTGCAACGCTTTGATCATGAAGGCGTTGTAGTGAGTAAAAATCCCACATAAACTTGTCGTCGCCCCAAAAGCAGGGTATCTTTTTAGATTTCTCCTTGGTAATAAAAAAAATGTGCAAACATTTATGTGTTACGGTTTGAAGGGCGCTGTCGTTAGTGTAATTACTGTCGTAAGGATACTCGGCATCCGATATCTCAGGTGACGAGCGCAATGTGGTGTTATACATCCTAACTAGCGCCACGTTGTTATGGGCAGGCGTATCACTTACCATCAAGTGAACATCCTGATCGTCTTGTACCTTCTTTGTATAAAAAAAAATTGTATCTGTTCCTTCCTTTATACGTGTGACGTCAGTATTATATATAAAAGAAAACCTCGTGTGAAAAATGCGTTTGCTGTGCAAACATTTGATCAAACATTTGTAATGTGCCATCATAAATCACTACGTACAAGTAAATAATCGCACGTAGACATAGTTTTAGCATTGCGGGGTGGTTTTTCTGTTTCCCGTTATGGTCCTATGGGGGCGGGGGTTCATTTGAATTGCTGATAACAGTCCGTCAGCCTTTTAAGTACATTTTCGTATATACTTGTAAATAACTTAAGTTACTGTTTCTTGTGAAACGTCTTCTTTTTCATAAAAGGTAAATATATCCCGTAATATATACATACATACGACAAACACGTTTACAGTGGTAACAATACCCGAATATTTGAGTGATGCTGAAGTCTGATGGCCCAGTGGTATATCTGCCTTCAGTACTATAATCTTCCAATGGTAAAAAGATCCTCAACCTTCGTTCAAAACTATACAAACAATTAAATACGAAAGCTCTCGATTTCGTATTAAGAGCGAGAGATATAAATAAGACGTTGTGTAAATATCTTAATCCCGAATTCTAGCTCAGATCCTCCACCATCACGAATACCATTATAATCGTAAGTAAAGTCCACTCACCAGGCTCGTCGACCTTGTAGGAGACGTCGCAGGAGCCGTCCTTGCGGTCCTTAAAATCGATCTCGGCCTTGCTGGGGCCCTCCAGGGAGATCGCGAGCTGGCCGGCACCAGCTTCACGGGTCCACACGTTGAACTCGTTGAAGCGGCCCGCCTCGCCCCTCTCCAGACCAGCGCCTCCCGCCTTCACCAAGTGAGCACCGGAGTCACGGAGAGGACCGACCGTGAACTGGAACGGGGAACCTAAAAGGATATGTGTTCTGTTAATATGTTTACAGTAAGTAAACCGTTCGAAGTATATAAACAGCCCACTCTATCCCACAGCTGGGACACGACAAAAAGACATTTCAACTGCGATGCAGAATCCACCGCGGGATCGATTGGGAGTTGTTCGTGTCACGTTTCCAGTAAAGCTGTCGTCATTGGAACATGTCGGCTGCTCATCATGTTTTACCTTCACCGGAAGTTAAAGTTAAACGACGGATGCTTCCAAAGTTCCTGGGATTTGTGCTGCTATTAATTTCCGCAGAACTTGTAGTCGATGTTATTGTAGCTATTGGTGGCAGACATGTTTCAACATGTTCATGCAACTCTCTAGTGCATTATTTTTCAGCTGCATTGTTTACAATAGCTACATCTACACTGTACTCAATAACTACATCTTATATAATAACTACATTAAACTCGTAGAACTTTAGAAACACCCTATATACTTTAAAAATAATACTCACCGGGTATGTGGATCTCCCTGTATTTGACGGAGACGGTGTGAACGCCCAGCTCCTTGGGCACGAAGTGTACGGAGTAAAGTCCGTCCTCCACCTCCTGGATCTCCGCGTCCTCGGAGATCCCACCGGGGCTGGTGACCGTCGCGGCGAGGTCGAACGACGTGATCCCTGACGGTAACACCAACTTACGGTTACTATTCGATAGTTAACTATACTTAGCAATCAATATGAATGAACGTCTTATTGATGATGAATGAGATGTCATTCATCATCATCATCATCATAATCAGCTGGTAGGCCTCCCCCAAAGATCAGTGGGTTCATAAGACTCTCACCAGATCTTCGGTCCCCCTTGTGAGAGGCCTCCCAACACCACGTCTACCAGTACGCGGGCGCCACTCAAGGACCTTACTGCCCCATCGCCATCATTAGGTCATACCACAGTAAATCCTTTTTTTTTGTAGCGATTAGACTGTTAGTAATACACCTGCTCAGAAGAATGTGGCGTTAATTAGGATGGTATACACTACATCATATTGTCCTGATATGAATAACTTCACCAGCTACAGCGTCCTTCAATCTTACCATTTGACGGCCGCAATAGGAGCTGGAGTACCTAAGATAGTGTCCGGTGAAAGACACCACCAGTAAACGGTAATTAGTACACTAAAACCGCAGTGTATATCATCCTAATCATTAAGTGAACGTCCATACCTTGCTGTTGCGAGAAAAAACAAATATTACCTGGCATTTTGAAGGTGAGCTTGCAGTTGGTGCCGACCTCGGTGAGTGGTGCCGGGTCACGTTGCCGTTGGATTTTCTCTCTCTGTCTGTTGCTGCCTTCTCCAATGACCTGGAGGGAAAGCATTCTGCGTCTAATCCTAGAGTAGCTACAGTTAATGCCTGTACAGCTGATGGAGATACTTAAGTCACTAAAACTACTGCCAAAGACAAACAACACAAAAGTATAATCTCAATATAAAAAATTATAAAACTAAAAAAAACTTAAAATTTTATTAGTTTCCTTTGTCCTTAATTTTTTTTTTATTATCCATAGACAGTAATATATTTTTATTATAATAGTAATATTGCACTGTCAAACGATGTTGCTCTGTAGCAGCACTGCACGTTACACATAATACTATGCAGTATCTATATAAATACTACAAAGTATATTATAACATAAAATACTATATAGTATTTACATTTACTCTATAGTACATATCATAATTATGTAAATATTTTATTGAACATTTTATTTAATTTTTTTGTAATTAATAATATTTGTATATTAATAATTTTTAATCTGTATCAACTATATCGAATACTCGATTGCACGATTTGCGTATATAAAGAATAGTTTGTTATTTTTTATAGTCTGTTACTGTTTTGGCGGTGTATATCAAGTGTCATACTACCGAATGCTTTTTTTTTACTACATAATAAGAAAGATTTTTTATTATTAATAACAGAATAATTAAAAATGGCGTTGGTGCACTGATTTGTTATTTAGTAAAATACTATTGATATAAACGGAGGCGCTTGTTTCCAGACCTTCGTGCGAATGTTACAATAGGAAATTGATATTTTAAAGAAGTAGGAGGATATCCTAATTTCAAAACGGATGCACCGATTCGATAGTGTCAAAATTGAAGCGGATAAACAGATCACAATAACCAACAATATCGCAGGCGAACTTCATCATCATCATCGTCATCGTTAGCCTATAGAGGTCTACTGTTCGACGTAGCCCTCTCTAAAGATTCCAACACGATCGGGAAGGGATTCATATGGAGGTATTTGGGGCATTCCCCACCTCGCTGGCCCAATGTTGGTTGGTGGGAGCCGGAGCATCATTTGTTGATTAGCAGCACCACGAGCTGGTGAAGTTGGTTTGGGTTCCGTGAGTAGTTGAGCAGGAGAATTACATCTCACACAAACTGATCTGTTTTGCGTAGTCGTACAAGTGAAGTACCTTAACAGTGAACGGTGAACCTTCGACATGATGATCAGCGAACTTGAGGTTGACGATGTAGTAGCCGGGCTCGGTCGGCTTGTAGCTTATAGCCAGCACACCGTCTTTGCTGTCGGCGCACTGGATCTCAGCTTTGCTGGGACCTGTCAGGGAAAGATTACGTTTTAATGTTACTTACTCTACTATGGGTCAATGACCTCAATTTTACATAGTGTGAAAAGGCAATGAGCCTGTAGAAGGTAAAGCGAACATGCTCGAATCACTACGATTCTATTATGTTGACAGATGGAACACAATGATGCTTTTATAGGCTACCCTTGCGGCTTCAAATGAGTACCATGAATATGATCTAGGACCCCTGTGTTACCTAAGCACCATCAGTCTAATTTTATAACAGTTTTTCCTATCTGAATGGTATCTATGAACATTTATTCATTTACTTAACAACTACTAGTAGTGTTATTTATTTTATCATCATCATCATTATCAGTCGATAGAGGTCCACTGCTGGACATAGACCTCCCCAAAGATCTCCACATCGATCGATTCTGCGCTGCCAGCGTCCAGCTGCTTTGCAATCTTCACCAACTCGTCGGACCACCTGGTGGAGGGCCTGCTAACACTATGTCTACCGATAAATTAAATAATTATTGCGGTTATTTATTTCTATTCATATATATAATAAATACTAATAGTAACCATAAATAATAAATGAACGTGTTAATACGAGATGAAACAAGTAATAATAATCCCTGCTGGGTATAAACATTTATGTACCTGATACTACACTCCGAAGTGAGTGACGATGCTTGTTAAATTCTATCCCAGACCCACTCAAACCCACATAAATTTGGGATTGGGATTCTAATATTAAAATTTGAACGAATATTTAAGAGTAGAAAAAAAAAATTACTAATTTTTAGGAATAAAACTAATGGTTGATTACCTTCGATGGAGAGGGAGAGACCGCCGTAGCCGGCGTTCCTGGTGTCAACGGAGAAGGTGTTCTCGCTGTGGGTCTTTCCTTCCTTCAACGCGGTACCGGAGACCTGGTACATAACAAATGTTTATGTATGCTTATTGGACATATTGATTGTTGCTGGAGACTGTTCAGGTACCACCACAGCCAGTAACGCAAAGACTAGAAAGTGAGGTACTAAAGATACGAAACCTAACATCTTGTATCTCAAGGCGATCCTGACTATTGCATCATTGTTATGGGCAGACCCATCCTGCCAAGACTTACCATCAGGTTAGCATCATACTCGTCTGGTTGTTTCATTGGTATCCGTTTCCCACCCACCTTAACTTTCTTGGCGTCGCCGACTTCCTGATCCAGTACGGTGATGTTGAAAGGAGAGTTCTGGATGTGGACGCCCAACTTTTTGACCGAGACGATGTGCTGTCCAGCCTCACGCGGTGTGAAACTGATGCCGATGTTGCCAGACGGCAGCCTCTTGAGGAAGCACGGCTCTTCGAGGCCGGAAGGAGCCTGACCAGAAATGAATTCAATTCGTTATTATATTTCTTGAAAAAGGGCAACATTATAAATAAAAAAAAATATGTCAAAGACCAGTTTCATCGTTTTTATGTATATGTTGCTATAGGCCTATGTCCAGCAGTGGGCGTCTATCTGCTGATGATGATGATGATGATGATGATGTTGCTATGTAGTCTAAGTTTAGCTGTAGCGATCAGGATGAGAGTTCTAAGCGTCAGGATAGAGGTTCTCGTTGCCTTCAAAACGACCTTGGGGACGACAATATCTGGACGTGGTCTTCCGCTATTGAGGAACTATTCATGGGACTGGTAGAATCTGCATAAAACAGACTCCGGGATGGGATATCCAAGGATAGCGTTAGAGAGACTGCGGTTGCGTTTCGCATGGAGATCCAATGACCTCTCCAAATGCTGAAGGTGACCACCGAAGGGGTTATAGGGAGTATAAACTCTGACTTCCCTTCCAACAGAGCATCATGGGGTGTCTTCTTCAAACTGAAGTTCGGCGATCAGATTGAGAAAACCAGTTCGATCCTCAGCTATTCCCTATAACTGATGGTATCACCCGGTCCATTCCTTAATATCATCAAACCATTACTTCCGCTGTCTACCTGTTGAACGTTTTCCAGGAACTTTGCCTACCAGGACCAACATTGAGATAAAGGTTTCCTCTTTGAGTGACCGAAAAAGGCTACCATTCTTTGCATGATGCTTATCATCAGCCTCCGTTTGCAAGTCACGGGTATTGGAAATCGTTTGGGATTCCTATGTCCAACAGTGGACAACAATACACGGTAATTATGATGATGATGAGACTAACATTTCTCTGGGTAGTTTCTTAATATCTCTATGAGGAGTTTTAAAGCAGTGATACAGATATATCAAACTCTACCTGGATGGAGGCGTTGAGGCTGCGGATGTCGTTGTCGCTGATCTTGCCCGGCAATGTGACCTCGCTGCAGCTGCCGACTGATATCTGGTTCCTCTTGCGACCCTCACCAGTCACCTAAGAGCGAAATGAAAACTAAGTAAATCTATGTTCATGTATATAAGGCAAAAGTACAAAAAGAAAACCTATAAAAAAGATCAAGACAAATAAGCCATTAAAGTTATATGGTGCTCATAAGGATCATATATATGGATTGGTGGTAGGTCATTCTTGCCGGAAATGGTCGTATGTACAACCGCTGCTTCTATTGCCCCCGTCAAACAATAGTATGGATCATCATCAGCCAATAGTCGTCGTCTGCTGGACATAGGCCTCCAAAGATCTCCAGATACAGTCAACATAGGCACTAGGGGCTGTTGAACATAGAGGTTAATATGGACCGGATTTGGTTCATTTACCACCACGATATCCCAACATGAGTTGCCGGAAATACTTTACTGTTATGCTTGAAGAGCGTTGTAGCTAATGAAGTTACTGCGGTAACAAGATACGTCTCAAAGAGACGAGTAGAATCTGATGTCTTCATCATCCTATACAGCACCGTGTTGTTATAGGCAGGGCATTTACCATCGAGTGTTGCTCGTCCGATCTCCGGTTAGCACTTAAAATCAGGTGAACCTCTCGCTCGTCCCATAGTGTCCTTTATCTGTATCATTATTTTGAATATTTCTTTTTTTAAATTCAAACCTTGGCTGTGAATGGTGACCCCTTGATGTGCTTATCCCCAAATCTGACGGAGACTTTGTACTCGCCGGGTGCGGTGGGTAGGTACGAAACGGCAACCGTACCGTCTTTGTTGTCGTGGCAAGTTATCTGTAACAATCAATACTTGATGATTAGATGATGGAAGATCAGCAGTTCTTCAGCTGCTGCTTTGGACATTAATCACAAACCACAGCGGCAATTGCTTCTACTGATTATTTCAGAGTAAGTAGCAGTACTAGAGCTAACTATAGTGTCATTGCTAAATGAAACAAGAATTGGTTTTCTCCATAGCTCAGTGGATAAGCGTTGGCTTTTTATGATATTCCCTGGTTCAATTCCAGCCTCATGTTGCAGTTGGTTGGTGATACGGTTTTCTCGAACTTGATTGGCTGGCTACGACTCAAGTAAATCTGCCGATATCTCACTATACTTGTGTTTCGACAACATATGAAAACTAGAGCATACTGTTTGAACGCTCTTCATTACCCACGACTGTATTAATGTCATTAAAAATTGAGGACTTGAGGAAGAGGTGTAAAGAGTGCCGCACAACAACTCACGGGTCTCAAGCCATCCTCACCTACTCATGACGCATCCTGATAATCAATAAACGAGGCTCTAGCTCCCACTAACCAGCATAGGGCCAGCGTGGCGGTAAATGGCCTAAATCCCCTATGAACACCTATACACGAAGAGCCTTAGGCCTTGCCAGAGGCAACGCTGACCGCAGTGCAAGACGGATCGATGTGGAGATTTCTGGGGGAAGCCTATGTCCAGCAGTGGACAATTATCGGCTGATGAAACCTAAAAACTAGTCTTAGCCCATTAAAAAAAAATTAAGCAAATATTTTAATTTGAAAACATATTTATATATGGTATACCTCAGCTTTACTGGGGCCTTCCACAGCCATAGAGAGACCACCAGAACCGGCGCCCTTGGTGCTGATGGTGAATTGACTGGGCTCACCGCTGACGCCGTTGGTAAGACCAGGGCCATAAGCCGTCACGTAACCGGACGGGATGGAGTCCACGTGGAATTTGTAAGGAGAGCCTGGAAAAACATTATCATACAACTGTGGAAACAGGCTTCGAAGAGTTAATATTCGTTTGTTATAAGGAGACGATAATAACGATCAGCTGATGATACAACATAGCTGGTGCTGGTAAGAATGGTTCTTCATTATCAGATACCATGCCTAAGAAACATGTTATTGTTTAATTATTTAATGCAAAAGGGCACAGAAATAATGGTGTCTAGAATAGAATGTCTCCTTTGTTGAACACTATCCAGGTACTACTCCATTATTTATTTCTCTTGCTAAGTAGTAGTGTATAAACTTTAATATATTGCGATATGCAAGGCTCTTCAGTAGATATACTGCAGAAGAATCAGGTATTACCTTGGACATGTTCCCCATTATACTTGACGTACAATTCGTGCACGCCTTCCTCTCGAGGGTCGTACTTGATGCTGACTGTGCCATCTCTGTTGTCTTCGATGACCGGCTTATCCAAGTTCCCGCTCGGCATTCTTATTTCCGCTAACAAAAAATACATACGAATCATTAACTTGCAGTGTAACATCTCTATCCACAATCCTAAAGGTACTTTTCAATTTCCTTAACGTTTGAATTAAAAAATCAAGCTAGAACGATCTTTTTTATCTCACTGATATATCTCATTTGATTATATTTCATCATCATCATCATCATGATCATCGTATTTATTATTTCATTCAAAATTTATTTCTTCTTTTCATATATATACATATATATTACAAGTAGGAGTTTAAGTATAACTCGATGCAACTATGAATATATAAATCTCTATCAAAAAAAATTTCTATAACAATAAAACTTAAAACCAATTATGAAAAGGATAGAATGATTTCTAGAGAATTACTTATTGAAATCTATCTCTCTCTCTCTCTCTTGATTCTTCTCTTCGACAAAGAGATGAATCAACGAAATATGTTCTCTATGAAAAGCAATACTCTCTATAAATATGTGGCTCAAATTAGGTTGATATGTCACCACATTGCAATCGTCACCTTGATACATATAATGTTAAGCCTCGTTACCCCGGTAATTTCACTAGCTACAGCGCTTTTTAAACTCGAATATAGTAACGTTTGCAAACTACTTTTAACAACAGAGATAGATGCTGATCTAGATGATCTCTAGCAACTTACTATCTGTGAAATTACTTTTGCTTTACTAAATTCTGATGGACTGTTCTCATGATGCTTATGATATATATAATGAAGTAAATCCAGAATCGAGATATGTTCATTGTTAATTGTATATTCATGATCAATAATAAGCAAAGTATGATTTCAAGCGCGTCGCTGGACAAACCTTTCCTAGTGTCGATGTGGAATATCGAGACGAAGTTCAACGGCGTGTAACTGAGACCTAGACCGGTCTTGTTGAATGTTATCTTGTGCGCTTCCGCGTATACTATGGGCGCTTCCTCTTTATCTATTTCGGACACTGAGAAATATTTGAGACGGTTGTCGAGGTACAAAGTAGCCGTTTCGTTCCAATTATATTCCTTCTCGTTGCCACCAACGATTGAATTCCAGAGTCCACTCATAAACGCCATTTATTCACTTTCCTCGAAACTATATAATTTTACAGAATTCGCTTACTGTTCGTGTTGTGCAGTGTGAGGTTATATTTTAAACATTTTATTTCTTACTCCGCCTCATCTACTCTGATATTAAGGAAGGTTTGTATGGTGCCGATACAGACGCTTGATATATCAAATAGTTTCATTTATTTAGCTAAGATACATTTTATAGTATATACTGTGTTTCTAACCTATTACGTAATAGCCTTCCCTTATTTTCTAGAATAATCTTTTTTTGAGTACTTTTGTGTTTTATTGTAGGTATATGTAAATTTAGTGTGCGTCGTCTCGCTGTCTAAAATCTGTATATGTTTTTTTCTTTTATATATTTATATAGGGGGTGTAAGGGTTCCGCCACAACAACTCACGGGACTCAAGCTAATCTCACATCAATAAACGAGGCTCTGGCTCCCACCAACTCGCAATGAGACAGCGTGGTGGGAAATAGCCCAAATCCTCCCATATGAACCCCTGTGCTATCGATGTGTGAATCTTCGAAGGAGACATGTCTAGCGGCTTATTTATATTGGCTGATGATGATGAGGTATATGTTAAGTAAGTTAAGTAGAGGATATAACGTCAAAATTCTTGCCCTGATGAAGTTAAAGTTTTTCAACAAGCGATAAAAACTGTGAAGAAAACTTAGTTACTAAAGTCTTGTGATGTCATATGATATCAACGGTTTCACCATCGTCATCATCAGGGTGCTGGAACACTGTCAGGATATTAAGATCCTAGGGAAAAGCTGGCAATCATGATTCACCGCGACACATAACCTATGTTTTCCCGCTTGTGTAATTGTAATCAACACCATCAACCGAGAGATTTCAATTACCAAATATGGACCTTTTAGATAGATCTCCACGTTGGTCAATCCGGAGCCTACACATGAATTATAAGCCTAGTAATGCATGGAAGGAAGTTCACAGGTATCAAATTTCATTTAACTACAAAACTTGTTGATATCTGGTTACACAGACGACACAGACTATACAATACCGATATGTATTTGTCTGTACTGTTTAAAGCAGCAGCGTGGTACTACTTTATGTACTCGTAAATTATATATTTTATTAGTATTGAGAAAAATAAAAATCGGTGTATTCACGAAAATATCGCGTCAAGAGATAACAGGAAATGTTTATCAAGTGTAATGATGACATTCAGCAGACGCCTGGCGCCTTAAATAAATTATCAATAAGTATATGTATGTATACTACAAGTATTTAGCTGTGTTAAAAATAAGCACTAGCTTAGATTGTTTATAATAATAGTGATCTTAGAATAAAAGTGGTAACCAGCTTTGCAAGAGCCTGATACGAACTTCACTGGAATTATACCAGAGATAATGTTACAAGGAACGCACTTGGACACTGCGGTACGAAGGAAGTTAAGTTAAATATACAAAGTTATGTTAAGTAAATTCTATAATATGCAGACATCATCATCAGCCGATAGACGTCCACGGCTGGACATAGGCCTCCCCCTAAGATCTCCACATCGGTCCCGCGTTCCTCGCATCCAGTGAGTTTTCCAGCAATTCCCATCAGATCGTTGGTCCACCTCGTGCGAGGCTCCCTAACACTATGTCTACTACTAGTTATGGTTGCCTGCATGGTTGAGAACCTTAACTAACACTGTTTGTTTTTCCAGGCTAAGTTCCAAAACAACAATTATGTCTGACGCCAGTCAACGGGGTCGATGTTTGCGTCCTCTTTATCCCCGTCATTCATTTCGCCATACTAAATATAGATTTCGAATAAATATTTACAATTTATTTTCAGATGAACGCAGGCATAAATCCAAAGTTATTTATCCAGATATAATAAACTTCAGAGTTTTCCGCATACCGATGCACGCTTGGATCAACAATTTGGCAAATTCACTTATTGCGTGATTGCTTGAACTTTAAAATTTATTTTGGACCCGATAAAAACAGAAATATGAATGCATGTAAAAATATTTCGGTCTCGTTGCTAAACCCACACAAAGGGAAAGCGCATAGCGAAAATGTAAACATATAACTGGGACAACTTTAAATCATGTAAACCTCATACAATTGGACGTTAAAAACATCTCAAAGAACCATCCAGACCGAGACATCAAAGGCGCAGAAATATCTACGTCTATCAACGAGGTTATGATTTAAGAGATGGTTATCAATATTTTGCGAGCAAGCACACCAAATTGCGAGTCAGATAATTCAAAGGATTGACCCAGTCTGTATTTGGAAGATCGAGCAAAGTCAAAACATCATACAGGCAAAGTGAATGAGATATCTATTTTATTACTAGACCAAACTGCAACCGATATGGAGCTTGTGCAAATTAATGTTAATCAAGTGGAAGTTTGTATGTTTCAATCATATTTAGAAATTCATGTCAGTGTTTAGAAATTCTATTTAGATGTCTTAGAAACAAGGTCAGATATTTACAGGTCTCTTTTGATAAGTAGCTGTGTAATTACTGAGGTATCGAATACTAACTTTTGATGTCCTAAAGCGACAAGCATGATGTGTTACAGTGTATACCTAACTAGTACCACGTTGTTATAGGTGAGAGTAACACTATCATCAGGTGAAGGTCTTGTTCGCTCGCTTCATTGAATAAAAAAATAATAATAAGAAGAATTAAGATTTCCTGAACTGTAGGAGAACCATAACGAAATGTTAACCGATTCTTAGTTACTGTGTTATTTCCTAAAACCACAGTAACACTATTATCAATTAAAGAAAGGGTAAGCGACTTAATTTATTAATTAGAAAAAAAATTACAGAGTTCCGGTAAAGATCAGTTAAAAAATTTGGATCATCAATTATATTTCTATGATGTACTCGTATAGCATTTAGACTAACCTAGAAGTTTCTACGATCAACAAGATTTCTAAATCATACATTTGGATATTTGCTTAGGTTATTTTCATGAATAACTAATAAAAAACAACTATTCACAAAAAAATTTAACCTATTTTCTATAAATTCATATTTGTCAACACATATATAAATATAGGCGACACATCGGGATTACCGTTCGTTCGTGTTTAAAATGTAATATGAAAAACATACACCATCGACGTCAGGTATTTGGCAAGATTCGTTAACCGGCTACTGACTAATTGGAGGTTGGTGATCTGATTAATTACAAATTGGTGATCAGGACATTAATTGAACTTTGTAATTAATGATGCGAAATCATGGCCGAGTTAATTTCGGCTCCGCTGTAAGATATTTGTGGATTAATTGCAATAATACGCCAGATGCCGATGAATGTCAAATATCCATTTGAAATTTATATGGACGAAGATCTATTTTCCCTGATGGAAAAAAAAGTTCAAATATTTCTAAGCAACTCGATGATATTTCAACTTTAAAAGTCAAAACAATTTAAAATGGTCGTAGAATAAGAATTCTTACATTTAGGTACATCTATACTACAGTGAAGGCAAAATCTTTGAAGACTGTTTTAGTAATATATGTACTTATAAAAGATCTAGGTACCAAATCTTGAAATTCTGTAGTCTAGGTTAGTTGTTCTACACAGTCTCATCTATTTTAGTAAAATGGCCGCTGGGTTAATCTCTACTGACGTTTGTTTCTTCTCCGAAACAGGTTAAGAATTTCATCTTGCTTTCAGAATCTTATAATATAATCTATGAGTATAGTTCAACTTTCAACCTACAGGCAAAATAGCTTAAGAATGAATTCTTTAAAAAATAGCAGAGTTTAGTAAAATAACATTAACTGAATGAGATAGATAAGTAATGTGAAAAGAAAAAATTGCCGGTTTATTGGCTTTCCTGAAGCCTGTTCACTTATCATCATCTGAGACACAGCCACGGGTTGATCAAGGTTGTAATCTCAGCTTAATAAATTTCTTTCCATCGTTCTACTTTAGTCTGCTTCTTTCTAGCATTGATACTTTTCAGAAACCGTTTGAAGGTGTGATGTAAAATATGGATCAACCATGTTTATGCCCTGGCTACACAAACATTTCAAAATTGTTAGCACGCATTAAAATGTATCTCAATTCAATATCAAGTGAACGCACAAACTATTCCATGATTCCATATTTCATAACAAGCAATCCGTAAGCATCAATTAATTTGAGTCTACGATTCTAAAACAAAAAATACCATAGATACAGATTTCATGATAATTTGGCGAGTTTCCATTGGATTTCTTTCAATTTTATAGCTTCTTTGATTATTTGGAAATGATTACAATCGTCATTATTTACGAGCAGGCTTCCACGTTAAGTATATGTCGTATGGACAATCTATTTAATGTCGAATCATACTCTAAATAATAGCATTTATGACAATTAGTTTATATTCAATTTCTAATGTCACAGTAGATTAAACGAAATGAGGAAAATTGATTGATTCATCATCACACATCCTATCGCGTTGCATATTAATAGATTAAACTCTATTGCCAATAATTCAGTCAGCAATTTAAAATGCATCATTAATCAGCGACTTCATGTTGTTAATTTAACCAGGCTTTTAAACCGCGACGTGAGCTTGAACTTAAAATAGGTTTTAATCAAAGTATTTAATGGAAATCCACACGTAGAGATTAAAATCAATAACATTACTACAGAACTAGTTAAAACTTGTGTAAATTATGTATTAAATGAAAGGTGGGAGACGGGTCAATATACTACTACCTGGGTGTATCTTGACGGTAAAAATGGAGGCGAGGAGTCCATTCTTCCTCCTATGGAGGACTATGATTTCAAGAAAAGTATATCGGCTTTCTGTTTGATCTTGAAAGCAGAAGATATTAACCAATGCTCTTGCCGTGTGAATCGATCCGCCAAAACAATATTTTGATTATAATGATGTACATGTTATTACGATTTATAAACACATATCAAAAATGGAATACAATACTATTAACTTTGCCCAAGATTAAGTAAAAACTATGTAGTAATAATTAGATGAAAGTACATAAGTCTAAAATAATATTGTGTGTCGTCTTAACGATATAGAGGAAGTAATGACTATTGTAGACAACATAGAAGTAACTATTCCAGATTATCAAATACATTTTAATGATCTACAGTAGTGTAGATCATTAAAATGTATTAATGCATCATATCTTGTAATCAGTTAAATATGAGTTGAGTGTTACGAGAAAATTTCGGAGAGTAAAAAGTAAATTGTGAATTTCAAGCGTATTATTGTTAATGTCTCTGGCACCACGATAAAGAGATCTAAGTGGACCGCAGTTGTGTATCTGCTGGTAATTAATTTGTTTAATATGACCTATATCTCATTATAATGTCGCAGCGAAATTATTTCAGTGACTAAATTAAATTCAACGAGAGATAAACCGGGGAAATAGGGTGAGCTCTATTCCGAGATTACGCACCCGAGCGGAGTCCGCTTTATTAATAAGCTTTATATAAATCTCCACACAATAAATATTTGATCAAAATATACGTAAATAACTAAACTACGACTTTTCATAAAAAAAAAACACTGTATTAACCACTTCTTCTGAGAAATGTCGTCAAAGCCATGAGAAGATGTTTTGTTTTCATCTTTATAGACCGTAATATATTTTATTTTATAGCTGTAGTACAAATTTAGACAAGTTAGCGCGCATGTGGGGCGTGGCAAAGGGTCTCGTACATCAACTCATGGGATCCAAACCAACCTCACCTGCTCGTGGTGCAGCCAACAACATAATCAACAAACGAGGCTCTGGCTCCCACCAACCCGCATTGGGCCTGCGTGGTGGGAAATAGCCCAAACCTCCCCATATGAACCCTTACATACGACAAGTCCTAATGCTCGACAGTGTCGGGGCCATGATGACTGCAGCACAGGACCAATCGATGTGAAGATTTTTGGGGAAGGCTTATGTCCAGCAGTAGACGTCTATCGGCTGATGATGATTTGTACACAAGGGCTGCTAGTTCTGCAAGACCACTTAGTCTTTGACAAAAAAAATTAACAACCATGAAGTTTGTAGTTCATCATCAGCCCATAGAAGTCTTAGTACTGAACGTAAGTTCCTCCAAAGATTGCAATTTTTATCTCCTCTGCTCCCAGCTGTTTCAAAATCTTCGCCAGATCTAACAGACCAGAAACTGGCTTAGACTTTAGGCTTTAGACTTCACTCTTCTCTTAATGATTCCTTCATCATTCCAATTGAGCGGAAAACTGATCCTGGCAGAATGTTCCAGTCAGTCTAAGTTCAGTAAGTTATCGGATGTGCAGATACACTGAAGGCATTCGTCCTTACGTTGTTGACATCTTGCGCATTAGGACGAAGCAGTTCTCTTCGACCTTCTCAACTCGAACAGCGAAGGATAGGAACAGACTGCTGATGCCATTGTTTCCTTCTAGGTATCAAGGCGACCTTTTTTCAATTTCAATTAAGCGACGAGACGGGAAAAATAGCTGGGTGCCACTGCAAGCCAACGCAAGGCCGTGCTTGTGGAACATATTACGAGAAACCCACGTCCAGCAGTGGTGATGATGATTATGAGACTATCGGGATGTTCGCCTGTTGGCGTTTGCCCATAACAACATGATGTTACTCAGGATGATATATGCTGCATCACATTGCGCTCGTCGCCTGAGACATGAGAGGTTGACTCTCATTACTCCAGTAATTACACTAGCTAAAACGTCCTTCAAACTGGAACAGAGTGATGTTTGCACATCACAGAAATAGGCGCTGCGGTCTTTAATACATCTATAGTCGGATGAGAGAAGAGTGAATAGGCTGCATCTAGACTAGCGCGCTCTACCACTAAAAACTTCATCGGCGCTTATATAAAAAAAAAAGTTAGTAATCACCATTAGGTGAATATCTATGATGTGTTAGATAGAATGTTTGTCTAAATAAATCGCGCTGTCAGTTAATATATTTTTTTCCTGTAGGCAGTCTCCACGCGTAATCCCCTGTCAACCATGCTCCACATATTGGCACTGATCACGAATGCTACGAATTTTTGGTATACACCAACCGGCACGCCTTCCCACGGCCGCACGACGCCGTGACATCCGCCGGTATCGGTTTATCGCCAATCGCTCCGCACCCTGACTCACATATAATGTAGTAAAATTTCAGACGGTTTCGTTGAAATCTCTATGAAATTTATAATATTGTTGCCCGGCGACTATTTATGATACTTTTCAAGTTCTGTCCGCGGTCAGACGAAACTGTACAGTGACGCCGGTCCACAGATTATAACGTTTATTTTATACGAGATATTGTACTTATTGACACGGTTTGCTTTGACTGGTTGTTCACATGAAAAAGTTCATAATATACTATGTTACAATACTTTGCTGTATATGACTAATTTCAAAATCATCATAACTCACTATTAAGTAACATAAGGCTGACTATCAAATGCGATCTCCCAAAGTACTATCTAAATATATAAAAATTTAAAACCCTATCAAAATCATAGATTATGATAAAATTATCAATATTCTAACAAGATTAGGAATGTTCATAAATAGTTTATCATCATCATTATCAACCTTTGTTTATCCACTGCTGGATATAGGCCTTTCCCGATGCCTTTCCATCAAATGCGATCCTCAGCTTCTAACTTTCGTCCATTTCCAACCACCATGATGATGTCGTCAGTCCATCTCGAGGTTGGGCGTCATACAAATCTGCATCCTGTACGGAACCTCCACTCCGATATTATTGTCATCCATCGAGAGTTAATAGTTCATATTTGCTTGCAAATAAATCAGATTAGGTTATTTCCAAAACAGCAATCACAGCTGCATTTGATAGAAAGCCTTACTAAAAATAATTATCAGATACTAAAAAGACATGAGTAAAAATGAAGACAGTAAAAATAGAAGTATAAAAAAAAGGTTATTTAATGAGAAGGTGTGAAACGGAGATAAATAAACTGCCACATAAATCCCCGCCGGACATATCTATGGGCCGTTTTGTACGTAATCACCGGCACATTAATTTGTGCTGTTCAAATGTAAAACTTTTAACAATTAAATAATGTTTTAACGCCGTTGTCGTGAGAATGAAATATTGAATTGGTTTTCGTAACAAATCACCATTTTTAAAGTGAAACCAAGTGTAAAGCTTTTGGGAAAGAAACGGAAATGTGTAACGGAAAGGAGACAACTATAAGAGGCTTTATAGCGTATGGGCTGTTAGAGAATTGGATGAATTGCGTTTCTATGTAGATTCTATCTTCGTCTCCTCGTGCTTATCTTTCTCTAATGCGTGTGAATTCTCTTTTCTTCTTCCTCCTCCTGCTCTTTTCCTAGCTATGTGGAGTCGGCACAGTATGTACTTCTCTTGCACATCCCTCTATCAGCCGTCATATCCGAATTCACACTCTTCTTGCACATGTCATCTTTCACACAATCTATCCACACTTTCTTAGTTCTTCCTCTACCCTTATAACCATCCACTTTTATTCTTATATGTGTGAATTCTCTTTTATTGTTTTTAATGAACAACGCTCCAACACCTCCTCCTTGTCGCTTAACATGTTAAGTGACAGTGGACGAAGATGTAAAGTCGCGCTCGTTAACATAACTCGAAAAAATTATGGGACTCGTTGACCTAAAACTGATAAATGACCAGATTAGTTGGAGGTTGGTTTAGGTGATAGAATAGTAACTCCTTGCTGCCGAAGACTTGGTAGACACCATCAAGAGACACGTTACTGTAGTTTCTATGGTATTGCAATCTAATGAAATTTCCAAACGACAAATGATGATGTAACATACCATCAAGCATTTTCGAGCTGGAGGTTAGATATTTGCCCATAGACAAATATGCGTACGGGTAGACGTAGTGTTGGACGGTCCCCCACCAGGGGGTCCGACGATCTGGTGAAGGTTGGGGGAAGCAGTTGGATACCGGCAACGCACAATCGATCGATGTGGAGATTTCTGGGGGAGGCCTATGTCCAGTAGTGGACGTATATCAGCTGATGATGATGAGACAAATATGTAATCGTATAACCACTTTGTTATTGAAAAAGTGGGATAGGGATCCTCATCAGTATCGGTCCTCCACAAGCTGGACCGTCTATTTGATAGTCACCGGAAACAGCTGGATGTATGCTGGGAATCGAAGTATGGGAGAGATCTATTTCCAGTAGTATATCTATCGGCTGATGATGATGATGTCTCTACACATCATGATCAGTAAATCTCATTTTCTCCGTCAACAGAGACCTACCACCAAAAAGGATAGTAACGGTAACCTTGCGGTATTCCAATCCTTAATATTTTTTGGATCCATTACCATCGATCATCACCATTTTAAGCCATGGACGTCCACTGCTGGATATAGGTCTCTGGTGTTTTTCACAAAGCAAGGTCTGTTTTTTGGATAACATTAACTAAGTTATAACTATTACCTAACCACCCTCATAAAATACTTTTGATATCTAATGCAGATAAAACATGTTTACGAGTTTCTGTGTGAAGTTTTATAACCATTTCCTTCCTTTACTCATGAGGAAGCCGTGAATGGAAAGTGCTGATATTAAAAAAATATATATTATGTACGTCGCGAAGTAAACAAGATTATTTATAATTCCCCGGGAAGTGTTCTGATCGGTGACCACAACAGCTGTTCCTAATATACCGGCTCATATATATGTTAGTAAAATTGTATGGGTAATGGGACTAAACATTTTATATCTCATGGCGACCAGCACGATGTGGTGCTGTGTATATCATCCTAACTAACACTAGGTTGTTGTCTCAAGACGAACAATATGGTGCAGTGTATATCATTCTAACGCCAGGTTGTTATTGGTGGATGTATTAGTTACTATCAGATGAAAGCTTCTCTCAATAGAGTCAATACTTTGTATTTGTCAACATAAAAAATGTATACGACTTTCCATTACGTTGCCCTGACGTTGATTCTGTTTACACTATATCGTCATCTGTCATTTGTGATGATTTAAGAATCGAAGGTTACGCCAGCATACGTTCTCCAGAAGCTTTTGGCCGACCGGGCTAATGTGTGGGATACTCACATTACACGATCCTCGTGATGGCAATCAAAATAATGTGATAATGG
Source organism: Troides oblongomaculatus (assembly GCA_029032895.1). Classification (NCBI taxonomy): domain Eukaryota; kingdom Metazoa; phylum Arthropoda; class Insecta; order Lepidoptera; family Papilionidae; genus Troides; species Troides oblongomaculatus. The sequence continues at coordinate 1,579,003 of JARDWC010000151.1, forward strand.
CGCGAGGCCGCATGTCTTACTCAATATGACACATTAGCGTCGTTTTCGCGGCCCTGTGAATTATTCAACATCATTATTAGTGTATATTTACGAAGACGGAAAACGTCAGCTGCCAAGGGATGATTGTGTTGAATACTTTCTTTCATACCATAACCAACTCGTACTAGGCCAACGTGGTGGGATACGATCCGATTCCTTCCAGATGGACTCCTACAAACAACGGCGTCTGGAGCCCGGAGATGTAGCAGCGCAGGACTGATCGATGGGAGGATCTTTAGGGGTAGCCTATGTCCAGCAATGGACGTCTATTTGCTGATGATGATACCGTCACCATATCAGTAAGTCTCCTATTTTATGAAACAGCAAACAATGAAGTAAAGCTATCGGGAATATCGATGAGACGATAAATTATTAAAAGTGATTTTTCTTTGGCACTTTTCCTAAACTCACTGTTACTAATATCAAGTGTATAAAAATATTTAACTGTTTTTAATACTTTCTTCTCCTAAAAAACGCAGCTATTTTAATGTTACTGCTATTGAGACTAGAGCTTTTTGTCATAAGAATAGAGTCAGGCCATTATTGAACATCTTGGTCAAGTGCGGGCAGAAATTTCGATATCTTTACTAACGAAAATAGTTGTAATCAAATTTTTCATACCTCGCAAACAAGTTGACAAATGAATGGATAATAATGTAATAGAATTATAAGTTAATTTAAACTTGTGCTAAAGAAACAGCCTGTAGCTGTTTATATCGGCCTGTTTTGCGCAACGACGCAGCCGCAGAGCGACTTTAATTCTGGAAACTGGAACGTTGATTCGCAAGATACACGACACACGGGCATACCAACAATGGTCTAGTAATTTTTATATCACCACGAATAATATCTAGTCGATGTCTCCAGAACTTAAAGGTTGGGGTCGTTTGACTGCTAGTAGTCAACAGATAGATAGATAAATAATAGAATATATATAGATATAAAAATATGATACAGCATCAACAAATCTCCATTTTATTAGCAATTTCATACTACATATTTATATACATATATATACTATGGTTCCGGTGTGAAATAATTGATTATATTAAAAACAATGACATCTATGTGACACCATTACCTCTAAGTACTATCAGAGTTTTTATTTTAATAAGGAATTATTATAATCAACAAAACTCTCTTTAGCATATTAACCTATTTTTTATTGTTTAATAACTAAACTGTGTATTATCTATGTAATATATTAAAAATCACATTAATTTATGAAGTATAAACATACAAAGCGACATCTAGGCCGGAACGAGAGCGGTATACAAACGTAAATCACAAACAAGATGGCGTCGCGGGCAATGACGACGCGACACACTGCCACGCGTCGTTGAACCACTTACAGATTAAACAACCGTTACAATCCGTTAAATTATTTTTCCTGCAGCAAGCAATATCCGATGTGAATAACGAACCCAACAGAAATAATCGGGGCCGCTCGACGTCGCCGAGCCGTCGCCGAGCCGTCGCCGGAGGGAACCGCGGCCAAGAATTTCAAACGCAGCGCGCATCCGTTGAAAATTAAGTATCACGCCAATTTCGCCATTTTATCCACTTTTAATATTAACTAGAACCCACAATCATGTATTCAAGTACAAGTATTTGTCCAATATTGTTTCTTAACTACAAACTTAATTAATTTATTTACAGAACAAAAAAACACGTAAGCAATATCACCGAAACATTCCAAATTTACTTCTATTAATAAAATATTTTATACGTTAAGAACAACATGTTAAGTACTCTCCTAATAGTTTAGTTCGCCTTTTTTTATTCTACGTGACGAACGGGACGTTCACTTGATGGTAATTGATACGACTGTCCATAAAAACAGCGTTAGTTAGGATGGTATACACTGCACCACATTGTCGTCGTCGCCTTGAGACATGATAGTCGTCTCATCAACAAATACTGTATAAAACCTTCACAGTTTTACGTAACTGTAATAATTGTTAAGGTTAGTCTCAGGCTTTCAAAAAGCATATACTTTTGCGATACGTTCGTTTATGAAAAGAAAATTAATTATGATCATCTTTAAGGTAATAGAAATCAGAACCTTTACATTATCTATTCAATTAAACTGTCTTAATATTCTGCAAATCTTTTTTGGGTTAACAATAGTGACCTTGATAAAAGTGATTTATATTTAAAAATGGGCCGCGGTCCTAAAAGGGATCCTTGTGGCAATCTGAGAGAGGTACCTAAAATTATGAACATCCCGTAAATATTACTGGTTTACTACCACTTTCAAATATATCCTTCGTTAGAACTTACACATCAAATTTCCTTGAATTTCTATATAGTTGACTTTGTTGAATAGAATTCAAAGATGAAGGTGATCAAAACGACTATGAAGAACAAGCTACTTCAAATTGACAAGTTTATTAGCTACAACTCAATTAGAATCTTTGGTGTTTACAAAAAAATAACCTATTGAATGAATGTTTCAAAGCATTGTACTATGATTTACTGCGATCGGATGTACTGTCGGTATAAAAATGGTTTCGAATATTGTAAGGATGTCCGACAGTACGCCATTAGAGAACAAATTTATAAACAATGTACTAGTACAAATGGTTTAGCGTTTTTTATAATAACCGTTGGAGGGAAACCATCTAGTTCCCCCACACACAGATTTGGTTAGATCAAGTAACTCAAGCCTGAGACATCTGTGCATTGGCATCTGTGATTAGGTACCTTTTGAAAAGGTCATCGCGTAGACTTCAATCAGTCATAAATTTGGATGAAAATTAAGATCAGCTAAAGACAAATTTCAATTTGAAAATTTCGCCTCGGAATCATGAGGGACATTTAAAGTGTTTTTAAGAATAATCTTGAAAATTATCCAATGAATCGCTGGCAATTCCATTTATTTAGAGGCAATAGATCTTTCATTAGGAACTATCAAAGTTTGATGTCACTTATTTTACGACTCTTCGCAAATGACAAGAGTCGTGAAAAATTTGATGAAAGATAAACTTTCGTCGATAAATTTAAATATTCCTAAAATATAATGCATTAAAAAGTTATATTTGACTCCAACACCATTATAGTCTCACAGTATTGAAAATTATTGAAAGTAGGTGGTTATTCAAACGAGTTTATGCTTTGTACCAAACTTTTGACCAACATGTTACAAGTTATTCTCTAATAGATATTATATAATTGACCTGGTCACCAACCATAATTTTCATGCTAAATTGTTTCAAACCACAACATCTACAACCGCACCATTTACATTTTACCAAAGAGGCAGTGGATGAGGAAGCATGCTCGCTCAGAATCATTTTCTTTAATCATGGTTGAACTGAACACAGCAATGGCAGTTAATTTAATATACACGGGAACAGAGCATGGATATGTTGAGTTAGCGTGGCCGATTCAAAAAATCCTGCCATCAACCAAACTCACATAAATCCAGAAATCTCGAAATTGCAAAGCAAGTGAACAATGAAGACAGTTTAAGACTAGAGTAAGTTAAGCCTTAAATTGATAATTCGGAAATCGGCATTCAAGTAAGTATTTACTCTTAGACATTTAATCGAGAGAGAGAGAGAGAGACGGAAAAAGGGAGAGAGACAGGACTGTTCTCAAAGCTGCAGTATTAAAAATCTTGTATGAATCATCTTCCTTAATTGATTCTGTATAAAAATAAAACTTTATTTCTCCTGAAACACTTAACACGTTTGAGTGTAAATGAATTAACAGCAAATATCGAAATATATATGATGCGACATTGACTGATGAGCCTGTCTTGAAATTACATTGTATAGCAATGACATACACTGTACGACAAATCCATTAAAATTGTGAAGAAAATAACATTGTTACTTCATTTATTAGTCAATTTACTAACACGAAATCTCTTTTAACAATACTTTTTTAACATAATATACGACAATGAGCGTCATTTGCTCACACGGTAGATCAAAGAGAATCATAATATCCACGTTGTCAATCTTTGACAATGAAGAACTCCTTACTTGAAGATGGAGACATTATATTTTTAGAACGTTTTTAAGTAATATTACCAATTAATTCACCAAATAATTCTATTTCATTAACTAATAAGACTTCATTAATAAATTTACAGTTGAAATTCATACTCTGTTCTCACAGTGGCTGAGCGATTAGAACATTGTCCCTACTCCGGTTAAGTTTAGTGGTAGGCTTTCTGCGTCTGGCTAGTTACCTCCCTAATATAGTCAATTTGCGACTAAGTCATCGCTATAATCCGTTCGCTAACATATAAGAGTCGGGGTATCCTCGAAAAGAAGCTTTACCATCGACGATTACATTATCTCAATGTGAAATCGAGGTGAAGAGATAGCCAATAGAGGATAAAACAAACTGAGAATCTACGTATGGAAATCTTTCAAGCGTATAATATATTAAACTTTAATAAACGTTAGACTATCATAGAAACAGAAATGGAGTCCAGAGTCACAGAACTGGTGTTCAATCTTCATTAATTGGAGGGGCACAAGAAGAAGAAGACATAGCTATATATGAAGCTGAGAATTAAAATCTTAAAGTTTATATTAAACATATTAAATTTTAACTAACTTTAATTCATATATCTTCCGTTAAGATATAATATGCGAAGATTACCGTGCTACCATTAGAAGAGAGTCATAAATACATTATAGAGGTATAGAGACATTTTTCTTTTAAGCGATAATTTTCCCCGTATAAACATTCTAGTTAGCGCTACGTCGTCCAGGTCAAACTCTGGCCATTCTACAGCTTTTTGATAGATGAACCGACGACCTAGTAAAGTTCGCATAGATAGATGGGATGGACCAATCGCAAGGGAAGGCCTGTGGGGATTGTCCTTTTTGATTAGAACAGCAGAGAAGTGGACCAAATTGCCGGCGTCAGTGTTCCCGTACAATTACGACGAAATGAAGAAGAGAATGAATGAGCTGTTACTGGGTTAAGGCACTTTACCACCACAGATCTTATCACCAATGAACACAAGGCTGGATTTTTTTTTTAATATTATTATTATCCAATTTACGGACGAGACGAACGAGACGTTCACCTGATACGTCCGCCCTTAGCAACATAACGCTAGTTAGACACTATACCCCATTTCACTCATCGCCCAAGACATAAAACGTTAAGTATCATTACTCCAGTAATTAATTATGATAGCAACAGCGCTCTTTAAACCAGAACAAAGTAATGTTTGCACACTACTGTTTTATGGCAGAAATAGGCGCTGCGGTGGTGACCACCTAGACGTTTTCCAGCGACAGAGATCTACCACTGTTTTAATTTAAAATGAAAGACATTGGACCAAAAATAGATTTAAATAGTGATGATTATAAGCAATAAATATGTATAACATAAATAGTTTCTTAAAAATACAAATCAAAGAAATTATTCAAATTGTTGTAATGAACACATTTTTTATCGACTCAATCACTAAATAATCGATCTACCGTTAATAGATGTCCGACAATAATGACTGTTGAGTAATCGGATAAATAAATTTATCTAAAACTATTACAGCCACACACACATACAAACGTACGGAATTTTTAATTTTGGCGATATCGAATTTCGAACCCAATTCCATAACGATCTTCCTGTTTTTTTTCTATTCTTAATGATAAGGGCAAGGAACATCTCGGTTAAGCAATATGCTAAAAATTAAGATGTTAATCGATATGATGTTTGATTAATCGATTTTGAGTTATAAAATGTAATATATATTATGTGACATAAAAAATCGAATTATTTCGACGTACGATTATCGGCGAAAAATGTCGCGTTCGTCGAGCGACGGAAAATGTTAAATTCTGTTAACGATATTACAATTTCGGATATAGTAACACTGCGTGGGCGTCAATAATATTCTTTGGGCTACGGCTCCATTACACTTCATTAAAATTTTCGGAACGTTATACGTCAGAATTACGTAATCGATAAATTATATTATTCGCACAACTTAATTCCATTATTAAAGTATTTAAATACTAAAAAAAAACACATGCTATCTAACTTATAATTATATAAAATATTATGTTTAGATTTAATACTGAAAATTTTATATTTTTTCCAATGTATGGAGAGAACGATGTCTGCATTCAAACGTCTGTCTAGTGTATTGTTCGCTACGACAATAGAATCGAACTGCGTCTACGAACATTTCACATGCGTAGCACTTCCGTAGCAGCTGTCCGACATCCGTTTAAATTTTGATACCTTACGAAACCCTTGTGTAGTGTTTAATGTGTACTGTATAGAATAATAAAAAATATTATATATAAACTAAAATCTCGTACTCCCGCCATTTTGATATTTTAAAACGACAACCGTTAAATTTGAATTTTACCGAACACTGAATTCACTTCACACTGGCCACTTTTTTTTTTTTAATTTTAAATTAGCGATGGACTCCAGAGTACCGCACAGCGGTGCGCGCGACTTGTGACTAGGCAGCCGCGCTCGCTCGCGTAGTAACACCCAAGTAAGTATTTATTTATATATTTCATTATAATTACGTTTACTTTTTAACTTTTCAACGCTTGCCATCGCTCTTGTACATTGTAGCTTTCTTGTGTCAGTTTTTTTCCTCGCAGATCCGAAACTCCCGCTAATCCGGCGTTGATGGAGGTTTCCCTCGAAAATAAGTTAATTTTTCAACGCGCCGTTTAATTTAAGCAGTTTCAACAGCGGTTTAACTCCACAATTGGAGTAAACAACATATTTAAATAAAATCTACATAGAAACATGTATAATTAGATTTAGTTGGTGATAGTATTCTTTCGATCCCGCCAGGCTAGCTACAACTCTCACGTTGTAAATTTGCCGCTATAAAAACATCACTGTCTTCAGACTGTAAACATATGACAGCCGAATTATTCTTAGCAAGCACTCTTCACCATCCCGCATCCAAGCATCTCATTGTTGCTTACCACCATGTAAATTTGAGACCAATTTTTAGCTCATTGTAAATAATTATATATATATATGAACATATTATGTAAGATATTGAAAAGTTGAGATCCTATCGAGCGGTCCAGTCCGCAAGCGACTAAACTATTTAAATTTAAGATTACATAAAAACTGCGTTTCAAGTACAGAGTGACAAAAATTAAAATTAACGTGTTAGAGTTTTTATGTAAAGAAATGAATTAAATTAGATATTTTTAAATATTTACATAATTTGCAAACGGTTACAGGCTAACTCCGATGCGGTAAGGCGCGAGTAATTTTATCCAACTGGAGAATTCCAGTGCCAATTTTTCGCAATATATTTTGTCTATGACAGCGCATAAAGATGACGGCTTTTGAATCGAAAAATCTCAAAGCCGCATTCCCGCGAGTTTGATGTTCCGAATTATTTTAAGTTTAATGGCATTCCGTTATAATTATATCTCAAGAATCGCAGGGGACATTCGTCCGTAGGAAGATGTTAGGGCTGTATAGACAATCTAATGATATTCGTAGGATTTCTAATTCCAATTCCGAAACAGATATATATAAAGAAATTTAAAAAAACAAAATATTATACGATGCAGATCAAACCTTCAATAGAGCAGCAAAGATCCTAGAATGAAGAGCGCGTATTGACAAGAGTAGTTTCAAACTGCAACTAGACAGATGTATTGACGACGTGGTGAAGATAAGAGAATATTGATCTAAACTACTGAATCAACCTTTTTATACTCATTTAATTGATGTGCCTTTGATTGGCACCATAATAGTCTAATTCTAATTAAGTTCCTTTCCACAGTAGGATCACAAACTTTACGGTATCCCTCACCACGTGTTGTGCTCGAACTGTTACTGTGAACGCTATCATAAACTTACTGTTGCCAGGACTCTAATCTAGAGTTATTCTTTTGTACCACGAATAGCCGAAAAAAAACATTGATCTTTGCTGCCGTACCAATCACAATCCAGAATGGAAATACCTTTAGATATCTGATTGGACCTAAACACATTTAAACCAGAGCAAAATTAAAAGATAAAGAGTCACGGGTTTTTGAAATCCTCATTGTGACGGAATTTTCCTAGACCATACATGAATTACAAATCATTGGGTTTTAGTTGTCTCTGATATATAATAGAAAGATTGATTTTGATAATTCTTCGAGTGATGAAGACAATAGGTTCCATTAATTGTTACTCTCTATCACCTCGTCATAAAAATGTAGCGCTATTTAGGATAATAAACACTACACCACATTATGTTCGACCCTTTAAGACGCACTATATAGGTAAACTATGTGATCCGTTATAACTGAAGATCTATAAATAATATGCTGTAAGACACCTTCAAAGATGAGATTAGTGACTTCTTGCTCGATGTATACTTCGACAGAGAATAATGCGGTTTGTGTAAACGCACTTGTCTATTCATAATATTTATTTGAACCACTCGCGCGATTTCAGTCAAATGAAAATAGTTCCGTGATTTATCTGCAGCGTATTTTACGACAAATTTATTTCGCGAATTATAAAAAAAAATCTAGATCGTCTACAGCTAAAATTGGAAACCATTAAATGTCTATAATTGAAATCCTAGCCTTTGTGAGAGATTCACCACAATTAAGGTTTCTTATGAGACGAGTATTTGAGTTCTCAATTGTTTATTTAACTTCAATTAATTTGCATAATAGGCCATAGATTTATTGAGGATCTATAGATCTTAAGCTATGACCTACCGCAACAAAAGCCATCGATTTGGTCTTGGCCTACTAATTAATCGCTTTGATAAAAATTCAATGTGATAAATATTTCAAAGTTACTTCATTTTGTAAGAAAACGTCGGATTGTTTTTTTTGGGCGAGAACATACGCTAGTGGTTTAGAAAAAAAAACCTAGTAAATATTTATTCTAGGTCTAGGTCTGCAAAACTGTATTCTGGTAAAAAGAGCGTTATAGTTTGTAAGTGGGATGTAATACTGACCATCTTGTCTCAAAGCCATAATCAAATTGTGAATCAATAATGAAACATCTTAAGTTACCCCTTAGACCGATACGTTTACTATCAGTCCAACGTTCTTTTCCTTTTTTTTTACTTTGTTGAACTGTACAATCTAATGTAACTTCTCGTCAACATTTGTTTTTCTATCATTAACATTAACAACTAAAACTACATCAAATTCGCAATAAACGTTTTCATTAATTTCCATCCAGAAGTCGTGTAAAGGTGTTAAAACATTTAAAAACTTATCATTGTCATTTTTTTTCTTTAAAGCGATGTGAAACAATTGTTAGTGAAAGGCAGCCATCAACAGGAGTCACCGCGTCAACTGTATTCATTTCATTGTAAATTAATTTATGGAATGCTTGAAATAACATCGCAATCAACTTTATAAATCGATGTTTACTCTCAACGAGAGATTTTATTAAATCACCTCGCGAAGTTTTTGGGACATTTCCAAAATGAGTATCGGGGGGAGGATGAGCGGAGGCAGAAACATATTTAACAAGTGTTACTATATCTTTTGTAATAGGACTGTCAAATATACATATTTCTGTCCGAAAGTTCAAAAGCCGAAGCCAAAGTCTATGAATAACAACGTGGCGCTAGTTAGGATGATATACATAGCACTTCATTGTGATTGTCACTGAGATATAAGACGTACGAGTATTTCAATACTGCGGTAATTTCACTAGCTCCTGTGCTCTTAATACCGCAGTAATATTTGCACAATACAGTTTGGCGACAGAAATAGGATATGTGATGCTTGGTATCTAAACGGTCTACCTACTTAGATTATCTAATATTTGTCAATATCAATCTACAACCATCCCTTCATCTTTTCTTTTATCTTTATTTATTTTGAGGCCTTGCAGAACATGTAAAATCCCAGGATATCCTTTATAATTTCTTAGTACACGATTATCTCTTTACAATACTGCATTTACTGATATTTTTAGACTCAGAGCGTATGGCATTACGGCGAAAATAACTTCCAAATGTTGGAACATTTAATTTTTTGGAGCACTTTCGATTGTTATATTTAAAATTGGGAAATTCTCAAAAAAGTATAAACACGCCTAATTTATAGCATTGTTTAGCTTAAGAAATAGCTCTGATTGTGAATTTAAACTTCTTATTCTAAAGTAAGGTATAATAGTAAATAATATAAAAGTAAAGTATAATTCTAAGGTAGCTCGCTGGCCTAATGGTTAGAGCGTGCGGCTTTCATTCCGAAGGTCGCGGGTTCAAACCTCGGCATGTACCGATGACTTAATATTTAAGTTATATACATTTGTGAACTTTAGTTACAACAGCGAGATACAAAACGGTGAAGGAAAACATCGTGAGGAAACCCGCACACTGAAATCATCTTTGGGTGTGTGTGTGTGGTGGTCCCAATAAAGTGGCAACAGGCTCGCCCCCTGTTACATGGGACCTAATCTGACCACATCTGGCGAAACGTGGGTGGTTTATTCACCTCTGCCTACCCCTACTGGGAAAAAGGCGTGACAATGTAAAAAAAATATAAAAAAAAAAAATTCTAAAGTAACGTTCAGTTCTATATATTCGAGAAGTCCAGAAATGGATGTGCTGTTCTCTCTACCCAGTCCTGTGTTCGTACCCTCCTATCTTGGCGGTCACTCTGGAAATTCTGTAACGCCCCACCTGCCCACCATTTACTGTGCCAAATGTTACCTAAACCGCATATTTCCAGTTATAAGTTGTCCTATGCCAATTCATCTCAATTTGTAATCGTGTGATTCTAAATTTATGGGAAACCAAAAAGATTTTTGCGTATATTAAATATAGGACATACTACTATTTCTTGTTCATGATAAATAATTATTAATTTTTTATATCCAATTATTAAAATTGTAATAATGTTAATAATGTTTAGATAATCCAAGCTAAACGTTCAAACCAATCCCTTTAAAATAAACCACTAAAACAACACTTTCACTAACGTCGCAAGTGTATTATGTCAATTCGGTTATATTTGTCAACATCATCATCATAATCATCAGCCGATAGAGTCCACTGCTGGACATTGGCCTTCCCCAAAGATCCCCATATTGATAGGACCTACGCTACCTGCATAGCCGACCACTAGACGCCGTCGTTTATAGGGGTTCAAATGGGTGTTCATGAGCCATTTCCCGCCACGTTGGCCTAATACGCGTTGGTGGGAGCCAGAGCCTCGTTTGTTGATTAGCAGGCTGCACCACGAGCAGGTGAAGCTGGCTTGAGTTCCGTGAGTTGTGTTATTACTATTTGTTTACTGTTCAATCAATAATAATCTTAATCATATACATCAGCCGATACACATTCACTGCTAGATATATGCCTCCATCAAGAATTTCCATACCGATCCGCTCTACGCTACTGGTTTCCAGATCTTTACCAAATCCACCACCCTCTGGACTGCTTTTCATTATTATATCAACCGACACCTATCCTACAATCGAGGAACTGTCGGCCGAGGACATAGGCTCTTATCAGCCGACAGTCTTTCGAGCTATATGCTTTGCTCTACCTATTGCTATCTAACTGTAGCAAACCTTTGAGTTATGCCGGTGATCCTCATTTGTGATTTGATCAAGCAGAGAAATTCGTGTTAATAATATACAACTTGAACTACTTTGATTCACATCACTTCAAATAATTCCATTACTTTCCTGATTTATTATGAACTTTCTTTTGAAGCCTACGTCCAGCAGTGAACGTTTATCAGCCGCTGAAGATTCCTTTGAAATGGGAAATTATATTATAAATACTTCATTAATGAGAAAAGTCTTTTCAGATAAAAGGAAAAAAACAATGGCCTGGTCGTGTGCCAAGAGCTTTAACCGTTACCATATTGATCGTATATGTGAAGCGTAATTTTTAGTTGTCTTGAGATGATAATTAAAAATCATTCAAATACTTGTTTTTTGTTTTACAGTTTAATTTAATGGATGACTTTAAAACTGATTTAAAAGCACACCATTTAAAACATATTATCAATAGTGAAACAATATACTAAGATCATTGACTTAACTCAAATGATTACTGGACTTAAGTGGCATTAGACCAGGCATGTCAATCGAAATGCTGTCGACCGTGAATGACGTGAAGATGATGATGTAGACAATTTTTCGATAATCAATGATGCTGTCGAAGAAAAAATACAATAAACACAAACGCTACTCTTTGTCTCATTACTTTATTTTTATCTTCAACTATACCTTCCAGACAAACATAAAAGTTTTGGCAAAAATCGGTGCAAATCGACCTAGGGTCCGCCTAGGTCGATTTCGATCAAATCGAAGATGTCCTAAAGAAAGGCCGAGTCAAGAGTACTCGCAACCGACGAGCATGCATGAAGACGCTCATCAAAACGGAGGAAGCGAGAGAGGCGTGCCAGGATCGTAGCAATTGGAGAGAGCTGGTCTCTGCCTATCCCATTGAGAACGAGGCGTGATATATATGTGTGTGTGTATGTAACTTATTAAGGAATTAAGCGAGGAAGTGGAAATTATGTCGCCGTGATTCAGCCGGTAGCAGCGCTTGGAATGCTCGACATTTCCTCATTTGACTGAAAGCCAAATGAACTTTATAAAAATTAATAAAAAAACTAGTTAAACTTCTCAGATTTTGAACAGCCCGGTGTAAACTTATTTTATCCGTATTTGTGACAGTATAACATGAACTGACGGCTAACCTGTAGATATGCAGCTTTCTTTCTAGTTCCAGTTGAGTTCAAATTTATAAGTATTTATTTTGGAGGGGATTGCTCAACGTTTCTCTTTAATCAACGAATCAAGGATGTGTCCAGGACGATCATGTAATGGTAAGTTACATACACTCTATCACATTTTACTTAATTCTACCTAGACGCGAACAGAGAACTACCACTACAAAGTTAACGCCAAGGTGCCATATAAAATCAAGTTATAAGTTATAGTAAGCGCTCATCAAACGCTTTCAAATTGAGAAACTTTTTTGAAGACTATAATCCTAAGAAGACTATAATGAACTAGATTTAAAATACTTTGTAAAGACTGTCAGTTGAATCTGATACTGATATAAGAACACGACCGTTCTTCTAGCAGATAAAGAGATAGAAGTAAAGGAAGAAAAATTGGTGAGGATCGAATTGTGAACATTTGAAATAATATACATTTATAAATTACAGATTGGTTTGGATGTAATGTTGACGGGTTTTTATTAATTTCTCGATCACCAAATAATCGATCTATAATAAAAGAAATTGTATCAGTCACCAGCTCGGACGTGTCAGTTCATGTGCCAAGAGATGCGTGAAAGTTGTAAATAATCCCGCCCCGCTGTGGGCGGCTGGGCCCAGCTAGACGCGTTACGTCCGAATTTTCCAATCTTAGTGTGATTCATCAGCTGCGAATAGATTTTATATGTGTGGTCCTTCCAAATATGTAACGACACCTTCACGATGACTAATTTAAGGAATTATTTAAATCACTGACGACAGAAGAACATTGAAACAACAAACGAGATGCAAATGGGTCCCAATTCTACTCACATATTATCAATAAAGTATTAATCCATAATAAGAATGATTTCTTTTGTGAAAACATAATGAAATCACTGCTCTCTTTCTCTCTTTTTCTCTAAAGAAATAAAGAAATTATCCCTATGGAGTCAAAAAGTGAAGAACATAACTTTCAGACGTCTTACAATCCATTTGAGTTTAAATTAAAACAAACATAAAAGAATAAAAATAAAATAAGAAAGAGAAAGAAAAAGAGAAGGTGGTAAAGAGATAAAAGTCCATTTGAAATATTCTGTCCATCACTACTATTAGTTTTTAAATAAATCTTAAATCTATAACACTATATATGAATAAGTACAGCCGAAGAACGGGCTAAGTAGCGTTCCTTGGGTAACGCTGTATACAGAGGTGGACTTTCTCGTACTGATGATGATAATTACGATATGGAATGTAGAGATCTCTATAATAGGGATATACTCAACAATGGACATCCATCGGCCAATGATGATGATATAGAAAAAGATTATGATATAGCCTTTGACTCATAAATCAGAACCACAATTGTATGGAAATAACACATGTACATGACAACACACGTCCAACAACAATCTACCGACTTGCTTTGGAAGAAGCCGTAAAACTGTTGCTCTAGGATCTAACAGCATTATGAATCAGGGTATGCGGTGTGTCGACTTAAAACGTTCTGATTTACGAGCACACACGGGACATAAAGTTTGTTCTTATGAACCGGCTCTTCATTTTTCACGACTTATTGCAGAGATTATGATATCAGCTCGAGACCTTGACGACGTCGCTGGCGAATCAGCTCCTGGATACACGAGAATAAATAATTTTTTTACAACCACTTCTAATTGGTTTAGTAACGGTTGTCAGCGCTGTTGTGATGATCACAAACTAACGAGACTATTAAGATATTCAGATGATAGTAAGTAATACACCGACGAGAACGTGGCGTTAGGATGATATACACAATATTACATGGTTGGGATCCAAGGTGTTAAGTCTAATTATCCTAGTAATTTCACTAGCTATAGCACCCTTCGAGTACAACACAGTAATGTTCGCACAGCACTGTCTGTCGGCTGCAATAGGAGCTGCGTCGGTACCTAGACGACCTATTCTTATGGGGTGTAAGGGTTCCCGTACAACAACTCACAGGCCCCAAGCCAACCTCACCAGCCCGTAGTACTGTTAATCAACAAACGAGGCTCTGGCTTCCACCAACCGGCATTAGGCCAGCGTGGTGAGAAATGACCCAAGTCTACCCATACTCACCCCTAAACCGACGTGCCCGGCGACGCGGGCGTAAGACCGATCGACGTTGGGATCTTTTTGGGAGGCCTATGTCCAGCAGTGGACGTTTATCGGCTGACGACAATGATATTTGATATATTTTGATACCTTAGTTTTCTTTTTGACAGCTGTTACTTAATTCCCTGTAACAGTTTTTGTGGATCCACTGCTGAACAAATTACGAACGCGTTAACTAAACGGAGCGTAAAACAATTTAGCATCAACGTGATGGTAAAAAACCTTCACAATGCGATTATGAATCGGTCGACGCGATTACCTCTCGAATATGTTATTTCGGATGCTGGAGGAAGTGACACTTTAAATTGAGCGTCGCGACGTAACGGCTCTGACGCGGCCGCGTCTATTTCTGATACCTCACGTCCCGAACACTTGTCACATTCGAGTGGACAGACATCACGACCAACACCCTCAACAGCTGCACTACCGCAGCGCCTATTGCAGCCGACAGACACTACTGTGCAAACATTATTATATCCCAGTTTGAAGGGCGCTAAACCTAGTGCAATTACTGAGGTGACGAGACTCATACATATGTCTCAGGTGAAGAACTCCACGTAGTCCATTGTATTAGTTTGGCAAATATCTCCCTTCCGCTTTTTTGCTCTTTATTCAATGCTTTATAAAAAGTGTTACAGTGATCGGATTTAGTTCAAATATGCGCCGTTTTGTTCGATAATCTGTTTCCATCTAGACGGCAACTTCATAATACCTCCCTCGTAGAAGCCCCCCTCCTTATTTGCGAAGAACTCGGACAGCCACTTTTCACAAGCCTCTTTTGAGTTCAACTTTACACCACCAAGGGCGTTCACCATGGACAGGAACAGGTGGTAATCACTTGGCGCTATGTCCGGGTTATATGGTGGATGCGATAAAACCTCCCATCCGCGCTCCCGTAGCTTCTGACGAGTCATCAACGAAGTGTGTGGTCTGGCGTTGTCCTGGTGGAACACTACACCCTTCCTGTTGGCCAATTCTGGACGCTTCTGGTCGATCGCCTGCTTCAAGCGGTCCAGTTGTTCGCAGTAGATGGTAGAATTAAGCGTCTGGCCATATGGGAGCAGCTCATAGTGGATGATTCCCTTCCAATCCCACCAAACACACAGCAAAACCTTCCTGGCCGTCAATCCCGGCTTGGCCACTGTTTGGGACGATTCACCGGCTTTCGACCACGACCGTTTTCGCTTGATATTGTCGTATGTGATCCATTTTTCGTCGCCAGTCACCATCCGCTTCAAGAATGGGTCGAGTTCGTTCCGTTTCAGCAGCATATCGCAGGCGTTGATTCGGTCCTTAAGGTCTTTTTGCGTCAAATCATGCGGCACTCAAACATCAAACTTTTTTTGTATCCAGCCTTCTGCAGATGGTTTAAAATGGTTTGGTGACTAACTCCCATCTCCTGGGCGATGTCACGAGATGCCACATGCCCGTCTAACTCGATGTAGTCCATGATTTGATCGGTATTTGTCGTCACAGGTCTTCCGACGGCTGGCTTATCCATGGTGTCGTTTTCACCGGCTCTGAATCTTCGAAACCATTCCTCCGCGGTTCGAAGTGATAGAGTACCATCCCCCATAACACCATTAATCTCACGGAACGTTTCTCTAGCGGATTTGCCTTTAACGAAGGAAAACTTTAAAATAGCGCGAATTTCGGCGTTAGTGAACTCAATGTTTACACGTCTATAACTGTTGAACGCAATATCCAAACTAATTATGCATAGCGTCGTTTTGTAGGTTATGTCAAGACCTTTCAAATTATGTATAGTATTGCCAGATACAAGCTCTGTAGCGCTTTGTACATAGCCGCGAAATTCAAAAGACAAAAAGGCGGAAGGGAGATATTTGCCACCTTATATAACTATAACTAGTGTCACGTTATTATGGACAGGCGTATCGCTTACCATCACGTGAACGCCTGGCTCTATTCAACGCTTGATTTAAAAAAGTACAGTAGCTGTTTTTTTTTTTAACAGGCAAAGACCAGAGGTAACAGAAATGTCTTGATCATCAAAGAGCGATTTGGAGACGTTAAGAAATTTCATCGGAGTCTTTAACTTTGTATCAAAACTTTGTATTGAGTGATAACGTATTTATAAATGTAATTATACAGTAAAGTAGTAATTATACTTTAATTATTTTTAAAAGGCAGAAACAGAGGTAAACATTATAAGGGTTGTTAAATTTATAACCTCGAAATCATTTTAACGTAAAGTATACTCACAAATATATTGGAAACTTAGTAAATAACTCCATAAACTTAAAACATAAATATATTTAAAAAAATATATAGTATCCATACTAAGTATTTATATATATATATATATATATATATATATATATATATATAACTTGATAGTAAGTGATAAGTATAAGAGGTTAGCGTGGTACGGATATGTTGTGCGGAGGGATGAAGGACATATAATCAAATAAAGTAATGAGAATGAACGTGGATGGTTATAAGGGTAGAAGACCGAAGAAAGTGTGGATGGATTGTGTGAAAAATATGTGTGAGAAGAGTGTGAATTCAGATGTGACGGCTGATAGAGGGATGTGGAAGAGAAGTACATATTATTCTGAATCCATATAGCTGGGAAAAGGGTAGGAGGAAAATGATAAGCCTGTTTATAATACGGCGCTAGTCATGATGGTATTCATAGTAGTATGTCAAGCTTATCGCTTTGAGACGTAAGATGTTAGGTCTCGTTATCTCTATAATCACAGTAGCTATATTGCCCTTCAAACCGGAACACGCCTAGACGGTCTGTCAACTGTAATTCTCTCCGAAATGCCGTCGCTGAGGTAATCGTAATAATTTATAACAAATTATATAAACGGTATATGAAGCCGAGCTCCAGAAATACTCCCTTAATTGCACCGGAAAGGTCACCTGGACGATTTGGGAGACGGAATGCTGGTGGTATGTCACAACCGCTCACCGTCCGCGGCGTTGCGCTTATTATCTCAATATAAACAAATTCCGCCACCTGCCGCCATAAAATATAACGCAAATTTGCGTCATTCATGGAGCCGGTGCCCACTCCGCTCCACCAGCGCTCCCCTCCCCCGCTTTTATTACCTATTTTTAAATAACCAACATGTTTAGGGTGGGGAGAAACAAATTTAACGAACAACTATAATACGAAACCATTATATGAAATTACGAACGAATATTATTTATTACATTTCAATCCACTATAAGATATCAACATCAGCTGATACACGTCCACAGCTGGACATAGGCCTACACCAGAGACCTCCACATTGATGGATCATGCGCTGAGCTTATCCAGTTGCTTCCAGCAACCTTCACCAGATCGTACGACCACGTGGTGAGATGTCTGCTAACATCTTCCGGTACGCGGTCGCCATTCGAGGAACTTACTACCCCATAGGCTGTCCTGCCCATTGCCATTATTATATTCTAAGATGTAGTCTTAAGTCAATAAAATCTATATATATAATGAAAACCGGTTTCATTTGTTCGCCAACACGTGAGAACTGGTGAACGTATTAACATGGGTACATGATTTTTATATTTTATATTTCATATATACTTCTAGAATTATTCTAGAGGTGTAAGGGGCAATCTCATCTGCTCGCTGTGCACTCTGCTAATCAACAAACGAGACTCAGGATCCCACCACCCTGCATTAGACCCGCGTGGTGAAAAATGGCCCCTAAAAAAATGGTCTCTAGTGGCCGGCGATGATAGAGGCCATGCTAACTGTGGACCGATGTGGAGATCTTTGGAGGAGGTCTATGTCCAGAAATGGACGTCTATCGGTTGATGATGATAGATTCTTTATCATTTTATTTGTGATTAACTATTATAAATATTTTCTTTTCGCATTATTTGTGCAGTTGCTATAATAACGGTTGCTATAGGAAGTCATTTACAGTTGCGATTACTCTTAAGGAATATTTCAGACTAATTTCCAGTCTAATTTCATATTTCGTCCAGCAAAGCGGTCGGGGAACAACTAGTAGATATATAATAATTAACAACCACGGTGCCCAAAACAGGGAGTCGGTGCTTTTTCTCACAAAGGAACTAGTATAGGCAATTTGTTTATATACAAGTTAGAATGTATTGACAATTAATTAAAACTCATAACGCATCTTATTTAAATGCTGTGAATAGGCTTTATGGATATAGTTCGCTCTACAGTGCAGGATTGTAACAAGATGGCTCTGCGTACAACGCTACCTATCGGTAGAATGCTGCAACCTTTAACGAAATGTTCAGTTTCATAAAAGTGCAACAAAAGTACAACAGGTAGCGCTGTAAATAAAACAAACATGTAAGCGCTCTAAGGGTAACACTATGTACAAAAGTTAATAAAAACCCATTAACTAGTATAAGGTATAAAAAACTAATTCAAGGAAGGGCAAACTATTTATATAAGCTTCTTTGGTTTTATAAGGGACATTCTAACGTACCCATAATGTATCTGCTTAAATCGTGTACTGGAAAAGACGGTGGACAAAAATCTGCAAACATTTCCACTGCTATTAATGTGATGTACGTTAAAATAATATTTCAAAAATAAACTCGCATATCTAACATAAAAATATTCATGTCAAATGTGAAGCTGTGAAGCTTACTCGCTCATAATCAACTGTCTGAAGTGAATCCAATAATGCTTTTTTCTATGTGTTGTTTCATTCTTAAACACATTCCCGTAACAGAGAAAATTAAGTATTTAAATAATAATTCCTACCTTCTAGGAATTGTCTTGTTGGTAAACGTAGAGAAACTTTGAGTGAGGACGCGTACGCCGAGTCGATGTACCAGCCCGGGTCACGATATTCACCCAGTCTCTTGGCGCTCCCTCTGTAAAATAAAAAAAAAATACTCTGTAAAAAATCATATAACCAAAATTATGAAACACGCCGACAATTTTTTTTTAGATTTACATTAATTTTATCAATCTTTATTATTTGTTGGAAAAACTCACAAAAGTTTTTCATACATTTAAAATTTTGTGTCACTGAAAGTAAACCTGATAACGTACTTTTGTTGTTCACAACTGTATCCTGTTTAATTATTGGGCATGGATATTTAATTCTTCTTCTACAACAAAAAATAGCTTATATTACTGTTAATAACGTATGCCGGTTGTTCTCACAAGACAAAAAAAATAAATACTAGAAAAAGGAACTCAAAAAAAATGTGCCATTACTCGAACCGGCACAAAAAGAATACGAATACTACTTCTCAGATATGCCGATAAAAGTATAATAATCTCAATCAATGCAGGTTCTGCAAACTAGCCGAAGCTAACGGAAACATTAACAGTTATAATTTTATTTTTGTGTACTGAATTCGAATTTATATAAATTATGTAAAAAGCATTTATTTTTATACTAAAAACTAACAGATATTACCCACAGTGCCTTATATCTGTACATATGTAAGTAATTGTAGGTAATATCATCTTCAGCAGCCGATAACCATCCACTGTTAGACATAGGCCTCTCCAAAGAACTCCACATCGATCGTAGGTAATATAATACTTAAATATAGTTATAATAAATTGTTTTTAGATCTGCATTGCTAACATATAAAAGGAAGAAAGATTGGTACATGATTTCATTTTTTGTTTGTTTATGTAATAGCGATTAGAAAATAAAATATTTGAACTTTATAGTAAGTTTCGTAAAATATATCTATAATTTTATCAAAGCAAAGTGTACAGATTACGAAAAATTTATTAGCACAAACAACAGAGGTTATGTAGAATCAAAACAAAACAAGTTCATATTATTTCATGTATTAAATTCAGCGATCGTGCAAGCGAAACTCATGCCGTATATTTACCCGGCGTCCATTTTGTACATCATCTAACGGCGACACGGAATAAAATTTATACAGAATAAAATTCGCTAAACGACGACATTCAAAATAATAAAAAAAACTACATGTTTCCTTCGTACATGTGTCAAACTAAACTATTTTCGGACAGTCAAGTTCACGTTGTTCGGCTGAAACACAAATACCTTTCACGATCTCTGTAACAGCCGACGCTAATTCAATATGAAAATCGATATCTTGACGCTTTTCGTCGCTAGATGGCGCTTTAAAATTTTACTCTGTAACTCTTAAAGCGTTATCTATTTTTTCCAATAATTCACCACCTATTGTTCGCTAGATGGCGCGAAATAAATTAAATGTATCTTTTTTATTTTTTTTGCTATTCAACGAAGCGGCGTCACCAGCGAAATGTTTTCATCTGACGGTAATAGATAAGCCTGTAGGCTACTCACCTACTCGCACCGCCTATGAAAATTGTCGTTAGTAACACGTCAGAGGGATGTCAGCGGTGACGTCTCGGTCACGGAAAAAAGGAGAGTTAACGACATGTGTATAAGGGTACTGAAATAAACAATACGCATAATCGAAAAAGTTTTATTACGCCAACTATACCTCACAAGCCCTTTATAACAGAGTGACGTTAATGGGATAATATACACAGCACCTCATTATGCTCGTAGCCTTAAGACATAGGATGTTAAGTCTCATTACCTTGGTTGTTACACTAGCTACAGCGCCCTTCAAACTGGAACACAGTAATGTTTGTCGGCTACAATAAACGCTGCGGTGATAGCTAGACGGAACCCTGCGGTGCTATTAAAAGCTGTTTGTTGTGTATATATTACTAACTGTCTTACGCCCTCTTCGCTAACCATAATATAGAATGAGACTTGAAATTTGACTGAAATATTCCTTGAGAGCAACCGTTACTATAGCAACCGCAATAATACCAAATGAAAATGTTTACAAAAGTTAATTAAAAATAAAATGATGAAGGTTCTATGAAGATCAAAAAATAAATTGCCTAAAACCCTTTAATTTATCGCGGGAGAAATCTTTTTAAAAGACACCCTGCTTGTGGGGCGAAGAGACAAAGATACAATGTAGGGCTTCTACCGACTGAACCGTTTGGGTAGTCTCCGTCAGTGCATTAGAAGGGGCTCGGGGATGCCCTACGGAACGCACCGGTGTCTTCACTCTGGCTAAAACATTCTACGGTAGGGCAATGCCCTCAGCACCCACGCTGTGCTACAGCAAATACAAGACCACCATGCATTTGCCGTCCTCCTAAGGCTCGCTTATTCAGCTCTGTGGGCCCCCACCTTCAAAGCCCACGGAGCTGAGGACCTTTTTAGTCGCCTTGTACGACAGGCAGGGAATACCTTAGTACTATTCCTAATAGCCCGAGACTATAGGGCTGAGCTATAATAATATACACACACATATATATATTGTCGATTTCTTCAATGAGATAGGTGACGGATTCAACCAAGGAGGTTTTAACCTCTCGTTTATATATGTAAAAATATTTACTGGGCACATGGAGGAATTTACTGGTGGTAGTGTCTCTGTTGCTGCAGACCGTCTAGGTACCACCGCAGCTCCTATTGCAGCCGATAAACAGTACTGTGCGAACGTTACTGTGATCCGGTTTGAAGGACGCTGTAGTTAGTGTAGTTACTGAGGTAACGAGACTCAACATCTTGTCTTAAGGTGGTGCAGTGTATAACATCCTAAGCAGTACCACGTTATTATGGGAGGGCGTATTACTTACCATCATATTTGTGCTCATCGCTTTAAAACGATAAGATTTTTTTTTTATTCAATTAAGCGACGAGACGAGCGGGACGTTCACCTGATGGTAAGTGATACGCCTGTTATTAACGTGGCGCTAGTTACGATGATATACACTGCGTCATTATGCTCGTCGTCTTCAGGCATAGGGTGTTAAGTCTCATTACCACAGTAATTACACTAACTACAGCGCCTTTCAAACCGGATCACAGTAATGTTTGCACAGTACTGTTTATCGACTGCAATAGGCGCTGCGGTGGTACCTAGACGGTCTACAGCAAGAGTGACTCTACCACCAGTGATAGCTATAGGTCCTCCAAACCGGATCACAGTAATATTTACACAGTACTGTCTGTCGGCTGCAATAGGCGCTGCGCTGGTACCTAGACGGTCTGTAGCAACAGAGACCTAGCATTGTAGGTCTACTAACTTCCGTCATCCAAACTCTTGCACAGTGTAAACATTTTAATAGTTCGCGTGAATTTCCCGACCGGAAGTCGGTTTCCGTTGTATTTTTATATATGAACGCTTTGTTGTTTTAAACTTTATTATTATAACAATGAATATACTCTATGAATATATTCAGTGCTTTATGAGATCTATAGGATCTCCTACGAGTAACTCGGCTGCTGTGGCGCCTAGAGGCTGATCTTTTGGTCTACCAGAGTCTTGCGAAGAGAACGATGTGGTGCAGTATGTTCATCATCACCATGATCAGCTGACAGACGTCCACTGGTGGACATAAGCCTCCCTCATAGATCTCCACATCCAAGGGTTCATCGAGGGGAATTGGGCATTAAACCACCAAGCTGACCCAATGCAGGTTGGTGGGTGATCAGAACCAGAAGGTGCACCGCGTGCTGGTTGACGTGGATTCCGTAAGAATTTTTTTTTTT
This sequence comes from Troides oblongomaculatus, assembly GCA_029032895.1. Lineage (NCBI taxonomy): Eukaryota > Metazoa > Arthropoda > Insecta > Lepidoptera > Papilionidae > Troides > Troides oblongomaculatus. The sequence continues at coordinate 1,602,344 of JARDWC010000151.1, forward strand.
TTTTTTTTATCATTGTTCCCTTGTGTGTGTACTGGGTCAGGGCCTTTACAATAATTTCGTTTTCGATAGTTCACTTAACGTCTTCTACAATCCGTAAGATCTTGGACGGAACCCACTACACCTTGGTGCAGTGTATACCATATTAACTAGCTTCGCATTGTTATGCTCGTATCACTTACCATCAGGTGACCGTCCAGCTGCTGTGGTCGCTTCGTTGAATACAAAAAAAACTGCTTTATCCCGCCGCGATGGTGACCAGCAGTTTACGGTTACAACCAGCAGTCTGTTTAACCATGTTGATCTTCAAATCATAAGTTTAACTATTGTATTTGCCATAACTGAGTTTTTTTTTTTTAATTCTGTGAAGCGACGAGACTATCGAGACCTTTTTAGGATGATATTTCTCTACATTGCGCTCATCGGGTTAAGACATAGGATGTTAACGCATCATTACCCTAGTAACTATATTAACTACAGAGCTCTTCAAACCGGATCACAGTAATATTTGCATACTGTTTATCGAATGCAATAGACGCTGCGGTGGTACCAAAACTGTCTGTAGCAACAGAGATACTACCACCAGTGATAGCTATAGGTCCTTCAAACCGGATCTCAGTACTGTTTGCACAGTACTGTGCGTCGGCTGCAATAGGAGCTGCGGTGGAACATCGAGGCTTTGTAGGAACAGAGACTTACCGCCGCTGGTTGTGTTTTCACCATTTCCTCTACCGTGAAAAGGATCTCCTGGTTTAATGCAAGGTTGACGGTCATAAAATAATGGCCTCGCGCTCACCAGGCGTGGAACATTCTAGAGATCAAAATATAATTTTACGATCTAGCAACATGTTCGATGACCTCACGTAAATGTTCCACGCACCGACGTTAATTGTTGAACTGTTGTAAACAGCCAATAACGCTATTTAACTATTCGGTCATCGTTTGGGCTTTCATGTATGAATGAGAAAATTTACTGGCGGTAGGTCCTCACCAGCTCGTGGTGCACCCTGATGATCAACAAACGAGGCTCTGGCTCCCACCAACCCGCATTAAATAAGCGTGGTGAGAAATGGCCCAAATCCCCCCCATAAGAAACCATACAAACGACGGTCTCTAGTGCGCGACGGTACTGGAATCCATGCTGACTGTAGGTCGCGGGAAGCCGCTGGATGGAGGCAGACCAGGGCCAATTAATGTGGAGATCTTTGGAGGAGTCCTAGGTCCAGTGGACGTCTATCGGCTGATGATGATGACTAAATTATTAAGACACTCTAATGATCATCTTGGAATATATTGAACATTATTATCATTATTAGCTGTATAATGCCCACTGCTGAGCATAGGCCTCCTTTAAGTATCTCCACTCCGATTGGAGCTGGACTGCACGCAGTCAGCGGCTTCCCTCGACCTTCATCAGGTCGTCGGATTACATCATGGGGGGGTTAGGGGGACTACCAGCACTACGTCCACCAGTACGCGGCTGCCACTCGCGGACCTTACTGTCCCACCGTCAGTTCTTTGACGTGCCTCGCCCATTGCCACTTTATATTGAACATATCTTTATGTAACAAGTTGTGCCAAAATGAATAGAAAAAACAATCTTTTTTTAATTAAATATATATGCTAGTGACACATACATACAGACAGATATATATACATACATACAGACAGAAGGCAATATATTAACGGAACGTCAAACACTTTGTAAGCATTTGTAACGGGCTGCGAGTTGCGTATAATGAGACGGGGCATCCGAACTGCGTGATGGATTGTTCGCTGATTGTAACCAGGCGGTCCTCATTGGCAAGGTATCAGCAGACGAGGAGATGGAAACTATTGCTAATGTATAACTACACATATATATGTATATAAACTGATACGCTGAACTTTTTGGTGAGAAAACTTTTTTATATCCAATTAAGTGACGAGACAAATAGGTCGACAACGCGGCGCTTATTAAGATGCATTCCACCACCTTGTCGCTCCTCACCTGAGCCATAAGATCGTTACCCCTGTAATTACACTAGCTACAGTGCCCTTCAAACCAGAACACTCTAATGTTTGTCAGTACTGTATGGTGAAAGAAATATGCGCTGCGGTGGTACCTACTTAGACTGTCTGAGGTATTAGGGATCTACCACCAGTAAAGACCGTTTGGGTACTGCTGGTTGGCGATGGGAATAGGATTTGCGATGATACCTACCTAGAGGATCTGGTAGCAGAGACCTCGTCATCATCATCAACCGATAGACTTCAACTGTTATAAATAGGCTTCCGTTAAAGATCGCGACAGCAATCGGTATTGGTTACCTGGTAATGGTCGCGGGAAACTGATGGATACGAACATCGCAACAAAAGACCTTTTTATTTTTTTGTCAAGAGGGAAATCTTCAAAGAATATCCTTCTTCTGGGGGGAAGACACGGTTATATGGGATTTGTACCAACATAAACCCTTCGATGGTCATCCTTAGTTGAAAGAGGCCTCGAGACGGAACACACCTGTGCGTGTCTACGTTGCCTCTAAGCACGTACCCGGAAGTGCTGTAATGATCAACCAGCACCCTCTTTGCTATCACAAGGACGACACCACCTCGTATTTCTTGATGTCTCGGTCGCTTAATAGTCAATGAAGGCCTCTACCTTCAAAGCTCGTGAACTCGAAGACACCACACAGACTCCTATTCTTAATAGCCCGGGACGGTCGGTCGGAGTGCAACAGAGACCTACCACCAGTAAATCACCATTACATTATTATTGCTCTCTTTCACACATCAATCACTCGCGTCCCATCCAATGGCCACCAGCTCGGCAGCTATCTGTGACGTGATGCGAGGAGACAGGTGGACGTTGGCGCCGCGCCCGCACCGCCTGATGTATTGTGTTTGGCTCGGAGCTTTCAATGATAACACACTTATTCGTACAACTTAATGTATTTAATTATATACCGCGGTGTACAATTTAATTGATTAATCGTTTACTGGTGGTAAGTATATTCTGACTGCTATATACTGGGATAGTTTCTAAACATTACTGTCTTATATTTGAAGTTTGCTTTACCTGGAGTAATTCTTACGATGAATTTAATGTCTCAATGTTAAAAGCAATGGCAAACCAAATGGTGGAGAGAAGAAAAAGGTCATGCTTGAAGAATATCAGGGAATGGACTGGCATATTTGAAGCATCTGAATTGTTCCGCCGAACCAGAGACAGAAAGGACTGTATCACGCTGATCGCCAACCCTCACTAGTTGGAGAGGCACTTTAAGAAGAAGAAATGTTAAAAGCACGATCTCGTGGAAGATATATCTACCTAAGACCATATCTCTATGACTATTATTTATAAAATGGTCACAGGAATATGGTCTTAGGGTCTTAGAGAACGTCCTGGTCGAGGGATAAGAAAAGCAAATGACCTCACAGAGTAGGATAATGTTTAGAGCGAAGAAATACAATTCCAATAACATGGGAATGAAAGAGCTGCGTGCTGGAGAGAGACGAACTGTGTACATTATACTGACCCTGAAACGAGGTCCAAAGTTCAAGGAGACACCGGATCGCGGCACGTTTGACCCGTACCCTAGTCGCTGTGACCTCGCAGCCCGCGGCCTCCGCAGCTTTGGCCCTCGGGAGAGGTCGATACGGTGCTCTAATTTCCGGCGACCTCCGAGGCATCGAGGGTACGTCCTTCACAGGTCACAGTGTACGAGGTCGACCTTCGCACGAGGACGGGACCCGCGGTCACGGACGGATCCGTTCTCATTTCGATATGACCTCAAATTAGAACCTTTCGTTACACAACGTTTATGGGTCTCCGTCAAAGGTAGGTTATCTGATCAGTGATTACCAATCACTTAAATTAAACGATCTAGATCATCTAAATTAAAGGAACTAGAATTTAACCCAGGACTTTTATTATATATTATTGTTTAGAAAATTTCAAATATCCGATGTTTTGGTTTCTATTTCTTAAGGACCTTTCTAATGCACTGAAAGAGAGAAGAAAAGGTTTTAGAAATTAGAAAACTAGATTCTCCAAAAACCATTTGACATACTAAGAGACAGCCCAACAAAAAAGCTTTAAAACTCAGAATTATCAAAATTAAAAAAAAAATTAAAGTATGTATTAATTATATCATTAAAAAATCCTATCTGTAATATATTAATATACATACATAATGTTATATATATTATATAAAGTATCAAATTATATTAAATAAACCAAAGACAAATTATGTATGTAAATTATTTAATTACCTTTTTTTTGTTTTCGTGGGGAAAATCTTCGAACGTTATTGCCTTCTGGGGGGGAAGTCAAACTTATGTGGAGATTTTTACCCATTAAAACCCCCTGGGTTCTCTTCGGCGTTTGGACAGATCACGATATCTCAATTCGGAACGCAACCGCAGCCTCACTAATGCTCTGTCGGGATAGACCGTCCCGGGGTCTGTTTTATGCAGACCCTACCAGCCTCGCGAGTACTTCAATGACCGGAGACCATATCTAAGCTATTGTCCTACTTAGAGTCGTTTTGAAGGCGATGAGAATCCCAATCATGTCGGCCAATGACCCCAAGCTAACCTAACTAAGCTAGTAAGTATATGTTAACAGCGCCCCCCCTTCAGTCTCGTTACCCCTGTAATTACACTAGCTACAACGCCCTTCAAACCGGAACACAGTAATGTTTGCACGGTAATGTTTGTCGGCTGCAACAGGAGCAGCGGTGATACCTACTTGGTCTGTAGCAACGGAAACCTACCACCAGTAACGTCTATTAAATCTGTTGTCTTTGGAATACGATAGCTTAACAGAGCACCCTCTAAATTCAAGAAATGATAGTTTTTATGAAGTGGTGGAAGACCAAGAATAGAAGACAAAGGAGCTGATGGATGAATGGAAAGACTAGTGGTAGGTCTGTTGCCGGAGACCGTCTCAGAAGATACCACCTCCAGCCCGGCTAGCTCAGTCTGTAGAGCATGAGACTCTTAATATCAACGTCTTGGATTCGAGCTTGCTAAATATTGCTATAAAAATGTTTGAATTTTTTAAACTTTGTAGTCTGGAGTTACTAAGAATAGGACTAGAACTAAAGATAGCCCTAGAAAATGGTCTATTGATTTCGCGGACCCTGAGGGTGGAGGCCCTAATCTCTCAACAAGCGATCCTGAGTGGGACAGCGTATGGCTCAGCGATGGTGCCTAGGAGAGCTTGGCTCTTCCGCAGAAAGGTGCTAGAGAGATCCCGGATCCTCAGAGATCCCGGATCCTCTCTGAATGCGCTGATGCAGAGCACCGACGGGGTTTTAGTGAGTAGAAATCTCACATAACCCTGAGTTTCCCCTTCAAGCATTATCTTTCGAAGATTTCTCCCGAAACCAAAAAAGAGGTAGTCACTACCATAATTCCTATAGCAGTTGAGCAACGTTACTATGTTCCGGTTTGATAGGCGCTATACCTAGTAATATTACCGAGGTAAAGAGTCTTAACATCGTATGGCGACGAGCGCAAAGTAGTGCAGTGTATATAATCCTTATTAGCGCCATTTTGTTATTGATGAACGTATCACTTACTATCGGGTGAACGTCTTGCTCGTGTCGTCGCTTCGTCGAATACACAAAATAGAAAGAGCTTTAAAAATGTTATAACACATATTGTGAATAAACGGAAGTGCCGACGGAGATACAAACCGCAGCCGGTCGGCGGAAGGTGTTTCTTGGTATCTATGAAATTATAAAGTTTTATTTGAACATGGTGACTCATGGTCATAGATCATCAGTTTTTTTTATCTGTTTAAATATAAACTAATAAATAATTAGTGCTGTCAGGTAAATACTGATTCTAACTAAACTTTTTACTATAATGTAGTGCTTTTTAATATATTTTTTTTATAAAAGGTAAGTCCTTAGAAGTTACTCGCATTGTGCCTTTGTGGGGATGACGGGGTTATAGGGGATGTCTACCGATTGAAACACCCTCACTAGTCATATTTAACATGTTCCGAAAGGTTCAAGAAACCTAATACTCCTAACGAATCTAGTTATAGTAAGAGATATGAGAACATCATGTTTGGATGTTATGAAAAACACTAAATTTTTTAGGGTATTATAGGATTTTTTTTTATTTTATAACATGAAATTTTTTATCATCGTACGCAATGTATAAATTTCGTTAATACAAAATGGCGCGCTACCTTTCTAGATACTTGGCTGATGTACCAAGAGGATTTTTAATTATAGAAACATGTCAAAAGGATTTTCTGTGAAGATCTATAATCATAATTTATCTAGCAACAGGTCAAATAACCTACAATGTAAAGAGATTTATAGAGGAAATATATTATAAAAGTTTTTCAATGTGCTCGTGTCTATTTTAGAGATAACAGATATATATATTTAAATATAATATATATATCATCATGTGTTAAATACAAAGTATAGTACAATAAGTAATTTTTTAATACAGAATAAAAAAAACTGTTTTAGTACTTATATTCCCATTTTTAAAAATAAAATAAAATCTTATAATATTATTTTTTTAATCTACGTAGCGAGCAGATATGCGAGACGTTCACCTGATAGTGAGTGATACGCCTTTCAATAATAGAGCGCCAGTTAGGATGATACACAGCACCACATTGTTCTCGTTGCCTTGAGACATAAGATGTTAAGTCACGATATCTTAGTAACTTCACCAGCTACAGCGCCTTTCAAGCCGGTACCTAGAAATATTTGATCAGTACTGTTTGGCAGCTGATATAATAGCTGCGGTGGTAAATAGATGGTTTTGGGATATTGGCCCGTATACATTCCAGTTCAATTAGTATAACAATAAAAATAAATATGTATATATTTATAGAAAAACAGTATTAATACTTTATATTATACAAAGCAGGGTTCTAAGTATTTATTAGTTGTGCGACATTTTATAAATTAGTACTAAATTTATGAACAGGAGATGTGCAATGAAAACACTGTGACGTCCATGTCCTCGTTGTGCGTACGTTTAACGCGGTGACAGCTGACAGTTGACAGCTACGTTGGTGTTAATTTGTTGACAAAAATGTCCGCCATCTTGATTTTAGGGTTCACTAAGTTTTCATTAAATGTTTTACTTGTATAATAATTATAATTTCGTTGACATCAGAACATCCATTCTTGAATAAGACAGGTCTCTTTAATAACATCCACGCGGATCCTGTTCTAATAGTAACCAATGATTTCTCACTACCTTCTACAGACTATTAGACGTAGAAGAGAGACTTCTACTTCTCTTGTCTTGCCCGTACGGGGTTGTCACTTTCGGAACCTTGGTGCATTGTCCACAGCCTATTAAGATGTAATTATAGCAGTACTTTCATTCCGTACGAAAATATTAGCAAACACAGTACGAACGTGATTAAAAAAATTTTAACCGTTTGAAAAATATTTATAGGCCTTTTATCTGTAATGTATCCTATTTTTATTTCAAATTCATATGGTGTCTAGACAACGAGACCACATACGCATAATACGAGCTCCCTAAGAATTGGCGAGTTTTAATATGTCGATAGCCGAAAATCGAAGATGTCTCAGAATACCAATCACCATGGGAATAAAGAAGGACAATTTTAGTAATGAGGGACTTAAAAATTAAGTGCAGAACCCAAATGAACTATTACTTATAACTGTCAACGATTTATTCAATCCTCTCAGCTCATTTGTCACTCTTAAAATACCAATTGGGATGTGAAAAGTGATTGGGAAGTGGAAGTGTTGAAGTTGATTGATGGAATCTCGATTGTCGGATATCCGATACAATTAGCGGACCAATTGTGTGCCAAAAAAAAACACAGACTTTTATTTCTAGCAAAAATGTTCAGGTTATTTGCAATAGCTTTAGATATTAAACAAAAATCATTAATTAGTGAAAATGTCTTTTTAAAAAATCCATGCATTCCAGACAAAGTTAAACATATCAAATTTAGTTTGGCTTAAATAAATTATATTGAATACTGAAAATGACCTATTTTGTAAAGCTAGTAATAAAAATATTTGGTTTTTATTTTTATTACTAGCTTGTTACTTTATACATTATTCCCTATGTTTAAAAGTTTTTCTTTATTATTTATTTATACAAAAAAATATTTGTTAGGGATTAACTCATACATTCAGTTATTACTCTAAACAAAATGTTGTGACATTTTTAAAAACATATATCTCTCTAAAAATATTAAGGTTGATTAGCATTTTCTCCATTTCACTAACAATGATTATATTCAAATAAAAGCTTTCATGTCTTTTGTGAGTTTAAAGCTACTGCTCGCGTCCAAACCCTAAGAAATGGTCTAAATCACAACTTACCACCAAAACTGTTGCACAACAGTAAGCACTGTATTACTACACTAAACTACAGCTAATTGTAGTTATACTAAACGTCTACACGAGACTACTTGTAGTATAGTTTTAAAATATCATATCAGAGATGCGTCGTACCGCTATTGGGGAACGTTCACGTCTATAAATACAGCTCGAGATCTTTACGAAAATCCAAAGTTAAAGGAATCAAAGCTTTCATTTTTCTTATTAATTAATTTTCTATTTTTATAGCCATTAGTTAGTGGTATTTTTATACAATAAAGTATTCTAATTATTAACAATGCATTATGTTTAGTTCATAATAGAAATAAATTAAAATTTTTAAGATTATTGTAAAAGAAACATACTTCGTAAACGCAAACATAATGTATAATGATATAATGAACTATTTTTTATTATAACTTCTCTTATATTCGTATTTATTTATGTGTTTTAATTGAAAACTAAAAACTTTTTTCTGCTGTTTTGTTATTGCTTATTAGATAACAATCTCTACTTGTAAACTATACAAGTAGATTTAGTATATTTAGCTCTATTTTCAATAGCACTTTCTCTTCCAAACACTGGAAACAGATGTCTGACAATTACTTCTTGGGATGAGTCACATACACTTGAAGATTCCTTGCACTTGAAGCGAAATAAGTACATGTACGTAGGTAAGATATATATTTATTTTTTTTATACTATCCCGGAGGAACTTCGTGGTTTTAAATTTCATTCGTTCAACGCTTCTACGTATGGATTTATCGCTTTAAGAAGGAACCGAGAAAAGCTTTCATTAGCTTTGCAACTAATACTGAGGATCATTCTTTCCATTAACCTTTAATTAGTTTTTAATTGTAATGATCATACATTTTAATTTAAATTGAAACTGCGATCTCAATACTCTTAAAAGTTCACTAGCTACAGTGCTCTTCAAACCAAATCACATTACTATTACCAGTACTATTGATTGTCAGCTGTAATAGGAGCGGTGGTGGTATCTAGACGGTCCCCGGCAACAGAGACCTAACACTATTAAAGTTTTATTACTCTATTCCAAATATCGTGTAAACAATGTGCCACTTACGTCCAGTATGACTCGTACTCAACGATGTATACAAATATGATTATGTAAACATAAAATGTAAACAAACAATTTTAACTTTATGCTTTATGGAAATATGTTTATTCTACGTACTATTACAGTTTTGTAAATAATTTTATTTCGGTAATAAAATCTTTTGATCTCATGATATCAAAGATCAACCGCAAACCACTTAATGATGGCTGTATATGATATTGGTCAAATGCTACATAATATACTATCTAGTTAGTTACCACAGCAACCCTTATTCCCACCATCAAACAGTAGTGTGCGAACATTTGTCGTGTTCCAGTTTGAAGGGTTCTGTAGTTACTAAAATTACTGAGGTAGCGAGACTTGACACATTATCTCAAAGCGACGAACAGTGTGGTGCGGTGTATGTATCATGTCACCTTCACATCCGGTGAAGATCTTACTCATCTCATCACTTCAAGGAAAAATTAAAATACCTTAAATTCATTTGTTCAATATAAACACCTATTGTTTAGTCCTGGGTGATGATTCATATGAACGTAGGCGTCTAGACCCGTGCTCAGACTTGGCAGTATGCATAGGATACAACATAACTTCTAAGTGACATTTATAACAATATAATAGACGTAATTGATAGATTAATTGGTTATTATCGTTCTATATAAATTGTTTTAATTATAGCAATGTTAGGTACGGATTATTACAGTGGCTATTGTAGCAAACATGACCTGAATTACATTTCTATGAATAAGCTATAGTGGAATAATAAAGATAATTCTAATTAAATGAAAGCGAAGAACGAAACTACGAGTAACCTGGAAAATCCTCATTTACAAGCGCAGTGTGGAACAGTAGTCTATAAATAAGATTGAAGAAACGAAGGGTTACTAAATTTTTTGAGCCAACGTACAAACAGCAATCCTTTCCTGATCAAGTTTAGTAAAAACAATAATTATGACGACGTCGAAAGAATTTTGATGTTAGTCAGAAAGATGAAGGAGCTGGAGGTAATAATTAAGTGTGATATAGTAGATACAATTGGAACAATACAAACACTAAAATATAGGTATTGCTGATTTTCAAAAAACACAAGTCCATTTTCTGTGGTATTCATTGCAAAAAGATCAGCTAGGTCCAGTAATTGAGATGATGATGTATTGTGTACAGTACAGGCTGATGATCTGGTGATAGTCACGAGAAACGGCTACACGCTCCCTACCACCCTACCGCTGTGGATATCTTTGACCTCGTATTTTCAGAACATATATTTGACATCTATTAGTTGATGGTGAAATCCACATTTCTTGTTGCTATGCTGTGTGCTGCTCGAATCTAGCTTGGTCTGACTGCATCGAGCGTCTTCCTACGTCCTTTACCATTCTTGCTACGTAATATATTTAAATAACAATTCCTGACCTGTAGTAAAATTAAAGCATGGGTAGCAAGCAATTGACTATATTTCCTTTCATTGAAAAATATATTTTTGTAAATTTCTAGGGAAATTCAGCATTTTGAGAAAGTAAGAGAAAAAGCTAGAAATTAAGCGATATTTGAACAAAATAATTTCTGTCGGTTCTACTATGTATAAATAAACGCGTTGCTGTATTAGTTAGATGATTGTTCTCTACACAAGTGAACCGTTCACCTGATGGTAACTGATCTTCTTCTTAAAGTGCCTCTCCAACTAGTGAAGGTTGGCGATCAGCGTAATACAGTCCTTTCTGTCTCTGGTTCGGCGGAACAATTCAGATGCTTCAGATATGCCAGTCCATTCCCTGATATTCCTTAACCATGACTTTTTCGTTCGCCTTAACCTTAACATAACATGATACACCTGCTCATAACAACGCGGCTAATTACGATAATTAGGACATAACATGTTAAGGCTTGTTACTCCAATAATTTCACTAGCTACAGCGCTCTTGAAACAAATAGGAACTCCGATGGATTACCTAGAATGTCTGTGGAAACAGAGACCTGTTACTAATAATCTAGCATCTAATAATAGTATCACCAAAAAATTTCATTGATTCGGCTCTTCCAGTGCCAAATCCACTTTCCAAACATCATTCACGTCACCTGACCAAACACATAAAGATCGACTTCACCGTCTGCAATTTAGTCAGCGAAATGGTTTTATATCTTGAGCTTTATTTTCATGGTAATTTACTGTGTCTTTATTAAATAGCAATTTATTAAGTAGCTCGCTGGCCTAATGGTTAGAGCGTGCGGCTTTCATTCCGAAGGTCGCGGGTTCAAACCTCGGCATGTACTAATGACTTAATATTTAAGTTATGTACATTTATGAACTTTAGTTACAACAGCGAGATACAAAAACGGTGAAGGAAAACATCGTGAGGAAACCCGCACACTGATATCATCTTTGTGTGTATGTGTGGGTGGTCCCAATAAAGTGGCAACAGGCTCGCCCCCTGTTACATGGGACCTAATCTGACCACATCTGGCGAAACGTGGGTGGTTTATTCACCTCTGCCTACCCCTACTGGGAAAAAGGCGTGACAATATAAAAAAATAAACTTTATTAAATAGAAGAAATACATCACAAGATATATACTACTACGATAATTATTAACATTAAGGTATTTTATAATTATTTTTTTTTAAGAGAAATCTATGAGCCGAGCAAGATGTTCTCCTGATGGTAAAATGCTTGCACGTAACAACGTGGTACGAAATACGATGACATATGCATCACTATATTTTGCTCGTCGCTTTAAAACAAGATGTTGTCCCGTCATCATCACCAGCCGATAGATATCTTTAAGTGTAGAGGTGTATATATTTTTAAGTGTAGAGGACCTCTTAAAGATTTTACTTGGTCACTTCAAATAGCTGATGATATAGTGAATAATCAGTCGGTGTTTTATGCTTTTTCATCATATATACTATATACTTATATACATATACTGACTATATATATACTATAGATTGCTGTATTACTTTTCACCGGTAAACGTCCTACTCGTGTTTGATGAAAAACATTTTTTTACACAGTATATCCGTATGTCTGTACATAAATCAAATTGGAAATGGTGAATGACGTAACAAACATATGCATCTATAACTAACGGTCACTTGAAGCGTTCATTAGATTGAACAAATACGTACGACACGCGAATCCCGGTGTTATTTTACACGAAGTGGGCGGCGCTCGCTTGTAGTGCACAGGGCCGAGCTTAGAGCCGAGCGAAATATGTTTCTATAAACTATACTGTCTTACATTTCAGTGTTTATTACTAGTATCTATAAGATAAATAGAAATTATTCTAAATTGTATATCTAGAATTATCTTATAGAAACCATTTAAAAGAAAGAAAATTTGTAAAGATAAAGTAAAACATAGTTCAACAAATTAGGAAGAAGAGTGTCAAACTTTTTAATTACTTTTAAATTAGAAAGTATTGCAAATTAGCAACATGTAATATATGTGTATTGTTACATTGTTAGTAGTATTAGTAAGATATACAAATTATATTTGTATACATATATACCTCGTTCATCTCACATTGTATACCACCGCTATATACACTGCTACGTTCCGACTGTGAATATATTTGAGATAGAGCCTTTTGGGCAAACATGCAATAACATTCACAGCCTCATTGTTACTTATTTTCTGGTGTTGTCTGTTGCCGGAGTGCATCTAGGTACTACCACAGCGCCTATCGCAGCCGGCAAAAAATATGGTGCAAACGTTACTGTGTTTTGCTTTGCAGGGCGCTGTAGCTACTGATATTACTTAAGTAATGAGACTTCTTATGTCTTATTACCTAAGTATCCTCTCCTCATATCTTATGTCTCAGGGCGACGCCCACAATGTGATATTGTGTACATAATTCTAACTAACACCACGTTGTTATGGGAAGGCGTGTCAATAACTAACAGGTGAACGTCTCGTCCCTTCGTACAATAAAAGAAAAATCTCAAATGTCTCTATAAATATTAAAACATAGTCTTATAGTTATAAAAGCATGTCATGAAACAGTAATCTCACTGAGTGGGAACCCACTCCCACTCCGGCTCTGGCCAGCACTCCGGCTATAAAACCGCGATATAAATACACGTCGCTGGCGGAGCATTAATTAAGATCGTAGGGAATTCTTAACGGGATCAGCTGGATATTTTCGTTGGCCGACATTTTTTTCTAAAGAAACTCTCAAGAAATATCTAAAATATTTCTGATGATAGGTAAACGGATACGACAACGTGGAGATATCTTTAAAAAAAAACTTCAGAAGAATTCTAATTGCTACGTAGAAAATAGGCTATTAAACGGAAATAATGGCGTAATGGTTTTCTATTGATATCGTTCTCTCTCGTTACAAATAAAGTTACGAGATGACAAAATCTTTGATCAAGTGTTTGATCAAAGATTTTGTTAACAGATAGAATACGAAGTGTTTGATTTGAACATAATGTTTTTAATAAAACATATATCGTCATCATCATAGACGTCCACTGGATATAGGCCGCCCTCAAAGATCTTCACATCGATCAGTACCGCGTTTTTAAGTTGACAACTGATTTATTCCTCTTAAATATATATAAAGTATATCTATAAAGTAGTCACAATATATCATCTACTGGTGGTAGGTCTCTGCTGCCGGAGACCGACTAGATGGATACGACCGAAACGCTTATTTCCCTTTCCCATTTATAAAACATACCCTGTAACACAATACAGACATGGATAAAATCATAAATGATAGCTACTAATAAAAACATAGTCAATTTAATATGCATTTTACTCAATAAAAGTGTATTTATCTCTTTTTGTCATAATTTACTATCTAGTATTAAAATCGGTAGTTCATAGTAATAAGAAGAATAAAGATCATATCAGAAAAATACCTTCTTCTTAAAGTGCCTCACCACCTAGCCAAGGTTGGCGATCAGCATGGTACAGTCTTTTCTGTTTCTGGTTCGGCGGAACAATTCGGACGCACCAGACATGCCAGTTTACCTTAATTTTTCATAATTAATTTTATGTTATTATAGATAAATAAAGCGTTAATTAGATATTGCACTATCCACTCCAAGTACTACGAGCTTAAAATACTAACAGCAATTGGTCTTAATGATGCGTCTCCTCGCCTGGCGATAAATCAAACTGCGTTACAAGGAAGTGAGCGCGACAGTTCCCGATCTTTGATATTATAATTGAAAACACCGACAAATCATAGCTCCACCTACTGACTCTTGGAATGATATGTTTTTATTTCATGTAACGACAATTAAAAATGCAACAAATTTAATGACAATTATAAATGCAACAAATTTAACGATCATTAAAAATGCAACAAATTTAACGACAATTAAAAATGCAACAAATTTAACGACAATTAAAAATGCAACAAATTTAACGACAATTAAAAATGCAACAAATTTAACGACAATTAAAAATGCCACAAATTTAACAACAATTAAAAATGCAACAAATTAATGACAATTACAAATGCAACAAATTTAACAACAATTAAAAATGCAACAAATTTAACGACAATTAAAAATACAACAAATTTAACGACAATTAAAAATGCAACAAATTTAACGACAATTAAAAATGCAACAAATTTAACGACAATTAAAAATGCAACAAATTTAACGACAATTAAAAATGCCACAAATTTAACGACAATTAAAAATGCAACAAATTTAATGACAATTAAAAATGCAACAAATTTAACGACAATTAAAAATGCAACAAATTTAACGACAATTAAAAATGCAACAAATTTAACGACAATTAAAAATGCAACAAATTTAACGACAATTAAAAATGCAACAAATTTAACGACAATTAAAAATGCCACAAATTTAACGACAATTAAAAATGCAACAAATTTAATGACAATTAAAAATGCAACAAATTTAATAACAATTAAAAATGCAACAAATTTAACGACAATTAAAAATGCAACAAATTTAACGACAATTACAAATGCAACAAATTTAACGACAATTAAAAATGCAACAAATTTAACGACAATTAAAAATGCAACAAATTTAACGACAATTAAAAATGCAACAAATTTAACGACAATTAAAAATGCCACAAATTTTCTGCCACTATTTTAGGCAAAAATAATTCTACTAGGTTAACCGTTTACTTTAACTTTAGAGGGTGATCAATGAGACTTAGAATTGTGGTGTTCGTCCAGAATATTCTGGTTTTATATGTTGATAGCCGAAACACAAGAATAATGTTTTGGCGGCAAATTTATGATTAGAAGAAAAAACACAAACCAAAGTCTAAGAATTAAACTATTTCCTAAGAATAAGAAATATGATAGTTCCTTTATTCTCTATCTATCTATCCTTTATATATTCGAATAAAAAAATATCACAAATGATCAACAGCGCAATGTTGCTAGCAAAGAAAAATAATAAAATTAAATAATTTAAAACTAGTAACACAATAAAACAAAATTGTTCCTTAATCAACAAAAGAATAAAATTTATTATGTGCTTAAATCATTATCATTACTGCCTGTAGATGTTTTCTAAAGATCGACCTTAGTAATTAATTCCCAGAGCTACCTGATGATGCCTGATCTGATGCCTCCTGCATCCAACCTTTCACTTTAATCTTTATTAAAACACGCCAATAATTATTATCATACATAAACAGTCCTAACAATGTTCCCACAGCTGGGACTCAACGACATCGTGAACTCATTACTAGGGTCTCCACGAACAGTAGCAATCGCGATTATGTTGTTAAGCATATTAAACCATTAAAAATTTTAGATATGCTAAAAACTTTTTAAAATAAGGGTAGAGTTTTTGAAACAATGAAGTCATTAGCCATCGTATGGCAGTGCCAAATGCAAAGGTTACGCGCTCAAGGACGTCATGCAAACGGCATTTCCGTTTGGCAAGAAGCGCAGCTCGATCTTGCAGCATTTAATTTACACCATTTTTACAAAATAATTCTAACATAGTACATATACATAACAAACTATATCAGCCGATAAACGTCCACGGCTGGACATGAATCTCGCACAAAGGTCGCCACGACTATAGGGGTTGATATGGGAGGAATTGAGCTATCCCTCACCATCTTGGCCCAGTGCGTGTTGGGAGCCTGAACTTCGTTTGTTGATTAACAGGGTGCACCACGAGCAAGTAAGTTTAACTTGGGTCCCGTGAGTTGTACGGGAACCCTTACATACCCCAATTAACAAAAAAATAATTTAAATGCAGTACAATGCCTCTGTATAACTTGCAGTAGATATTTGCAGTGAAGAGGATCGAAATTGAGTTATATTTCTTGTGCAAATCCTACATAGGATACTCTTCAACTGCGAGAGTGACGAAGGTACTTAGTCTGCATACCATTAGTCATATGATTTATCAGCACTCCACAACAAGCAATTTCATTAATGTCAATATCCTTCTAACTCAATACAATCGCACAGAACCTGATATAATACATTTAACGTTGTTTACCAAACATTGAGCATTATTTGCTACAGGAGTCACTTGGAAATAAACTTGAAATTGAATTAAATAAACCAAGATGATGAAGTAAAAATATTTAATAATAGATTGTTTAAACATACAACTGAACTGCTACAATAGAATCTTAAGAATATAAGACATTACTAGATAGCTGAAAGATTCTATCTCTAACTCAGTAAAATGTTCAGTTGGAACTTATAATATTAGGGGGACCGGAAAGTAATGTCGTTTTCTTACGCTAAATACAAACACATACATTTTTAACGAGTCTTTATTTTTAATCAATGATGTATTCCCCATCATTGTCAATAACCTTTTGCCATCTAGTGAGTAAATTTTCAATCCCTGATCGATAAAAATTAATTGGTTTTTCGGCAAAATATCTAGAGATGGCATTTTGGATATCATCCAAATTTGCAAATGTTTTGCCACTTAAAAAGTGTTGCAGCGCTCGGAATAAGTGGAAATCCGATGGTGCAACATCGGGCGAATATGGTGGATGAGGCAGCACCTCCCACCCCAATTCATTAATTTTTTCTAGAGTTCGCCTTGCGCAGTGCGGTCTTGCATTGTCATGTTGGAGAATGACGCCTTTTCGGTTGACAATCGCTGGCCACTTTTCAATTAAAGATTGATTGACTCGCTGCAATTGTTCGCTGTAGAGGTCTGCAGTAACAGTTTCTCCAGGTTTCAGTAATTCAAAATGAACAATGCCGCGAATACTCCACCAAACACACAAAAGCGCTTTTTTGGGGTGTAAACCTGGCTTAGCAGTACTCCGAGGGATTTCATTTGGAGAGAGCCACTGCCTTTTGCGTTTTGGGTTATCATACAGGACCCATTTCTCATCTCCTGTGATCAAGCGATCAAAAAACGCTTCTGTGTTGTGTCGTTGAAGCAATAAGTTGCATGTGATTGATCGGTTAGCCTTATTCTGTTCGGACAGATTATGCGGGACGCAAACACCTGCTCTGCTTACTTTTCCAATCTGCTTCAAATGTTCTTGGATGGTCGACCAAGGTTTGTTGAGACTGTTTGACAATTCCTCGATCGTCTGACACGGATTTGCTTCCACTTCCGCCCTTAACACGTCGTTGTCTAACGCTGATGGTCTTCCTGATCGATACGAGTCGGAAAGATCAAAATTACCCGATTTGAACTTGGAAAACCACCTTTGGCATTTACGAATGTCCAGTGCATTTGGATAAACATCGCAAATGTTTTTGGTAGCAACTGTTGCGTTATTTCCCTTGCGAAACTCAAAGAGCATGCAATGCCGGATGTGTACCTCTTCTGGTATTTGGCTGGCCATTTTACCCAAAATTACAAAAAAAAATTGTTATTCAATTGTCTATAAGTAAAGAAATCACTATAACCTCACAATGTCTTTGGTACGCCTCTGAACAAAACAATGAGCTGACAAATGACAACCAAGTATTGGCATGCGCAGAAACGACATTACTTTCCGGTCCCCCTATTACTTATCTATTCCAAAGTATTTCAGACTGATGTTTATGGATTATCTTTGTACACTAATACTTTAGTATTGATTGCATTTATGCTATTATTACCACCTGCTATTCTTTTTCCAATTGTACGGTGAGTAGCTATTTCTTTTAACCAACAACTCAGAATTCACTGTTTTCTAAAGCTTCTTCATCCACACAATCCATCTATCTCTTAATATCTACATATCCTTTTGGTCTTTCTCTACTCTTCCCAACCAATTCACATCCATTTTTATCATTGTTCTCATAATTTAAGTTTCTTCCATCCATGTTCCTATTCATACTTATCTTTCAATGTATTTGCAAATAGATTTAAATCTCAAAATAATGACCTTTTACTGGTTTAATATATGGCTTTTTGAAATCACTAGTTGAAAGTTTATAATGCATGAAACAAGTTTGGATCAATGCGGATCATTTATCTTTCCTTTCAAAAGGGTAATTGTAGTTGTGACTTGTCATTGGTCTTTAGTCTTTTATGAAATATTTGTTACGTAAATCATATTCTCTGACAGAAATGTTTCTTGTTCACAAAAAATTTATTATTTTGATATCACAGATATTTCCTCCTTGTTTTTGAACATCGTATCACATTAATGACAAGAAAAAGGTTTGCTTGATAGTAATTGATCTTAAAATCTAAATAAAGACCTGTGTGCACATACATTTATTTTTTATAGGAGTATCAGTGAAAACGATAATGTTTACACTTTAGTGAGCTAAGAGAGTCCTCGAAAACCTTGCACAATGACAAAATATTAACAAGGCTCTAAAAGAAGTATCAAAGAATTCAACTTTCATTGTAATATTCTTCAAAACGTTTCAACTCTTGTTCAAAGATACTAAAATATTGAATGCAAACTCAACAACTTTTTTATTTGATGTAAGTTTACCTTGATTGCATATAATTAATGGGTAATGAGTTTTAAAACAGTGAAGCCTGTTTCCACAGTGCTCTTACTATCATATTAGCAAAAGGGAACATAGATAAATGGCAGCAGATTTTCAATATAATAGTAGCAACCTGGAAAGTTCGAGAGAACACCTTAACACCATCCAAACTCTACCAAGGCCCAGGTAATAAAACAAGTATCTCTACGTTACAAAAGGCAATCGCCACTGCGCCTCGAAGTCCAAATAATTATTTACATTATTGTTCGTAGTAAAAGCAAAATTTTAAAGCCACAACAATAAGAGATTGTTCTTTTAATATAAAATAAGTTTATGAGCGCGTTCCCGATAGTAATCCGTAGTTCCAGGAATCCTTTAGATCTGGTCAGAAATATCCGGCCGTCTTGAATGCCGTGCACATTAAATTCATCCTTGCCCCAGTTCTCGAGGCTAATTAATTAGCAAACTGTCCAGAAATAATCATAAACAACTCATAGCAGTAACCTATACTGTCAAGGGATAAGTTGTTTTCACTTTACGAAGGTATACGAACGTATATATACATAAACAGCCTGGTGAATTTTTTAAGCATTTTTCTATTGACTTCGATCGAAGCACAACAAAAAGTTTCACATAAAATCCACGATTACCAAGTACATCATATGTCTGATCTTAATCAGTAATTTTATAACAAGCGTATCATAGCGTATTAATGATTAAGATCTGAGATCTATCCATCGATAATAAAATTGGATCCAAAAGATCTGATTCCACAAAAACAGTAGTTACAGCCGTTACCGGGAAATGGTACAAGTTTACCTTATGGTAAACTCGTATTATAGAAAAATGTGCTCCTAAATAGTCGATGTGACATCTGTTCAGATATCTTTCGTCAAGGTCTATCCACCAGCAATAAGTAGCATAAATTTCAAAGACATGATGTATTTTGTATTAAAATGATCATCAGTAATTTGATCATCTAGAGCCTTGCAAAAGATCAATCATCACAAAAAACTTGTGGAGAGTTTTATACTGTTTCCTAAATCATCGTCAATAGGCTCTATGTGAACATTTATGATCGTGATTACTGATAAATTACATATACTAGTAATCAGTAAGGAGACTTCTGTTTGGTTTCAAAAAATCTCTTTGTATGTTACATTGATAAGTGTCTGTTATTTATAATCTTTATGTTTCTGAAGAAACAAATTTGGTATGACTAAACAACATTCATATTGGTCCCACTATTGGGATTGACTACCGTATTTTCCAAGTTTGAGTATGTGAAATATTAACTAAAGTTGTATTAAAGCGTATTGATTTCCTGTCTATGTTTTCGTTTTGTTTCGATATACAACATAGCGGAGAATTTTAATTCTTTCTCTTTGATCCGTGTAAACGAAAATAATAAATTTATTGATTTTCGTCCCTTACACAATTTCACAGATTTATACATATTCACATATGGTATTTATGGTAGTAGATCCAAGTCTGCAGTTCGCTGTAGCACGTAGGTGGGCAGGATCGACCGGTGAAACACTACCCTCTCACAGAAAATCAGCGTGAAGTGAGGGCCTCCTAGAGGCCACCGCGTTTCGACTGGTGAGTGAGAGTCCCGGCGCCCTTATCCCTCTACCTCGGGGCCCAAATAGCAACTGGCACTTTCATTATACTACACGTACCGCAACAGATTTTCTAGGGACTGTTGCGTTGCGTGTGGGAATGAGTATCAGTTAGCCCCTTCCTGTCTTTTTATTCCCTGTCCTACAATTCCTCACACTCTGTGACCTTTCTCCTTCCCTTTCCTCCCCCACCCTTTATGCTCTTACTGTGATGGCGACGAGTGATACAAATAAAATACCCCAGGAGGGTACCAGTCTCTTAGAGACTGGAGAATCCCTCTCTGAGCGAGAGCGAGAGATGTTATCCTCTCGCTCTCGCTCAGGCTGCCCATCGTATTCTGGGGGGGCACATCAAGCGTCGTTTATCGCAGCTGCTGGGTGCAAACTGAGCCCAATCACGAGGAAGTCCCCCTCTACTTTAGTAGTGGATTTTTCTAACATCAGGGGACTTCACTCGAACTTAAATGCCGTCCACCACCATCTCGAGACGGAAAGGCCAGATTTGCTTTTCCTGACGGAGACGCAGATTTCGTCCCCGACGGACACTTCATATCTAAAGTGCCCGGCCTATAGCCTGGAGCACTTTTTTGTGCCACGCGCCGGCGTGTGTGTGTACGTTAGGGAGGGAATTTGTTACCGTAGGCTCAGCTATCTTGAAGGCAGAGACCTGTCGATCCTTTGGGTGCGCGTCGATTGTGAGGATCACATTCGAGTCTACGCGTGCCTTTACAGGTCTCATAGCGGAAATTGACCGGCTCTTCGAGCACCTGCAGGTGTCCACTGACAGAATACTTGAGCAGATTCCTACCGCAGAAATTGTGGTTTTGGGCGACTTTAATGCCCACCACTCTGACTGGCTTGGGTCAACACGTACTGACCATACGGGTAGGTCTGCTCACGATTTTGCCATTGCCAATGGTCTGACGCAGATGGTACCTTCTCCCACACGTGTGCCGGATGTGGAAGACCATTCGCCTTCCTTATTGGACCTTCTGCTGACCTCTCGCCCTGAACCCATTCGGGTATGGGTCGATGCTCCTCTCGGGTCATCGGACCATTGCCTAATTAGGAGCGTGGTGCCTCTCACCGTCTCGTCGCAACCACTTTCATCTGGTAGACGACGTGTTTGGCACTACAGGTCGGCAGATTGGGACGGGATGCGCTTTTTCTTTGCATCCTACCCATGGGGGCAGATTTGCTTCAAGTCAGAGGATCCTAGCACCTGCGCTGATTCGGTTGCCGGCGTTGTGCTGCAGGGCATGGAATTGTTTGTTCCTAGCTCAGCGGTACCCGTCGGTGGCAGATCTCGGCCCTGGTTTGGTGGGTCCTGCCGTGACGCACATCGTCGCAAGCGGGAATGCTACCAATCTTGGGCTAGGGCAAAGGCCACTAAGGATGTAAACTCTGACTCACTCAAGAAGAAGTACAACTCTGCTTCCAGGTTCTTTAAGAGGCAAATTGCATTGGCAAAGTCGAAGTACGTTGGGAGAATTGGCGAGAGACTAGCACGGCTGCCATCTGGCTCTCGTGCGTTCTGGTCTCTCGCCAAAGCTGTCCAGGGTAATTTCTGTCGGTCGACACTTCCACCTTTGCGCGGGGAGGATGGTTCATTGGCCTATTCCGCAATGGAGAAAGCCGATCTTCTTGGCTCTATCTTTGCGGAAAACTCGACTCTTGACGACAGGGGGAACACACCTCCTACCATCCCGAGGTGTGAAACCACAATGGCGGACATCCGCTTCACACAGTGTGCTGTGCGGAAAGCACTATTCTCCCTGGATGTCAACAAGTCGTATGGGCCCGATGGAGTATCTCCTATTGTGCTGAAGGTGTGTGCTCCAGAGCTGGCACCGGTTTTAACGCGCTTATTCAGACACTCTTATGTCCTCGGCGTTGTCCCACATTCATGGAAGACGGCTCTAGTACACCCGATCCCTAAAAAAGGCGATCGCTCAGATCCGTCCAACTACAGGCCTATCGCTATCACCTCCTTGCTCTCCAAAATTATGGAATCCATAATCAACCGCCAGCTCATGGGCTACCTGGAAGAGCACCAGCTGATCAGCGACCGCCAATATGGCTTCCGCAAAGGCCGATCAGCTGTTGATCTTCTGGCTTTGCTAACTCACCGTTGGGCGCAGGCGGTCGAAAATAAGGGTGAGGCACTGGGCGTTAGTTTGGACATAGCGAAAGCCTTCGATCGGGTTTGGCATAAAGCCTTACTATCGAAGCTTCCTTCCTATGGGGTTCCTGAGAGACTTTGTAGGTGGATCGGCAGTTTCCTTGCGGAACGGAGAGTTAAAGTCGTCGTAGACGGCTCATGCTCGGACCCCCGAACCGTAAATGCTGGTGTTCCCCAAGGCTGCGTGTTATCCCCGACATTGTTTATTCTGCATATCAATGATTTGTTGCAAACCAGTGGCATTCATTGCTATGCGGATGACAGTACCGTGGATGCACTGTATTTCGGCCGCAGCAATATCTCTCGGGATCACGTCAATGAGTGTCGGAACAAACTTGTGTCTGAAATCGAATCATCCCTTGTGAAGATTTCCGATTGGGGGGGACTAAATCTAGTCCAGTTTAACCCTTCTAAGACTCAAGTTTGCGCGTTCACAGCTAAAAAAGCCCCCTTTGTCGCATCGCCACTCTTCGGAAACACTCACCTTTGTGCCAAGCCGAACATTGGTATTCTAGGTGTCGACATTTCGAGTGTTGTCCAGTTTGGCGGTCATTTGGAGAACAAGGCTAAAATGGCCTCCAAAAAACTCGGAGTACTCAACAGGGCCAAACAGTACTTAAAGCCGGCCCACCGTCTTAAACTGTATAAGGCGCAGGTGCGGCCTCACATGGAGTATTGTTGCCACCTTTGGGCCGGGGCTCCGGGTTATCAGCTATCTCCATTTGACCGAATCCAACGTAGGGCATCTCCGATTGTCGACGATCCTGAACTTGCCGATCGGCTAGATCCTTTGGCACTGCGTAGGGATCTATCTTCCCTATGCATACTTTACAGAATTTACAATGGGGAGTGTTCTGAGGAGTTGTTCGATTTAATAGAAGCTGCTGATTTTCGCAACCGATCGTCTCGCCGGAACTATCATCCGCACCATCTGGATGGTAGGCGTTCCACTACAATGCGTTTTAAAAACAGTTTTCTGCCACGCACAGTAAGTCTCTGGAATTCGTTGCCATCAGCGGTCTTCCCCAACAACTGCGACATTGGGTTATTCAAGAAAAGAGCATATTCTTACCTGAAGGGTGGGCAACGCACTGGCATCGCTGGTGACCGTGGGCGGCGGTGAATCACTTACCATCAGGTGACCCGTCTTGCTCGTTTGCCTACTAGATCTTATAAAAAAAAAAATATAATAAATTTAATGTTACTAATAATATTTAGAGAATAACAGAGAGCTGTTCGCCACAATGTCTCGCCCAGTATCTAATTATAGCAGTCGACAAGCGAGCGTGAGTAGACTAAGAAAAATTTCGAGCAAAAAAAAAAACCGTAATTTATGTGAAACTATATTTATTATGAAATAGCATTTCTGGTACAATGTTATGAAAATTTCGCAGCTGTTACAGATTTTATGAGCGCATTATAGTTTATAACAATTATTTAGCGACGGTGTTATAAATTTTTTTTTTATATTAAATTCACGGATAAAATGTGTACGTTATATCATAATGCTATATATAGATTTTTTTATTATATAAATATCCACCAATGGATCCAGGGACGCAGGGGTGTTGGATGCTGTCCCTAGAGATGGATCGACGACATAATAAGAGCAGTCGCAAGAGGATAAATGCGAAAATCTGAAGACCGTATCACGTGGAAGACATATGAGAAGGCCAGCAGCGGATTGATAAAGACTGATGATGATTATCATAAATATATTTTACAGACTCCTTTGCCGGAGGCTGTCTAGGTAGTTAACACCACAACACCTATCTCTGCAGACAGACAGTAGTATTCAAACATTACTATATTCTAATTTGAAGCCTTGTAGCAATTTTTTTCAACTAAACGACGAGACGAGTGAAAGATTCACCCTATGGCAAGTGATACGCCTGCCCATAACAACGTAGCGATAATTAGGATGTTATATACAGCATCACGTTGTGTTCGTTGCCTTCAGATTTAAGATTTTGCGTGTCATTACTCTAGTAATTAGTCTAACTATATAGCACTACAAATTATTTAAACATAATGTTTACAGACTTGTTTGACAGTAGAAATAGGCGCTGCGGTAGTACCTACCTAGATGTAACCAGTAACGAAAACCTACTACTAATTAGTGAAATAATATAGGGTATAATAATAGGGATACGAGATTTAATATCACCTTATTGTGTCTTAAAACACAATAAGGTGTAGTGTATAGAACGTGATATTTAACTTAATTCAATATACGGTTACATTGAGTAATCTATTAATGGAATGTTTGTTTGACTTAATTTTCCAATCGATACAAACGTTATCTTGTTCCTATTTCAAGATGTAATAAATGAAATTACTTCGATTACGATAATTTAAGATCTTATACCCAGACTGAGCGCAACTAGACTAAACAAAGATACTATAGACACCTCATCATCATCATTCAACTAAACTAGATTTTTTGTCCGAACACAGTTCAAGCTGGCAATCTGTTTATATTAATAAATTGTGTACTATAACTACTCAAAATGGTAAATCATTTTGTGGAGATGTTTGAAAATTCCACCATGACTACATAACAACGTATTTATTAGAAAAAGGTTAGATTTTAAGACTTTACATTAAAATGGCTTTGTAAAATGTACAAAATTAAATAACTAAAGAGCAACAATGCTAAGATATTTATAGAAAACAAGAATACTACGTATTCGCGATCTTAAGGTACTTTTATAATAGATGAAATTTAAGCTCACCCGAAAATAGAAGGAATCGGGTACATCCACATCACATATATAAGGCGGGAAATAAAAAAAGATGGCGTAACATTATAAGAAGCAAGACATCAGACAACTCATGATCCTCAGCACAGGATACTACTTGGAGAAAGATATATCGTATGACCACTTACCTGAATATTTTGAATTAAACTCCATAGTCGTAATTTTATTAGTGACTGTTAGAAACGTAATATATTTATATACTTTATTATTATAGCACAGTACTTTAAATATGCGCCAATTATAATTAACATAATTAAGATTAAATTAAAAAAAATTAAATCGCCACAATTTTTATATCCAATTAAGCAAAAAGACGAACAGGACGTTCATATGATGTTAGTGATACGTTTGTTCCTAACAAACGTGGCGCTAGTTAGGATGATATTCACTGTACCACATTACGCTCGTCGTCTGAGATATAAGATGTTGAGTCTCCTAATCCCAATAATTATATTAGCTACGGCGCCCTCCTGACCGGAACACAGTAATGTTTGCATACTACTATTTGGCTGTACAAATAGACGCTGCGGTGGTATGCACCTAGACGGTCTCCTGTAACAAAGACCTACCACCAGTAAGCCCCGTTAAAATATTATTGTATATTACCTTGCGGCCTCGATGAGTTTTATATAATTAAAACCACTCACACAGCTCACGATAAACACAAATATTGGCTGTTTTAAATACACTTACTTCAGTTAAAACTCGGAAATGCCGCCTAAATCAAAGATGGCGGCGGTCCGCAGGAACGCGCGAAATGTCAAGATCCGTCGCTCTAACGATATTATCGTCGCTATCAACCACAACCGGAATACTCGTGTTGTATGAACTTTATCCAATTTATACGTTCAGATTCCGGCACCGGGAATTTACGTCGTCGTGTATGTGCACCGGGCCAAAGTGTATGTGTGACTAAGCCAAGCTCACGTGGCTCGTGTAAATTTTATGCTGAATGATGGAAAATGGCGCTCCGAAGTGCGCCAACACTTGCAATGGTTTTACAGTTGCATTGTAAACGATATTAGTTGACATTGTATGTGGGCGTGCCGCGATTGCAAAATTCACACGAGTATATAAATACAACGTATTTTTATACGACTCCTATCGGGCAGCCAAGAGTCTAACAGCTTTGTTACGAAAATTGACAGCATTTTCGTTCTGAAAACTACACTAGCACATTACTCTTGAATATACTTTATTATGTTCGATTCAAGTCAATTTCTTTTTTACTATTAAAGGATGCGACGAGATGAGCGTGACGTTCACGTTGTGATAGGATTATTAGTTAGGATGTTATACACTGCATTACATTATGCACGTCACCTTCAGACACAAGATGAGCCGCGTTATTCCAGTAATTACACTAACTACTGCTTTAAACCAGAACACAGTGAAGATGTAAATATTTTTCCTCCTCCCTCTCATGGTATTGGCTGAGGTTTTTTTTTATATTATAACGGAGGCAAACGAGCTAGCGGATCACCTGGTGGTAGGTGAATTCGCCGCTGCCCACAGCCGCAAATAACAACAAAAGTGTTACTAGGCCGTTGCCATCTCATAACATTTAAAAGAATGGAGGGGTAAAATATAGGATAGGTTTCGGGGGAACAGGAGTAGGAATAAAAGGGGACGGACCACCAGACACTATAACTAGTGTTGCAGTGTTCTAGGAGCTGTGATGTTGCATTTGGTTAGAAACTAACGTTTCTAACCAAATGCAACATCACAGCTCCTAGAACACTGCAACGTCGCACCGGTGCATCTAACAAACGTCAAAATTCGGGTGGTCTGAAGGAAAGGAAAAGGAATGGGCATCCGGCTCTCTCACTCACCAGACGAAACATGGCAGCCACTAGGAAGCCAGCCATTTCACGCTGATTTTCTGTGAGAGGGTAGTGTCGCACCGGTCGATCCTGCTCAATTCTGTGCTACAGTAAACTGTAGGCGTGGATCTACTACCATAAGTATGAAGATCGGATGGTTAATAGTGTAATCATTTAATGAACAGGATATTACTGCCAGCTGGCAGGTATTGTCAAAGATGACATCTAACAACAGCATTAATTCCAAGGAAAGAAAGAAGATATTCTATTCCATATGAAAACGAAACAGGGCTGAGATATGAAGTAGTGTCATAATATGTATCTTTTAAAAATCAAGTAAAACTTGTTCTCTCAATACGTTTTAGTTTTACTGTTGGTAGGTCTCTGTTACCATTCTTGGTAGGTACCATTGCAACGCCTCAACCCTGTAGTCTCGGGCTAGTAACAATAGGACTAAGGTAAGCCCTGCCTGCCGTAGAAGGCGACTGAAAAGGTCTAGGAGTTTCGCTGGGCTTGAGGGTGGGAGCCCATATCGCTCAACAAGCGAACCTGCGTGGGACAGCGTATGGCTCAGCGATGGTGCCTAGGAGAGTTAGGTTTCTCTTCAGAGACGTGTAACACAAAGTGTAGTGACGCACCGGTGCGTTCTGCAAGAGATCAAGAAGCCTCTCCGAATGCACTGATG
Organism: Troides oblongomaculatus; assembly: GCA_029032895.1. NCBI lineage: Eukaryota > Metazoa > Arthropoda > Insecta > Lepidoptera > Papilionidae > Troides > Troides oblongomaculatus. The sequence continues at coordinate 1,630,710 of JARDWC010000151.1, forward strand.
CAGACCACCGAAGGGGTTTTAGTAAGACTGTCACATAACCTCAACTTTCCCCCAGAAGCAAGGTATCTTCCGAAGATTTCCCTCATAAAACCATAAAAATAAACACCACAGTAACGCCTATGGAAACCGAAAAACAGTACTGTGCAAACAATGCTGTGTTCTGGTTTGAAGCGCGCTATAGCTAGTGAAATTACTGGGAGTTACCAAACACACCATCTTATGTCTTAAAGCGACGAGCTCAAAGTGGTCAAGTGTATATCATTGCAACTAGCTCCACGTTGTTCTGGGCCGATGTAACACTTACCATCAGGTGAACGTCTCGTTCCTCTCGTCGCTTCGTTGTATAATAAATAAAAAGCAGAAGTACTCTGCGTGTTACTGACCCAAAAGTTCAAATTCTATATTAAATCTAAATCTGAATTATTTCGATACCGGAAAAGCTTTCGTTGAAAGACTCATTTTGAAAGCTCACGGGCGGGTGCGAGGAATGAGTCATTCAATGAGTGTTTTTTTTTTTTATTAAATGCAACATTTACGACGAAGCCGTAAGTATGTGAAGTCATACATACCACCAAACTGATTTATCTGGTCTATCTGGAGAACAGAAGACAGACAACAGATGGTCCGACGACATCATCAGAGCGGTCGCATGTGGGTGGATGCGAGAAGCTGAGGATCGCATTGGAAGTCATTGGGGAAGGTCTATATCCAGCAGTGGATAAACAAAGGCTGATAATGATGATGATGAAAACTGATTATATATATGGGAGAATGTGTCATTTGCCACACGGTTATCATCAGCACATTCTTTATCATGTGCTCACTTTATGTTATCAATAACATAAGGTACAACAAAGAAAAATAAAGCTTACAAACTTTTCAACTTCCAGCTTAAGTATTAAGTTAATAAAGACTGTTTATAACGAGTGCGTTTCAAAGCAGTAGTTAAATACAAAAGATATACCTTTTGATTATTTGAAAGCTTATCTTCTCACTGAATATTAAATCGTACGATGTTTACATCGTAATATGTTTACGTTTTTATTCCTCCATGTTGATCAATTCAAGAAAGCCCTATAAAATTACTTGATTGGCAATGGAGCAGGTGTAAACGCAAAGTCAAACGCATTATTTCCTTTGAATTATGTTCTTACTTTTTTGCTAATGCGCTAAAATTACTTAAGTATTTAAGGCTCAAGAAGTCCGCGTAGCCGTGTACAAGGTTCATGTACCAGTATAGTCGTCAACCTTCGTTAATTGATCGCTCCCGAACAAGATGAACAAGACCTAGAAAGGGTTCTATCAAAATATTTTCCGTTGATATACAAAAACACAACACTAGTTTTAACCTTCTTCATTAAAACCAATAAAATATCATTGGTGTTAGGTCTTTGTTGTCGGTGATCCTCTGGATGTGTACCACCGCAATGTGTCTGCCGCCAAACAGTAGTGTGCAAACATTACTGTGTTCCCGTTTAAAGGGAACTGTAGGTAGTGTAATTACTGGAGTAGCGATACTCAACATCTTATGTCTCAGGCGACAAGCGCAATGTGGTGCAGTGCATACCATCTTAACCAGCACCACGTTGTTAGGGGCAGGCATATCACTTATCATCAGGTGAACTATCCTTTCGCCGCTTAATGACATAAAAAAAAAACGCCTTACTCATGCTGTGGTTTTTTTTATATTTTTGTCAAATTCCTTTTCATGCCGAGGATTTTTTCTCTCAACATTTGGAAAATATAATTGTTTTATGTTATTACAATGTGTACACAAATTTATTACACAATAATATAGACAGCTCATAGAATATTCCCACAGCTGGGAATCGATATCTTATTTTAAAGAGAAGGTCAATGCTTTTTCTCCACCACGCTGGCGAAATACAAATTGGTTGATGACACGTGTTCATAACGCTTGTACTTGAAGCATATCTACTTCCTCATGATGTTCCCTTCCGCCAGACACTCATGCTAAAGGGATCGAACGTGAGCCTTTAATATATTATATATATAGCGTCTTATAAACTAAGGAATCACAACTTTAAAAATATTATTGAATGATTAAAGAAAACAAACGATTGAAGTAGTAACCAAATCTATTATAGAGTAGCTTAATTTTTTGTCTTAAATTAGATTGCACGGATATTTATGTGAATAGTAACGGCACGACTAATGTAGTGTGTAACCGAAAAATAAACTTAACGTATTGTAGTCTGATGTAATGGCAAGTAATTCTGTATTTATAACATGTTTGTTCGGAATGTGCCTAATAGTAGCGATAACGTGTTGAATACTTTAGGCAGAGGACACGCCTGCGCAGGTTAGTTAGAGGCGTTTGATAATTATACACCTGATAAGCATTTGATTAATGTTTAATATGATTAGCTACTATATATTATTGGGGAAAACCTGCGTTCAATAATGGAAGTCTCTTGGCTAATGACGATGCTGATGAGCCAATAATTGAAGTATTAACCGTATGTAATTGTTCAACGAAGTGGATATTACTAAGATTCTTAATTAATTATAATAATTTTTCCTAAATAATAGCTTAGACTACACCTGTTTTACATATTATCAGTGTCCAAACCAATTTGTAGAATAAAATTGATGTAGTAGTTAGTATTGTCATGTGTATATTAACGTTTTGAAGTGCCATTTTTATCTTGATCTTCAAGATATAATGTGTAATATTATATATAACGGCTTGTGTGGAAGCAAAGGACAACTTGAAATTATAGTTTTAATTTTTTTTTTATATTATAGCAAATTATCCCTGATATTATTATTCAGGGCTTTACATTATCCTATTATTTACAAGATTGTCACACAACATTTACATTTATAACATCTACACTACTATAGGCTATATACATTTTAATTTTAATTATTATCACTTTTTGCTGAACTTCGGCAAAAATCTGGAGCTTCCTGTGTAACCGCATCTTAAGAGACCCATTTAACGCCGTCGGCGGAACCCAGAGCTTAAATCTGCCAAGATAATCGTGCGATGTTGGTGGAGTATTTTGATATAATTTAATAGGTGCCGATGCGGTTCGCAACAGAAAATCGATTTCCGTTGTGTGCAATGGTTTAGTTACAAACGCGACCAGTATAATAAAAAAAATATCACACGTTTCACATTATAACAACGTAGTTTGATTTAAACGCAACAGCCTTTTTTTTACTTACATATTTTAAAAAAACTCTTGTGCGTCTCGTGTATCACTCGTACTAAAAACATAATTATTAAGTGCAAGCAGTAAACATATTATATCAAAGTATATAATCCGGCTTTTTACTGTTTGTATATGAGTAATAACATCAATATGGTAAGCCAAAATTTTACGTTTTCACGCCATCTCCTAAAAGAAATAAAATATTTTTTTTAAATATAACTGGCAAAATGTACATATTTCTTTTTGGCACTAGATGGCGTTTATATTAAACTACTCGAAACAGTATTTATAATACAGATACATACTTGTAAGAAAACAGTAGAAACAATAAGGGAGCGGGAATTAAATTATTTACTTTTAATACTTATTAAAAGGATAAAATCTATGTATAGATTATAAAATATTTTCTGAGTTTCTTCTCAAACGCCATAAAAATAAAATCAAAATAATCCAATATACGTATATTATCTATACTAGGCACGGGTCGTACTTGCAATACTCAACACCAGGGTGACCTAATACAAGTTTCATTAAATAAAGATACACAAACCAGTTTTTAAAATACTTTTAAGTATTTTCGTTTTAGCTGTATAAATATGGTAAATTAAACCTTATTACTACAGGTTAAGGAGCCTTACAGCCATATCTATATATCATAGCTACAAGCTATACAAACCAAAAATACTTCTTAAGATTTACTTAATTTTATCGGTTTTCACTGAAGTATTACGTGCATTTAATTTTTAAACATATATTATTTGTTTTTTCGTTACAGAGTGTAAACGTAATACAAACACATACAATAACACAAATAGAAATTTTCCACAAATGATCGTATCGTATAAAATCGTTTGGAGTTAATCAATTGTCTTCTACATATTAAGGAAGTTTTAATAAAGAAAGAGTACTTTAAGAAGACATCCTATTCCAGCATTACGCCGGTGTGGCCGCTTTGACGCATATTAAGTAGGTTGGCTAAAATACCAGTTACTATATTTTAGGAAATAAGATATCCAGAGATAGCAGTGAGATGCCATGCTTTTATTTCTGAATCCTCGGCTATAATAATTGAAGGTGACAATTCTAAAATCCAGGTTAAATTTCTGTATTTATTGAGTTTAATCGTTTCAAATATTCCCATACAGCCTATTCTTTATTATTAATGATCTTACTCCATTCATTCATTTGGCGCAAATAGTTAAAATTTTTGTTTTATAATTTGGTAACTATTTAAAATGAACTCATCAACTAAATTAAAGGAGCCCGTAACGATTATAATGTGCCGTTAGAATAGTATTAAATCCTTGAAAGTTTTTGGCCCGGCCACCTGGTGTGCGTACTTGGAAGCAGAGGTATCTGGTTTAAAAACCTGATCGTATAAATACGTCTCATCAATAGTCTATACACACAGCCATAGTTTCAAAGAAAACAGCTGTATAGACGCTGTGCTTGATGTCCTACTCACTCACTTGTTGCACCCACTTTCAAAAAGTTGAGAATTTACCTGTTTATGTGAGAAAGTGAACTTGTTAATGATTCCTATTAGCATAAAGAAGTGTCGTGTCGCAGCTTGTATTATCTAATTTACCGTTAGTGAGTTTTAGGGACGCTGAATATGCGTGTTGTTTTTAACGTTATAATTCGTTATGATGCACCTGCAGTGCGGATACATCGCTCCCATAACATCGACATGCAATTGCGTACAATAAGTGCATCGCGATGATCAGGCTCATCGACAAATTAATTACAATCCACTTATAGTAGCTACGTGGATCGGTTTGTTGTCTGACAGGTAAAAAATACACAATTTGAGGAGTCACCAGGTTCGAAAATGACTCATAAATGGTCATTGGCTCGCCCGCATGCTACCTTTGTTTTGTTTTTACAATACGTCTTTTATTTCGATGAGTAAAGTGTAAAGAATGTGAAACTAAATTGATCGCGATTATTTTTCTATTGTGTTTGTTTTATTTAAATAAGTTGTGAATACTTTGGCGGGAATAATTGCGAGTGAAAGAAGTAAAACTATAATAAAAATGTTAAAGTGGTAGTGTTTAACTTTGAAAGCTATGGCCCAGAGTTCAGTAGATTCAGATAGACTGTCTTCGGCCGGGATCTCAACTCACAGCTCTGGCACTGCTGGTACGGCTGGCGGTTCTGTGGTTGGAGTGAGACCTGGGGAACCGGGTCACAAGAGGGAAGATGAAGATGATTATAACCTCGGGCCACTGCCTCCAATGTGGGAAAAGGCTTTTACACCATCTGGAGAGAGATATTTCATTGAGTAAGTATATTTATGTGTAACAAATTTGGTAAAAAAGAAACAGTTTCAGTAAGGTATATGCTTAATTTCACTGTATGTCAATTGTATTATTGATTACTGATAATAGTTTGTATTAACATATGAATGTAATACTCAATTAAAGTTTGTCATGGATAATTATACCTCAACATGAAGTAAAGTTTCCCCTAAAAAAATTGAACATACTATAAAACTGCAGGATGGAAAACATTTAGGTGCACAAAACCAGTCTTTCCGAAATGCCCCTAGAGATTTTATGATAAGCGTTTTAAACACTTTTTTATAGATGAAAATTAAGATCTGTGTCAAACTATAAATCCGTTTTTCATTGGTGAACAATTGGAAGTTATTTCTTTAAATTTTATTACAATAAGTACAGTACCAGTTCTTATACATAATATACTAGAAGCCAGGTATGATGTGGGAATCTATAAGAGAAGAGTGATTAAGCTATTAGTAGACTAGGGCACTTTGCCATCAAAGATTATATTGCTGCTGCTTATTACAAAGTGATATTGAATACAATTGCTTGATGTATTTTTATTCATAAAAAGAAATAATGTTAGTTTGAATAACAAGCTGTCTTAGTATTAACATTTAACTTCCATTATTGATCACATTTATTGAACAATGAAATCTGTAAAACAAACGAAACTAAATTGTCTCATTAAATGTGTTGTACTCACATAACTTAAAAAAAATTTTTATTTATATTTATTTTTGTTTGAAGTAATTATCACTTTTGCTTTTATAAAAAAAAAAGTAGTTTAGTACAACCAAAACTGACATTAACAAAATAAGACAAAAAAGAAAAAATACTTGTTAAGCGAGTTTGCTCAGAGTCCTTTACATTTTTAAATATTATTCTCCATTAACTACCAATAGTCTGAGCAGAAGATGCTATATATCATTCCTGCACTAAACAGTAGAGCATATATATAACTGTTATGCTTTAGAGCTTTTTGTTTCTGGTTAGAAATCACTGGAGGAAAAACCTTTTTATGAATGCAGGTGAAGTGCTCAATTTAGTACAATATTAACAAGGTAGCTAACTTCACAGTGTTTAAGACTTTCATTGATAGAAAGCTGAATATTGTGTACTTTTAAGCAGAAAGTACGGGAATGTCTATTCAAAGGCATTAGGACTGAGCTCTCCTTGAAATAATTTTTCATATTTACTTAATGTCATGCATGTGTGTCTATATATATATTTATTTATTTATGTATGTATATATATTTATGTGTTTATTTGTGTATTATATATTATATTGTATTTATTTGATGCACCTACCTCATCGTCTCTGCATTACCCAAGATAGACTGGAAGATAATGCCAGTGGCATTACGTCCACCTTTACACAAGGTATAAAGTTAAATAAATAAATAAATATTTGAGTTATAACATAAGTTGCTATAATTTTATTTTTTGATCAAGCAACAAGACTAGAGAGATGTCCATTTGATACACCTGCCCATAACAATGTAGGAATTGTAAGGATGATATAGATTGTACCGTATTATTCTCTTCACTTTAAGATGTTCTGACTCATTACCCCAGTTATTTCACTAACTACAGCACCCTTCAAATCTGAATCCAGTCATGGCGCACAACTATTGTTGTATTGATCGATAATTGAAACGTTGAATAAATAAATAAAAAAAAGTAAAACTGTTTGGTGGCAGAAATGGAAATTGCTGTAGTACCTACCTCAATGGCCTGATGCACACAGAGACACCTACAATAGCACTATTTAGTTTACTCATAAAATTATAAACAAATACCAGTTCGGTATGATCAATTCTTTTGCCTTACTTCAATTAGCGCCGATAATAACATACATATATATATCACGCGTCGTTCCCAGCCGGGTAGGCAGAGACCACCTCTCTCCACCTGCTACGATCCTGGCACACCTCTCTCGCTTCCTCCAATAATAACAATGGAAATAAATCTTTACATAAGTTACTCATAGAGATCTTCGTTTGATGTTATTTATCCTATTCTTTAAAAGTACTCCTTTATAGTTAAATGTGTGTATAAATATCCATGAGCAGTACATCTTTAAATTTGAACTAATCAATTAGTCATCATTTCACACTCGAGCTATCAAGCACAATAAACAAATAAAGAATAACCATGAACCCATTTTATAATAACACTCTCAACATCTTCCTACTGATCTTAAACAGGCATCTCATATTTTCACCACAAGCAGAAGTCTTAGTGTAAATATTTTTTGTCTGGTCTAAATTTAGATTCATTGTTAGAATGTTAACTGAAATCAGTTTCTTGCGGCCGGTTGTGAAGTGCACATCATATTAATCTGTATTTGTAGCTTTTAGTAAAATAGCTTTTATATATATTTTTGTGAAATGTGTTCGTGTTGTAGTAAGATATTGAAACGGTATGAAATATTTAATTATTATGTATTTCTTTATACTTTAATGTGATTAAAATAGATGTAATGTAACTTAATATTTATATTGAATCATTCATTCCAATAAAGTGTTTTATATTGAAGTGTTTAGTATTTAATATCAATGTATGTTTCTTCAATATATAACCTAATACTTTTGCATTTATTGTTGAAGGAACCATTGATCAAGTTCAATATAGGATGTGATTGTTTTAAACTTTAAAAACAAATATCTTTAATATTAGAAACAGGTTAAGAGATTTATTTATGTCATCTTATTTATATTGTGGAAAAATGCTTTCATATATATTCTTTGGTGTTCTTTGGTCCCGGACCCATGTCCTACTGTAGATGGCCGCAGGGTGATGATATCAATTCATGAATTCGTTTTATTTAATCATGAAACCTTTTCTTCTTATAAACATGTTTTAGTGTTAAAAAGTTCTATCCATTAATACATTATCCGTTTGATTCAGTCACAACACTGGCACTTCCCACTGGCTGGACCCGAGACTGGCGAGGGTTAGGAAGCATTCCCTCGGCGAGTGCGGTGAGGATGAGTTGCCATACGGATGGGAGAGGGTCTCGGACGAGCGTTATGGTTCATACTACGTGGACCATATCAACAGGCGTACGCAGTACGAGAACCCTGTACTCCAAGCGAGAAGACTAAGAGGTAAGTTCCGTTTGATTTAATACAAATAATGATGAAGGGATCCGTCGGACATAAACTTTCTGGAAAGTATTCGGTCTATTTTTAACAATTAGGTGAACTACATCTATCTATATATATACAGCAGATATCCCGAGATTCATTGACTCGACACGAGATCTCTGAAACTATTAGACGTAAACACTTGAAATTTGGTAGAGATATTGCTTCTGCCTTTTAGAGGTCAGCTAAGAATGGATCTTTCAAAATTATTTCCCCAAGGAGATTGGAAGGGTGTTACTCACAGCAAAGTAGGCAAGGAACAGTTAGTAGCAAGTATTATATTGCTAAAGTGTAATAACCTCAGATAGTCTAGGTACCACCGCAATTTTTTGCAGCTAACAATAGTGTGCAAGCATTACTTTGTTCGGGTTTGAAGGGCGCTATAGCCATTGAAATTGCTGAAATGCAGACACGTTTTATGTCTCAAGGCGACGAGATCAATGTGGTGCTGTGTATATCCTTACTAGCACTATGTATGTTATGGGTGCATTATTTACCATCAGGTGAACTTCCCCTTCGTCTTGCTTCATTTAAAAAAATATATATTCAAAGAATATCTGTCTGTGTAATCGATTTATCTTACTTTTAAAAGTTTTCTTTTATTGCATTCAGAGAAAAAAGAGGCCACGAAGGATCAATCAGGTAAATTCAGTGGTAATATAATTTACATTTTACTTGACTGCAGTATACTCACTTATGCACAAAATCATAATGATTGTATAGTAATAAGTTTACTTTATAAGAAACTATATAAATAGATCATCATCATGATCAGTCTATAGAGGTCCACTGCTGGATATAGGCCTCCCCCAAAGATCTCCACATCGTTGGTTCCGTTTCGCTCGTGTCCAGTGGGTTCCGATTCTCACCAGATTGTCGGTCCATCTTGTGGCAGGCCTCCTAACACCACATCTACCGGTACGTGAGCGTCACTCGAGGACCTTACTGCCCCAACGACCGTCAGTCCTAGGAGCAAAAAATAAATAATTCTAGCAATTTATATTTTTTGTTGATGCTAAATTATTTTTTTGTATTGGAGGAAATAAGCAAGATGTTCATCTGATGATAAGTGATACGACTTCCATATCAACGGGGTACTGGTTAGGATATACACAATGCAACATTGTGCTTACCACCTTCACAATAACCTTATTACTCTTTTCTTGAAGACACCAGCGTTGTATTTGTAAAGGTACAGTGTCGCCGGCAAGTTGTACTCCTTTGCTGTTCTTATGAAGAACGAAGAGCTGAGCCATTTAATTCGTTAACTGGGGATGTCTACAATAAAAGGATGATGACTCGCTGTGCGTCAGGTGGAAAGGGGATGGGGTAATTGTACCCTGCAGTTCCATCGCAAACCCTCCTAAATGTATTCTATAGAACACCGTGAGATTGGTCTCAAGGTGCCTATGTTGAAGACTGTCCAGCCTTGCTATATCAAGTTCTGTCTATCATATAGTCCAGGGTATATCATTCTATCAGCTAGACAGTCGCAGCAATTACCATCAGGTGAACGTCTCGCCCGTCTATTCGCTTCGTCAAATAAAATTTTATAATGGTTAGTGCTGACTGCAAGTTATGAAGAGAGAGCTGATTGCTCAAGATTAGCAAGCTAGTGTAAACGTTTCTACGGTTTAAACTTAATAGTCAAAGATAAATTTTTTTAACGGCTTTTAAGCGATTTAATTAATGTATTTATTTGCTAAGATGGCCAAACGAAACGGATGCGGTGGCAACTAGAAAGTTTAAGTCATCGCAAACTAAATTATACCTTGCGCGATAGGAATATAGTTAGTATTGGAATTTTGTGGGATTATGGCAATGATTACGTTTTTGATCTATTATGGAAACTTATAGTGGACTTTCGTGTAAAGCTAGATGACTAGATTGACCTCATATATCAATAATAATATACATAAGTAACATTTATAAGACGTACTGTTGGCAGACCCGCCACTAGGTCCGACGATCAGGTCAAGGTGGCGGGAAGCAGCTGAATACGATCAGTGCAGAATCGATCGATGTGTAGATCTTTGGGAGAGGCCTATGTCCATCAGCGGACGCCTATCTGCTGCTAATGATGACGATGAAGTAACGGTTTCTAGAGGTTTTTGCCGGAAACCGTCTAGGTATCACCGTCGCTTCTATTCTAGCCGACAAAGACCAGTGTGCAAACATTACTGTGTTGTACACTTGAAAGACGTAGCTAGTGAAATTACTGGGGTAACGGGACTTAATATCTTATGTCTCAAGGCGTTGAGCGTAATCTGGTGCTGTATATATCATCCTCACATGCGCCACGATATTATTAGTAGGCGTTATTCACCGTAGTGAGGAGACAAGCCGGATGTTAACCCGATGGTAAATGATACCCATAATGCCCAGAAAGCCCATAACAACGTGGTGCTAGTTAGGACGATATACACTACACTACATTGTTAAGTCTCGTTACCACAGTATTTTTAGTATTTTTCCTCAGGCCGTGGATCCGGGTCCACGAGCCCAATGTCAAATGAGCTGTAAGAGCCGCTGTGGCTTGCAGCCCGATCTACATCAAGAATATAGTAACAGTATTTTTACTAGGTACAACTCCGTTCAAACGGGAACACAGAAATGTTTCCACGGCACTGTTTGTCGGCTGCAATAGGCACTGCTGTGGTACCTAAACGATGTCCAGCAACAGAGACCTACCAGCGTTTACTTACATACGGTGAACGCCACACTCGGCATGTCCCTTTGTTAAATAAAAGAAACATCCTTTTCCCTCGCGCAGTTATTAGCCATTGATCTCCTATCAATAAACTAATTCTTGATTTCTGAGCTAAATGTTTAGTCAAAGTTTTTTATTTAATTAAGCAACAAGACGGGCAGAGCTTTACCTTGATGATAAGCGACAGCCAATGCAAGGGGTGTAAGGGATCCCGCACAATAACTCACGGGATCCAAGCTAATCTCACCTGCTCGTGGTGCACCCTGCTAATCATCAAACGGCTCTGGCTCCCAGCAACCCGGCATGACGCCTATGCCCAGTAGTGGATGTCTATGGGCTGAGAATGATGATGATGCCCTTAATAGTAAGCAATACGTTTGCACAAAATAATGATATGCTAGTTAGGATGTTTACACAGCACCAGTGCCTTCGAAGTTTGAAATGTAAGATGCTTGAGGTACAAGATAACAGTTTCACTAGATACATAGATCTATAAACCTGAACAACAATCTTTGCATACTACTACTGTGTGGCGCTACAGCAGTAATCTTTTCGAAAGTTATATATTAAATAATATAATCTGATGTATATATATATTACTGTAAAGTGATTAAAATGTTATTTATATTTGCAGCGGAAAAGTTAGCGGTGGAAAATGGGGGTGGTGGTCAGCCGAACGGACCTCCTCCTGCGGGAGAGTTGCGCGGAGAGAGGTTCACTCTCACGCTTACTAAAGGCACTCAGGTATGAAGAGGTATCGATAATACTATGTAGTAAGAGTTATCATACTATACATTATGCTACAAACTTTCGCTTTGTATGCTGTTTTCCGTAAGTTAGTGGACTTGGGTATTTTTTTAATACTACAATGAGAGTAGTCTAGTTGGGAAACCAAGAGATTCACCTGCATATATAAAAGCTCAGTCTTTTCTTAGAAGAGGTCTATGTCCAGCAGTGACTGCCGCAGGCTGACACGATGTAACAGGTACTGTTGGCATGATTTTGCTACGGTGACCTTCTGGATAGGTATAAAATATTACCTATTTCTACCGCCAAACAGTAATGTATAAAAATAATGGTGTTCAAGTTTGGTAACGAAATTGAAACTAATTTAGAGCTGTGTGAATATCTTATTGACAACTATCTTGATTCCAGGGTCTGGGCTTCACTCTTATCGGCGCTGAGGGCATACCGGAGACGGAAGGCTACCTGCAGATACGAAGTATTGTCCCACACAGTCCCGCTTGGATTGATGGTGAGTTGAACTTAAAGTGTGTGGATTCTTAGATAAAAATCAGTTAAAGGTGAGAGGATGGAGAGTGCAGGAGTCATAGTCATGTCTTTATATCAGTGGGTGTCTGTATGATGTATTGTCTAAGGGGTTCCGTCCAACATGTTACGGAGCCCAAGTCAGCCTCACCTGCACGCGACCAATCTAAACTGAGCCAGCGTGGAGGGCTAAGGTCCTATTCCTGTCAATTCCTGGCTCTTGCGATTGGCCTGTCTCTAGCAGTGGACGTCTACCGGCTGATGTTAAGCTACAATAAGATCGTGGATCGAGCTTGCCCATAACATTCCGGCTGTCATGTATGAGAGCAATGGTGTTCAAAGATTTATGATAGATGGCATGGGTATAAAAATGGCAACTTGCCAGGTTACTATCCAAACTCCACAACATGAAATATTTCATTCCGTATATATACATGAAGGGTTTATAATTTCAAAATCAAGGATGAAATTGATAAATATTTACATCATCTGAATTATGATGATAGTTCCTTATAAAAAAATATTCTAAATAAATTCTACAAACCGTTAGTTGTACCTCGACTATAAACTACGGGTAATAGCTGGTGGGCGTCAGTAAACCAATTGATCCGTTATCAGACCGTTTAATGGCGAATACGAATTATTCTCCACGTGGAATAAACATCGTGTTTTTCCAACCGTACATTTACGCTCCATAAAGTGCGCTTACGTTAATGTTACAAGTACTGTACAACAAAAATATATTTTTGAAGGAGGACGGCCTCATGGTATGCACTCACCTTGAAACATAAAGATGTTAAGTCTCGTTCCTCAATAATTTAGCTAGCTACAGCGCCTTTCAAATCGGAACATTAATATTTGTACACCACTGCACTTGTCGGCTGCAATAAGAGCTGTGGTTGTGCCCAGTCGGTCTCCGGCAACAGAGACCTATTACCAAAAAGGACACCTAATAGTAGATTTTAGTAATTTATTTTTAACTTTTATTAAAAGTATTTTAAAACATAATACAAAAATCAATACCATTATTTTGAAATTATCAAATATCATCACTTCCATCGATCCCCATTGAGCCAACGTGGTGGGAATGTCACAAATCCCCCCATATGAACCCGAAGCCGCTAGATGCGGATAGCGCAGGACCGATCGAAGTAGGCATCTTTGGAAGTCTATGTCCGGCAGTGGACGTCTATCTGCAGGTGATGATGGTGGTCAAATATCATCATTATGAACTAGAAAATACATGATGACGTTTGGTTGAACATATATTTTTATTTAATGAATTTATCTGTAAAACCAAAACACAAAGACTAGACGGAAATTGCTTTAGCCGCTTCGATGCCTCATACACAAAAACGGGTACAGTTAACTACTTACATTTTGGTTTCCAAGCTCAAAGAGAAAAAAAAAGTATAATACCATTAATAACCATTATAATACATCGAAGAAGACTTATTAAGGATAATTTTTTTCTGTAAGTTTCTAGCTATAATAATAGTAGTTAAATGTTAATGAAATTTATTCCAGGTGCCCTACGTCCTGGTGACGTGGTGGTCGGGGTAGGCAACCGCGCAGTTAGAGGCCTCTCCCATGCGCAGGTTGCCCAGATCTTTCAGTCCATAACACCAGGCACCGAGGTCACACTGCATTTAGTAAGAGGTTAGTGTTATACTGTGTTACAGTTCATCATCCTCTAAGCCTAAATTTTTTTTTTTCAATGAACTGATATAACACGCGGTATGGTCCCCAATAATTTCACTTGCTGCAATGTACTGTGTCATACTTGAAGACAGTAATAATTGCACACCATACACACTTTAATATCTGTCGGCCTCTTCTCCGAGTCTCTTCTTTATTTAATTCTAAGCAATATAAAGATCGTGCATTCCTAAAAACTAGTTCCATACAAGGTAACATTTTTATAGAACATCTTTATCATCATGGCAGCTGACGATTGTTCACTGCTGGATGGTAATGGTGAAATACGATATTTAAAGAATTTCACAAAACATGATCTTGTATTATTCATTTATATATTTCTTCTTTAAGGTTATCCACTCTCATTCGACTCTGAAGATCCCAACACTCGCGTCCTTAGCACTGTGGCGGTAGACGCGACGACCCCGTCTGATGCTGTTGCCATGCAACAACTTACCAGGGCTCTTCGTACAAGGTAAAGATATTAAAATATATGTGGCGCAGTGCGAAACTGGCATATACAAAAATTAACATCTAACGAGTACATCCGCTAACTGGCACTTCTCTTGGAAATATTAAGGTCTGTCTTCTTAAACAAAAAAAATATATAGGGAACTGACCGTCAACCTTCGCTAGTTGGAGAGGCACCTTAAGATAAGTCTTAAGTATTTACATAGAGTTTTTCTTCAGGTTCAATTTAGATTCGCCCAACAGCACTGAGCCGGCGGGACACGACGAGCCGGACAACTCCCCGGTGACGCCGCACAGCCCCGGTCAGAGGAGGCTCATGTCTCGTTCCTTTGACCTGGATGAACTAGCCACCACCAACGAAACCAGTACCGTGCCACCACGATGTCCATCCGCCGACCATTTGCTCACCCTTGCTACTGGTAATTTTATCTTCGTCCAATTGTTTTATTCGTCAAAACTACAGCACGTGCATAATTTTTATCTAATAGTGAGTGACACTCGTCTCTAATAATGTGACGTTAGAATAATATACACTGCACCTCGTTGTACTCGTTGCCTTAAGACATATATTAAGTCGCGTCACGCTAGAAGTTTCACAAGGTAATGGATTCTCAACCGGACATATGAACTAATTTTAATGTCTATATTACAGTTATACTCCCAATTATCTGCGGCATAGTAGCTCTTAAACTTTTGGACAGATTTCGATCTTGTTTTCTTGTGTGTAAAATGATTGCCGCTTTATGTATATATTCATTTATTACAAATTGCGCCTAGAATAATATGTCTCATATATTACGTACGTCTATCTTACATATATCTATCATAAGTAATATGGTTTAAAGTTATTGATTAATTAATTACCACTCCAATGTTAAGAATCTGTCCCCATAACAGTATCTCTGTGTTCCGGTCAACATAAGGAGGTTAGAGTAATATGGAATATACATATCAATGTCAATTAACATGTCAAGTTACAGTGTCAAGTGATAGAATTTCATTGTTCTATTCTTACTAAGCTGAATTATTTTATTACGGTTTTATTGATGTAACGATTTATCTTATATTTTTTAACAAATAATTTTTAGAGCATCAACACCGCAATAACAATGACGCCAATAATGAGCCGGGCCGGGAACTAGTCCTAACTCTGAGGAGAGGTGCAGCCGGCTTTGGTTTCACAATAGCTGACAGCGTGCATGGGCAGAAAGTTAAAAAGGTAATAAAAAATTTGTTAATAGATGAACGGTTTCACTGCTAAGTCTTTTAAAACTCAGAAATGGACGATAGAACTCAGTAATGGCGTTGCCTCAGTAACGGACATTTCATCTCTACTGAGCATAATCTTTCAGACAGAACATATAGCGAGCAAATTAAAATATTCCACAATGAACAACTACCGTGAATAAGTGACGTCAACATTTAGTTTGTGTGTTAGATAAATATCTTCTACTCTCTGCTAATATCTAACCTTTGAACCGTTATGTCGGCTCTTAATTATTTTATTATAATACGAATTATATTTGTTAAACCATATATCATGTCTAGGTTTTGGACCGAAGCAGGTGCGCGGGGCTGCGTGAGGGTGATCTACTACTGCAAATCGGTGACAACGATGTCAGGCACGCGCCCCACCAGCACGTCGTGCAAGTTAGACCACCAGATATATTTTACTTAAATATGTTAATATAATAAATACGTCGCTTCAACAAACTTCAATAGAATAACAAATATCCTCAATTGTACGTAGCGTTAGACAATAACGCAATGGATAGGGGACCGTGCTTACCCAGGATACTCTTGCTCTATTATGTTGCCAGCCGCAGAAAGCAACTCTTTTATAGCGATACAAAATAAGAGTTGCACCTAACTCGAAAAATAAATATTTTGTAATTGGAATCCGAACCTAACTAGAGACCTCAGTGCTTAAAGACAAGCTACTGGGCTATGAATATAATTAAAAATTTAGACAGACGTTTAAAGAAAAAAAAAACTAATGCAATGTAATCTTTAGAGGCCTTTTTTATTTCTTAATTTTCTATCAGGTATTAAAAGACTGTCCAGCACTACTCGAGACGACTCTACGCGTGTGGCGGCGCAACACTGCTACGCGAGCACCACGTAGTCGGTCTGCTACCCGACTACAGCCGACGACGTGTGAGTTCATGAATCATATTACAAATACCATGTCCTGTGCAATTATTTTCTACCATTAATCCAATGATTTTTAAAACCTTTAGCAAGATAAGTGTTAATCTATTTACTCAATTTCTAAATTAAAAACGTAATGAATAAGTAATATGAAGAACACTTCATAGTATACCTGTTCTTGTTATTGTGATAGTTAAATATCAGGTCACACAGTATCTACATTTTGTAATACTTGCGATTTTGACTCCATTATTCAATAGTACATGTTTCATTTAGCAGCTGCAAATAACAACCAATTGGGCAGAAGCAAGACACCTACCGCTGAGCAGCTCCGCTCTCCTGCGTTACACACGCAAGACAACCTGCGGGATAGACTCAATGGTATGAACTCTGGTAAGAACTGCTTTTTGTTAATATTACAAGCTTCTAAAGAAACATTAAAAATTATCAATGTAAGTCATCCTATCCACGTTTTAAAAATCAATTACTTTTATTTATTTACAACATTATTTTTGAACACCATCAACAAACACCAAAGTTAAATTATAAATAGTCTATAAATGGAGACTTTCGTGTGACTAGAAGCAACGTATGCAGTGCCGGAACACAAGTCGCGGGAAACCAGGGAGAGCCTGATGGACCGAAGACGCAGGAGCAGCACCCCGGGCGCGCGGCTAACTCTACCTGTAGTTACGCCGTGGACGGAACCGCAGAATAATCAGTGGCAGGAGCAGGAGACGTGGATCGACAACTCCAACAACATTAGGAACTGGGCGGAGAACGCTCAAAAGTGGGACGAGAACGGGCAGAAATGGGAGGAGAATGGCCAGAAGTGGGAGGAGAACGGACAGAAGTGGGACGAGGGTCCATCCAATGGCTGGGACGGTAACGGCGAGAGGTGGGGCAATGGCAATTGGGGCGAAGTTCCAACGCCAACGGTCCATGTTGATATGAACGCCGCTTATTGGAGGGGCAATGCGAGTGTAGCAGACAGCAGTGATAATGGAGGTAAGGTCTAACATCAGGGATTAGAACAAAACAACTATAGGTTTGATTAAAAAAAATTAACTTTTATAGTTCTGAATAATAATAACTCTGTCCAATACGATCATACGATATAAGTGATAATTGGTATCATCAGGTTTCCCTGAGGATGGAATGTTACATTCTCCCACAACAGCGGCCATCGGTGGTCTATCGCGACAATCCCCTTCCACCAGCAGAATACGTCCACATTCACCTTCTAACTCTACAGGTAAGGACACATCTCAATAATAAAAAAGGTTTGAAACTATTATGTTATGCTTTTATTAACAGCCTATTTTACGTCCCCATTGTTGGGGCATAGGCTTATCCTCAATATGAGGATGATGGGCCATAGTCACCACGCGAGCCCGAATCGGATCGGTGACTTCAAACACACCTTAGAATAAATTCTAATTCATGTGAATTTTTTTTCACGATCTTCTCCTTCACCGTTTGTATTTCGCTGTTGCTAAAATTCAAAAATGTACATAAATATTAAACTAAATCAGTACATGGCGAGATTCGAACCCGCGACCTTCGGAATGAAGGCCTCACCCTTTAACCATTAGGCCAGCGAGCTACTATATATATTGCTTAACGTAACTAAACCAGGGAACTACATTTATCAACATCATTACTTTCTTGGGAATAAGCCCCTTCCTTCGAATCTCGTAAAATCTTAGCCACAGTATAGAAGATGAAAACAGTATATTATTGTTTTAATATAATAACTATAGTAATAACACTACTTTTGAACAGCTTTTTTCTAAGCAAAATTTTATGTGCAGGTCGCCTTCGAAGTCATTCGCCTTCTAACAACAGTGCGACAGAGCGGCTCCTCAACAACTCGCCGTCAACGCGTCTGCAGAGTCAGTCGCCTTCTAACAATTCCTCAAATAGTCGAATTAAAGGATCGCCGATGAGGTAAAAGTAGTTTGAGATTTAATTAAATATTTTTTGAATTCAACAATTGGCCGAGACATGGCATTTGGCAGACATGACGTTTGTTGGGATGCTTGTTGCCACACAATAATATGGCGTTTGTTGGGATTTGACACTGCAGCAGTATTCGTCATTGTCACAGTAATTACAGTAACTACAACACTTAAAACCGGAGCATAGTGATCTTTACACACGTGCTTTTCTTTTCCAAATAGGTACTGCAGACCACCGTATCGCTTATAAAAAAATCTCATCCGTTCAAGAGCTTCATTAGACAAACCTATAATACTGTTCTCTTATCGACTCTCTATAGTATCGGTCGTTTTATAAAAATATATTTTTTTATCGCAGACTAAGGGACAACTCTCCTCCTCGCCATATGCATTCCCCCGCATCTCGAAGGTCCCCGTCGTGCTACGAAGGCGACCCGTTGGCACCGCCTAGCGCCGTATACGTTGCAAACTACCCACAGGTAAATTAACACAAAACCGAACATGTCAAAAAAACCTTTGAAACACATTTACAATATTGATATTTATTTCACGAAAATACTGAGAATTATTAAAAAAAACAATAGGGACTCCAACCTCTGTGTATCGTAATACTAATACATATAGAGTAAGTTTTGGAAACAGCAAATTTCCGTGACCGTTATCATTATACTGTGCTCGCCAACCCGCATAACAAGCCTACCAAATATGGCAAATAGCGGAAGTATTTGGGGAGAAGTATGTTCAGTTGGATATGTCAAAGTGATGATGAAGATGATAACTTATTTTAGTGAAACTTTCAAATAAGCAAACTGCAAAGCTTTCATGAAATATCTTTGAAAAGTAAGTACTAAATTGGGTGAACTGCAATATCTGATGAGGCTTAAAGACACTTTAAATTATTAAAAAATATTTAATACAAACGAAATTATGTATACGTTTTCATCTATTGTATCTTAAATGTTGTTCAGGTGGAGGCCGGCGGGACGATTGACCCGGAAGCGGATGTATTAGTGCGACTCGCGCGCGGAAGCGCCGGCTTCGGGTTCCGCATTGTCGGCGGCACCGAAGACGGCAGCCGAGTAGCCGTCGGTTACGTAGTTCCAGGTGATGACCAAATTTAATAATCACAATAACTATTGAATTTATCATTTAATAGTCTTTTTTTGCACTATTAAGTGACGAGACGAGCAATTCATTCACCTGATAAGTGATGTGCCTATCCATAGTAACGTGACATTAATTAGTATTGTATTGTGCTCGTTGCTGTAAGACATGAGACGTTAAGTCTTATTCCCCAGTAATTTCACTAACTATATAACGCCGTTCAAACCGGAACAATAATGATCACATACTGCTGTTCGTCTTGTTTCATGTACTCATGATAATTATATTGTTTGCAGGCGGTCCCGCAGACGGATTGCTGCGACCCGGCGACCTGTTGACGTCAGTGGACGGCATACCGCTGGCGGGCGCAACGCATGCGCGTGCCGTTGCTTACGTGTCGCAGGCCGCTTCCAGAGGTCATGTAAGTGATGTGAACATACTATATTATCATTACGAGCTGGAAGGAGCCCTCTGACTTGCCTACTTCAGCCGTCACTAGTAGTAGGTCTCTGTTGACGGACACTGGCTAGGTTCCCCCGCAGCACCTATTCATGCCGCCAAATAGCGGTGTACAAACATTACTGTGTTCGGGGTTGAAGGACGCAGTAACTAGTGTAATTTGTGGAGTAACGCGATTCATCATCTTTTGTCTCAATTTGACGAGCGCAATGTGCATTGTATACCATTCTAAGTAGCGCCTCGTTGTTATGGGCAGGCGCATCACTTACCATCAGGTGAACGTCCCGCTCGTCTCGTAGCTTAGTAAAATAAAAAAACGTATTTTGTTCGAGCAACGTCAAGAGAATTGACTTTTCTCTTTTTCATCTTTGTCACACACAAAAAACTAATAGTCTTCGTCCATGAACTTTTCTTCTAAGTTCAATGGCAACAATATCTGACTAGACGCCTGATGATTTGCTATTACTATATTACTATATATACATGTTACTTTTAGTTACCACTTATTAGTAACGTTCGCGTCGCAGGTGATGCTGGGCGTGCGGCACAACCGTGCGGATATCCAGCCGTTGGGGTTGCCGAGCGGGGTCGCGCCGCACCCCCATCAACCTTTGCTCACGTAAGTAGAATATTTTTCACTAAAATAAATAATATCAACTATATTTTTACTTCTTAGCAATGCTAAAATTGTTTTTTTTTAATCAAGGCTATGACGTCATAAGTTATGGCTGAATGGTTATGTGAGGAAAGTTTCGATCTTTATGACTGTAGCACACTTGGCTACCTACGTAACAACAATTATTCGGTTGCTTTATAACACGAAGATTCATCTTCGACTCCAGGATCAAATGAATGATGGAGTTTGAGTAGAAGATGGAATGGGAGTCAACATGAATGTATTCTGTGAACATAGGAGAGAGTACACTAGGCGAAATTATTTCATTCTTTTTTATTTCACTTCATACATATAATTGTAAAATTAATATAATGAATATATATAGTATAAGTTACCTTTTTATGTGTTAAAGAAAAAAATATAAAATAACAGAACTGGTTTAGTCTATGGTTTAAAGCAGTTTCAAAAACATGTTTCATGTTCACATAATTTCTGTATGTAAAATATTTTTTTTTATTATTATTATTATTCAACAAAGTTATTACATGAAAAAAAACGCTATATATTGCATGTATATGTTGCGTTCATTGTACATTTAATACTAATACACATATAATGATAAAAATAGTAATTTTCTTAATTTTAATGTTTCTTTTTCATTAAGTTTATTAATTCTGCGGGATTACAAAACGAGGCCGATTATATACTATATGTAAGAATCGTGCATTGTGTGTACAGCTTCAACCGATTGCTGCTTTGCTTTACTAGCGCTTGATATGATAAATAATAGTCCGCTGTATGCTCATACAAATCGATTGGTGTGATGATTGTCGTGAAGTCCACAAGTGGACGTCTATAGGCTGTAATGATGATTACTATTAAACCATTTTACCTTCGTCCTCTCTAGGTACTGTAATAATAGATTTGTTATACGGATTGCATGATATTATTGTAATAAGAATAATAGAACTCATATGTATATAAAGCTACTCTTTTAGTCAGAAATAATATTACTAAAATATTTTTCGACGTCATACCTAGAGTACTAAAATATCGAACGGGTAAAGTTCCAAAAATTTTATGGACGTAGATTAATTACCACTGTCATATAGTTATTTTAAACAATTAAATAAAAAAAAACATTAATATCATGTATCTCAAAACAATGATCATAATATAGTGCAGTATGAATGTCTATTTTTTTTTTATATTTATGTTAGGCTCGTACTATATTGTAATAGAGCTAATAAAGTTTTTCGACTCATAGGCAAACGTATACCTTCTTTTTATGTCCACAACTGAACAAAAATATCATCATTATTATCATTTCAACCGATAGACATTCACTACTGGGCACAGGGCTCTTGTAATGTCTTCCACTAACCACAGTCAGGCGCTGTTTGAATACAGTGTCTCCCAGCACTTTTTTTATGAACAAAATATGACTGTTTATAAATAATTATATTATACAAATGATTGTGGAACACATCCATATGCACAATGTCGCCCACCACCACGCCAGGCTTTCTAAAACAATGTTTAGTTACATGTAATTTATACGCATTCATTATGGTTACAGAGCCGACCCGTCGGTGCATCACATGCCTCCCGCTTCGTACAATATACTGCATCCCTCACCGATGTATCCACCGGCTCTGCCCATGTAAGAAAATTTTTACCATTTATATGTGAAATTTTTTTTTTCGTACATTTCGGTTTTCTAACTGTTGGCAACTCAATATTAATTTAATTATTTTTCCGTGAAAACAACACTGCTCTATCCAAGACCCCTTCTCTCTTTCCAGTTTCTTTCTTTATATGGTGTTTGATTAAAAAAAGACTACATATGAAATATAACTTATAATTTTTTTTTTCCTTCACCGGATGCTCAAGTTATTTGTGAATAGAAACCAGGTTTCTTTGAATTTCACTACATAAGCGCCTTCATACAGTTAAATGCCTTTGTGTTCAGGTACGGGGTCCAGTATGACAATGCAGCAAGTAGTGGCTGGTCAGCTGTGCCCTATGACGTCACGGTCACCAGGAACGAGGGGGAGGGCTTCGGTTTCGTTGTGATTTCTTCCACCAATAAGGCGACGAGTACTATAGGTATGTTTTTGTAATTCAAGAAATTTATATATTCTTTTACATATTTTTCATGTCCTGTATTATATAATTGTATATTTTTAACATACACAAAGTATTTATACCTTATATCGGTGATATATTTTAGCTTATAATATGGAAATGGGAACAAAAATGTATCCACTCTATCATTTGCTACTTATCACCACAAGCTCCTACTTGACCTCAAATTGATATGATGCTAAGCGACAACGAAGCTGTGAATAGTAAAGAATGCTTGCCCTCAATCATCTGGCTTACATTTATTCACAACCGGAACTTAGTAATGTATATGGCGGTTGACTTATAGTATGATAGGAGTGGCTAAATCTGGCAAGTACAAAAAAACCCTACCAACAATCAAAATCCGCATTATGTGAAACCGAATCAGGCACTTCCGTGTTATAATGCCAATCACCTAATTGCTATTACCAGGACAACTGATCCCGAATTCGCCGGCGGCGCGATGCGGACGTCTGCGCGTGGGTGACACGATCCTCGCCATCAACCGTCTGCCCGTGCGCAACTTGCCGCACCCGGAGGTGGTCGCGCTCATCAAGCGTTCCGGCGCGGCGGTCACGCTCACCGTACTGCCGGCGCACCCGCACGCGCACTCGCTGCCGCACGCGTAACCTCTAGCGGTTTCTAATCACCACTACCGATGATTTGATCATTTCTCACTCGCCAGATGGAGTGTAACGTCTTTATGATTAGCTGTTCTTCTTGCTATTGGATCGCGTATCTAATTTCATACTTACAGCGTAACTTAATTTGATGTCGGCTATTGATGAACTCCTTCTTTTATATTATGATAAAGTTTGCGCCGCAAGTTTTATTGACAACTATTGCAGCTTCATCGGACTTGGGGCTCGCGGATCTGGTATCCGCGACCTGTTTGATTAAGTCCGTAATGCAACGTTATGTACAACCTCTTGCCATTTTTTCTTCGTACGAGTTACATGAAAATAGTTGCAGTTATTTGTTCTAACTGTACTTTGTATACTTTTCTTTACTAATCCTCTACGCTCAGAGACGGCACAGTAAGTCTATACTATCATTATATCATCTATACATTGATATGACGTGGATGTCTTTAAGAGAAGAGTGATTAAACTTTTTCTACACTATTCTTCTTATCAGCCTGATGTCCACTGCTTGACATAGGCTTCCGTCAAGGAGTTTCATTGAGAGGGAATTGGGCCTTAGTTACACCACACTAGCCCAGTGCAGGTTTGGTTGACTTGGGTTCCGTAATATGTTGGGCGGAAACCATTACACTACTTCTACATTCTTGCGTTTTACCATTAAGACTACATCGGCGCTTACCACCAGTAAGATGATGAACACTGCTCTATATATATATATAAAAGTATTGTTTATGAGAAATTATTCATGTCTATGGGCCGTATGTGTAACGGTTAACCAGGTTAAAAGATCTGTATCTAAAGACAAATTACAATGCAGCTTTTTTTACATAATCTGTACATATAACCTGTGCCGCGACTTGTCTATGACACGATTTATTTAAGCTTATAATTAAAGGGAAGTTATGTTAGTAATATTTAAGATCGGATAGCTTTAATTAATTGTTGAACTGTAGGTTTAGTCTATTTTTATATGCACTCCTAGATGTAGACTCAATAACATGACTGACGGACTGGTACGTACGATAAGTGATAAATATTTACAATATACATATATATATATATATATATATATGTGTTCTGGCTGTCAAGACATGAGAGCAGGAGTATTCTGGACGAACACGCTTCATCCATAGTCTCGGTCACTACGACTTCGTATTGATTTGGTGAAGATAGCACGTCATCTATAATATAACTTTTTTAAGGGTATTAAATAAAATGTATCATTTAAATTACCAATGCAAATATATTAAAAACTTTGCTATAGACATATTCCGTACTGGAGCTTCTGCTAAACATACATCATAATCGTTAATTTTTTTTTTTTTCAAACGGTCTCTTTTATATTAATATACAGCAGAATCTTTTTCCAATAATTAAAATTCTAATCAGACATTAATAGTTTAGATTTCATGGAATTATGTTAGGAAATAATATAACTGAATTTTCTTATGCGAACTGCGATTTATCAATCACACACTAAACTAGTTAATGTTTTTTTTTTACCAGAGACACTGGAACACATTAAATAATTGAGATTGATGATGATTGATCTTAAATCTGAGAAAAAAGTAACCGTGATATCTGTTAATAGTTGAATTTTAAAAAAAAATCAGTTATAGATTAATGAACAGTACAATATCATAAACTATACGAAAATTGCCTTATGTCATCAGAAATCTGATGTTGGTTTAGAACAGTGGTTCTCAACCTTTTTCTCATGTCACATATACTTGTTAGTCGCATAATAAATTAGGTAATGATTTCATTCTTAGGTTTTCGCTGTTGTTACAGATTTCTTAGAGAACTATTAAAAGATTTATCTCGTATTTATTTTAACATTTCATAATGGGTCCAATTTTTTTAATTGGTCGTGAACTTCAAAATGGTTTCAAATAAAGTAACATAAGATGGGCAAACCCCATAAGGCCGACAGGCCGTAAGTTGAGTAAAGTGACAAGTAGGAGGCAGCTAGACGCAGACAGCGGTGGGCCAATCGGTGACAAACCCTCAACGGATGACACATTTATGCCAATGGTCATTATCCCACTGACGATGAAGATATAAATAAAAATATTAACTATACTGTTGTATCAAATAATCAAAGGCAATGTTATATAATATATATATTTTTTATTCCAATGGTCTTTGACCGAATAAAATTCAGTTAGTAAAAACTGAATTAGAATTGTAGTCAAACACAAATATAGATCGAGTCCCAGCTGTGGGAACTATGTTTATATTAAAATGAGCTTTACATACAACCAATAATACTACTTATTGTATACTCTATTCCATTAAAGGAATACCCGTCCATATTGACTTATGACTAAAGCTTAAATGGAGTTTTTTGAAATTTTGGATAATTTTAAAAATCTCATCAATTTCAGCATAAAGCATTTAATCGAGAATCAAAGCAAAACTTGAAATATATGATAAAATTATCATTTAATATAATAATAACGACAAGTCGTTATAACCAGGAAAGGACATATATTGTATTAGTATACTCTTAATTTTTGATATTACCTTTTTCAATAGTAAATATCTATTTAGATACAAATATTCTTAGAAAAACTGTAATAAAATCCCAATAAATATTTTGTCGATGTGAAATTAACTAATATGTAATTTTTTTATAGTTATAATTAACTGAAATATTAAACTTTAGTGTTTACTGTTGTATCCTTCAAGATGAAGTCTGTGTGGGAAGTAAATGTTTAATATGTACTTGAACAGTTCAATACCGCCTATATATATATATATATATATTTTTTGTTAAAATTAATAATAATATTATATAAAACTAGGGTAATAATAATTATCAAGAAAAATCGACAGATTAAAGAATATTTACTGCCGTCTTACTAACACTACTATTAATAATATAGTAACTCATATGACGTAGATGTAGTGTTGGGAGGCCTCCCACGAAGCGGACTGGCGATCTGATGAGAGTCTCCGGAACCCACTGGATGGACCGATCGATGTGGAGATCTTCGGGGGAGGCCTATGTCCAGCAGTGGACGTTTAACAGCTGGTTATAATGATGAACCTACTTGATGTTATATTTCTAAAGTTCGAAGAATGTAGATCGATAATTCGATGTGACGTCACAAGCCAACAGTGACGCCATCGCGTGGACGGTCTGCGCCGCGAGTGATGTTTTGACGAGGACCACCGAGTGAAGTATAGTGTTTAAGTGTTATAGGGTAAAGTTGTTTAAGTTAAATTATATCTTAGAAGGCACGCGGCTAGTACAGCAACATGAACCTCTCCAGGCTCTGGATAGTACGTTATAGCTATGACATCATCAACCGAAGTACCATCAGCAGTCACTTAGAGTTACTCGTCAAACGGAAATAGTTTTACCAATAGCCATAAACTGTACGGATATGGTGGTTGTATTACATCAGCCCAGGTCATGATAAGAGCCGGAAGGAAGTTGAAGCCGCGCGTCGATCGTCACCGACCTGTGTTAGTGTAAGCACCGTACGCAGTGCCTTTACATCGTGAACGTTGTCTTGCCTTATCCAATGCTTGTGATCGTTTCGAGAACATTCCATCCAAAGATGAATTTGAGAACTTTTTTTTCTTAATAAGATATATAATAATTGCGAAGTGATTTGATTGAACCGTATCAATGCATGTGTACAATCGTTACCTGTAGCTTCTGATGTAGTCCGCTTGTCTGAATGTCTTCTTGACTTTTTTTTCTTCCGTTACAGGGTGTGAAGATACCTTTAAGTAGATAAACATGTCTTTACATGAATTATTAAGTTGTTTTCTTTAATAAAAAAAAAAAAATTGTATTAAAGAAAACAACTAAATTAAATTGTAGCTAGCTTGATTATTAATACGAAGGTCCATGGTTTGAATCCAGGACTACACGTGTAGTTTTTTTAACTCCCATAGCTAGTTACCATCAACGTGTAAATCTACTACCATGACATCATCGCTAAGGGTGAGCTTCATCATCCACATAGCCTCATAGTCACTTAAAACCGTGCGAAATTGACGCTGTTAGTCATTCGAAGATGAAGAAAACCGTGATTTTTTTTTTAATTTTCTGTAGTTTCTATCATCAATGTATGTTTTTGTGAGAGTATTTCTCTCATTTTATAATCGTTTTCCTTTCTCTCTCTCTCTATGGATCCCTTTGTCTTTTATTGTTGAAGGTTGTATGAACTCCATTATATCGCGTAAGGTAGTCGAATGTCTAAGACTTATATTAGCAATTTTTTTTGTTGTTTAAATGTTAAGTTAATGTAGCGTTATCGTAGTGTCTAAGTGGGTTTTCACACATACAGGTTATTTCAATAAAATATATTTTCATTATAAAAATTAATGGTGGCTTTTTATTTTATTTATGTCTAAATCATAACTATATTATACATATATATACTATATTACATATATATATATTTATACTACGTGTCTCAAAATTCAACGATAAAAATGCACCCCTGGGTGGACCTGCACATGACTACTCCAGAAAAAATAGAGGAAAAAAAAATATCTCGATTTTTTTTGAAATTACAAAAAAATGTTTAAAGTTTTTGAAAATCAACACCCATAATGGTAATTGCTATTATTGTGACCACAATTTTTCAAATATTTCTGAAAGTTCAAGTTCAAGTTGTAGAAACTTTTTAAAAAACTTGCCATATTAGTGTCAGTACTTTTTTTTTTCACCACGATGAGTGAAAGTGGGCTGAAAGTTGAAATCATGCAAAATTTTAGAGAAAACATAAATTTTGATGATGTTTGTATGCAAAAACTACGTATTCTGGTACTTTTAAGGATTGCGATAAATAGGAGTGCTACTTAGGTTGCTGTTACAAACCAAAGATCAGAAATATTTGAAAAATTGTAGTCACGATAGTAACAAATACCATTATGGGTGTTGATTTTCAAAAACTTTCAAATTTTGTAATTTCAAAAAAAATCAGGATATTTTTTTTTTCTCTATTTTTTCTGGAGTAGTCATGATCAGGTCCACCCAGTGGTGCATTTTTATCGTTGAATTTTGTGTCACGTTGTATATACTTATTACAAATAATAAATATAAGAATTGAATGGTTGAGAAGATCAAGACTTGTTAATTCGAGGACGATACGAGCAAGACGATCACCTGATGGTAAGTGATACGCCCGTCGTTAATAACGTGGCTCTAGCTAAGATGCTGTGCACTGCACCACATTGCTCTTCGCTTGGAAACAGGATGTTTAGTCTCGTTACTCCTGTGATTACACTAGCTAAAACTCCCTTCAATATGGAACACAGTTATGTTTGCACAGTACTGTTAGTCGGCTGCAATAGGAGCTACGGTGTTCGCTGCTCTCTCTATGCTCCCCGACTAAGCGATATCGGACAGTTGATGCAGTGGCTATGGAGGTGTAGCCGCGGGAAAACAGTGGCGGTACTGTGTTTCTCTGCTCACTCTATTCTCCGCGTCCGTATACTGGTTGGCGGCGAAGCCCCAGACCAAATCTGCTGTAGGGAGCCGAGAGTGTTATCTCCCATGGCCTCTAGGTGACGAGTGATCTGTTGCCCAGATGACGGGTGATCAGTTGCCCAGGTGACGGGTGATCCGTTGCCCAGGTGACGGGTGATCCGTTGCCCAGGTGACGGTAAGAGGCCGCGAAGAAGAGGGCGCGGCCTTACCGAGATAGCAAGAGTGAGGTTTCTCCACTTGACCAGAGGCTGCGCGGTGTGCAACAGCGCTGGAGAAGTTGCGCAGCTGTGCAAAAGCGTTCCCGTGGTCCCGCCATAAAGTGACGAAGGTGGAAAATCGTGATAGTCTTAGTCTGTGCAAGTCCAACATAACCTGTTTTTGCCCCCACAGGGCAGGTATGCGAAAACATTTCCCCCACGTAAAAGAAACAGCGGTGTTACGTATCTAGACGGTCAGCACACAGACCTACCACCACTAAAATGTTTGGAATGAAACTACCCACTGCAACACAATGGATAAAATAAAAAGAAATTCCGCTGTTCTATGATTTTATTATTTATTTATTAATTTAAAGTGAAACAGAACCGATTCTAGCGATTGAACGATTTGTGTTCGGCACAACGGCCACTTCCATTATCCAGTTGGTGTATCGGTCGATTCTCGTGAACACGTCAGGATAGACGTCGGTGCCGCACTCTTGGAAGTATGAGGAGAGTCCAAGGACCACTTGATCGATCACCATCGGTGCGCCGGAGTCGCCGAGGCAGGTGCCAACTTGAGCGACATCACCGGCACATATTACACCTATGGATAAGTTTTAACTAAATATTACACAAATCTCTTCAAGTTATATTGTATAGAAAATAATTATGATTATTATTTAAACAGGAAACAAATTTGTATAAAAATAATAGGTTGGGGAAAAAGAAATCCATTATTTTTATATGAACTTCAGGACTTTATTTAACATGCTTCGGATTGTCCGATTTGGGTCAAATATGCACCGTTTTGTTCTATGATTTGTTGCCATTTTAAAGGTAACTTCATAATGCCTCTTTCGTAGAAGTCCTGGTCTCTATTTGCAAAAAACTCTAGTAGCCGATTTTCACAATCTTCCCTAGATGCCAATTTTTTTATCACTAAAGAAATTTTGTAATGCAAGAAAAAGATGGTAATCTCTTGGTGCCAAGTCCGGACTGTATGGCGGATGCATTAAAACTTCCCAACCAAGCTCCCGAAGTTTCTGGCGAGTCACTGTAGACGTGTGTGGCCTAGCGTTGTCCTGGTGGAAAACGACACTTCTCCTGTTGGCCAATTCTGCCCGTTTCTGGTCAATTGCTATCTTCAAACGGTCCAGTTGTTGACAGTAGAGATCAGAATTTAGTGCTTGGCCATATGGAAACAACTCATAACAAATAATCCCCTTCCAGTCCCACCAAATGCACAGCAAAACCTTCCTAGCCGTTAGTACTGGTTTGGCCACCGTTTGAGGTGCTTCACCGCTCTTTGACCATGATCGTTTTCGCACAGGGTTATCGTATGTGATCCATTTCTCATCTCCAGTCACCATCCCTTTAAGAAATGGGTCTATCTCATTCCGTTTGGCCAAGGCTTCGCAGATGGAAATTCGATCCATCATGTTTTTTCCTGTTAATTGATGTGGTACCCAAACATCGAGCTTCTTTTTGACTCCAGCTTTATGTAAATGGTTTAAAACTGTTTTGGGGTCCATTTTTAGCACCTGGGCGATGTTACGACTGCTAACATGCCGGTCAACTTCGATCATTTCTCCGATTTTATCGACATTTTCGGCGACCGGCCAACCTGTGCGAGGTGCATCTTTAACATCAAAAATTCCTGAACGGAATCTACGAAACCAAAATTGCACATAATTGGCTGTTACAGTATCGGGTCCATAAACACCATTCACAATTTTAGCCGCCTGGCTTGCATTTTCGCCTTTGTCAAAGAAAAACTGTAAAATGTACCGAATTTTCTCTTTGTTCACTTCCATTTTTAACACCCTGTAACTCACAATTGAATGCACCAAACAAAAAACAGCAAAAGAATTTTTTTACTGCGAAATGTCACCTTTCCAACGAGCATAAATCTGAAACTGTTTGATCGATACTTTACCAGAAATTTATCCCTACAGCCATCTACCGAAAAAATAATGGATTTCTTTTTCCCCAACCTAATATTTATGTCTAGAGACTGTAATAAATCAAAAAAAAAATCGTACAAAAACCAATTCACACTTTTTTTAAATCATTTACTTAATTTCGGCTCTATGTTGTTAATACTATTGTCAGATATAGACAGACATAGACAGAATAGAAACAGTTCCTACGGACTTTTTATAATAATGACAATGAATGATTTTTCTAAATAATAACGGCGAATGACTTCTTACTGATGGTAGGTCTTATTTGTCTGAACCTAGACTTCGCGGATACTACATCAACGACTATTTCTGCCATCAGATCATTCAAAACTACATGACGCTCGTTAGGTTGATATACTCAGCGATACACAGAACTCGTCGACTTGAAACAAAAACTTTGACTCTATACCCTAATCTTTTCACTTGCTACAGCGCCCTTCAAACGGGATCATAGCTATATTTTCACACTACTGTTTGACAGCAGAAATGGGCGCTGCGGTGATACTTCTATAATGTATGATCTTAGATTACTTTATTTCATCATAGTCATATATCGTACTTTTACCGGATTTAGTTCAGTACTAATACCTAGTACTAGAAGGCAAGCTAATTTCTAAGCTAGAAAAGCTAATAATAATTAAATGAAAACCTGGTGCCTTTTTCTTAAAATCATTCCTCTTTTAAGAGGTTTTCACGACAAGTTAGAGTTATAATGGCGGCGAGAATATTCTCACCCGTCTCTAATAGAGTAAATGAAGAAATTTAGTTACTTCTTAATTTCTTGATTAGAATTATAAAATGCTCTAAATAAACTCACGATCTTCGATAATCACGTCATCATTTTCTCCATAAACCTTCTGACAGTTGTCCAAGGATACCTTCTTGAGATTAATTGTCTTCAAAGTCTCCAACTGCGGACCTTGCATCTGTATGTAGAATATGACAATGACGCAAAGGAAATTAGAAGCATAATATTTATTTAAATTGACTCCCTATTTTTCTGGCGGTAAGTCTCCATTACCGTAGGTAAACAGTTTACCTACTAACATTACTATGATTCGGTCTGAAAGGTGTTATAGCTAGTGAAATTATTGTAACGAGACTCAAGATTTTATGTCGCACGCGTTGAGCGTAATGTGATGCCGTAGATGTCAACCTAACTAGCGCTGCGTTGTTTTGTGCAGTCATGTCACTTACCATCAGGTGAACGAACTACCCGTCTCGTTGGACAATTGAATATTTTTTTTTTGTAAGAACTGATCGCTACGGAAATCTTTGTGAAAGGTCTGTCATTTCAGTTTGTAGGCTGATGATGATGGAACAAAATTAAATATCAGCCATAAGACGTAGTTAAGGTTAGTTACTTCCTATTTATAATTATTAAGGGATAGTAATATTAGGTCTGTATAATTGGTGCTAAGGAATCGCTGGGCACCATTTCCTGATGGTAAAGTTACTTTTAACAATAGAAAGAACTTGATATGCTAATCAGCAATTTATGTCAAATTTGTTCTCATCTCCTATAAGAAGTTGGTAAAAACCTCACCGATTCGAAGCCCCAGCTGACGACCTTAAGACTTAGTCCATCAGGGATGTAAGTGTTCGGCGGGGGCAGGTATACGATGTTGATGTTACTGGAGATCGCGAGCGGCGAGCTGAGCACCGCGACCGCGATGTCAGCGGCGCGGGGGCTCTGCTGGTAATCAGGGTGCTTGATCACCTCGCGGACGGTCACCACCGAGCCTCCGGACATGCTGTTCGTTGAACCCGCGCGGATCTCCAAACTTGAAAGAACAGCTCCACTGTAACAATAAGACATTACTGCATAAGTTCCTTTCTGGGTTGCGATTCCTTTTCACTTCTTTCTTCTTACTGCTGTTTGGTCTCTTTTGCCGAAGCCCGTCTACTCAGTGTTTAAACTTTATTTAACTGTGATCCGGTTTAAGGGACGCAGTAGCTAGTGTAATTACTGAGGTAATCAACATGTTATGTTTTAGGCGACGAGCGTAATTTTATGCATTACATCATTATATCTAGCGCTGCGTTGTTATGGGCAAGCGTATCACACGTACCATCAGATGAACGTCCAGCTTATCTCCTCATTTTGTAGTACAAAAAAAATATGATAAATATATGAGTTTTAATTTTTTTTATATTTTTAAACAACTTACGTATAGCAGTAAGCTGATGTGAGCACGTGCCAGGAGGAGATGAGGGAGCCGACGCAGCGCTGGACGCGCACTCCGGTTGCCGGGAAGGTATACACCAGAGACACTACACTCGGGAAATCCTCGATGATGATCGGCCTGCCGCCAACGAGCCTGCTATCCGGCGCCGAATACGCTGAAAAAGAAAAGCCTGTTAGAGAAGCTGTGAAGCAGAAACAAGAAGACTAAGAGCCGGTCTACTCGAAGGCAATATTTAATGCGGCACAAATAAATCAGTTTCTAATACTTTACATGAAGTTATATAATTAACCTTTACGTATAATAATAATATTCGAAGGTCTCATTAACCAGAGATCATCTGTGCAAACATTACTGTGATGTGGTGTAAAGGGCGCTGTAGCTAATGATATTTAACATCTTATGTCTCAAGGCGACGAGCGCAGTGTGGTGCAATGAATACCATCTTAACAAGCACCATGTTGAAATGGTGAGCGTATAACTTACCATCTGGTGAACGACCCTCTCTTCTCGCATTGTGTAAGATCTTTACAAACATCATCAGCCGATAGACGTCCACTGTTGGACATAGGCCACCCCCAAAGATCTCCACAGAGTTCATTGAGGGGAATTAGGCCTTCGCCCACGACACCAGCCCAGTGTCTGTCATTCTGATGAGGCTCCGTAAGATATTGGGCGGAACACCTTATCATTAGTTACTTACCATAGTATATACATCCTCACAAGTATAACTCTTGATTATGAATATTATTTTTAAACATTCACCGATCAATTAAATAAAGCACACTTTTAATAACACCCCGGATGTTTATATTTTTAACAGCTGACTTTTACCTGATGATAAGTGTTAAGTACCTGCTCATAATATGATTTAGGATGACATTAAAGAGATCTTGTCTCTAAGGCGATGAGCGCAATGTGGTGCTGTGTATAACATCCTAACTAGCACTATTGTTACAGGCAAGCGTATCACTTATTATCAGGTGAACGTTTCGCTCGTCTCGTCGGCTAATCGTATAAAAAAAAAGTGTACTATTACCGCCGTTGTCATGAGATGAGGTATTGCATCTCATCACTACAGTAACTTCGTTGATCAATCACCAGTAAAGTTTACCAACTTGCACCATTATACCAGATAAAGCAATGGTTTATGAACTAAAAAAACAGTAAAATTTTGGCAGACAACATATATATATGTATATATTAAACAAATATATATTTTTTTAATTTTACGAAACAACGAGACAAGCGGGATGGTCACCTGATAGTAAGTACCACGCTTGACCACAATGTGGCGCTAATTAGGATGCACACTGCAGCACATAGCGCTCGCAGATAAAGCATAGTATAGAACAACATAGCATGGACAGAGCATAGTAATGTTTGGATAGTACTGCTTGACTGCTACAATAGACGCTGCAGTAGTACCCACACGGTTTGTACCAACAGAGACCTATCACCAGTTATAATGTATAATAAATCTACTTTAATATATGTTGATTTATCTCCCCATAGGAACCCCTACAAACTACGACCCCTGTAGTGCCAATAATAAAAATAAAACAAAGAAGCTGGAGAATAGAAGGACAAAGATGTTCCAGGGGATGCTTTCATGATTTTCAGATATTCCAGAAAGATGACTGTCTTCACTTCGGAGGATAGGAGAAACGGAGGACAGGAGAACGATAGACAAGAGAGGTATGAATGAGGAGAGGAATATTAAAGAGAGAAAAGTATGAATGATGAGAAATAAAAATAATAAGTAAGTAAAGTATAGAACAATAAAGATGGTAAATGTGATGATGATGATAAAAATTAAAATGTATTGATGGTAAATGAAATAATGGATAATGTACCTCCCTGACCCAACACACGCAGGGAGAATATTTAATATAAAAAAAAAGTGAAAACCCCTGTAGTGCCAGGCGGTACCGGAAGCCGTGCTGACTGTGAGGTTAGAGGAAGTCAGATGTGGAAAGCGCAGGATCAATCGGATGTGGAGATCTTGTGGTAGGACCTCTGTCATGCGGTGGACGTCTGTCGGCTAATGATGATATGTTAATAAATTTTCTAACATAAGACTCACCAGCGCAGATGAGGACCGTCAGGGTTAACACAGTTTTAACCAACATTTTGTGTATGTTTAGGTTTGTTTGATGTTTAGTAAACCTAACGTGACTGTGTGAATGACTTTGCAACTTAAAGCCTTATAAAGAAAAATGTTCGTCATCAAAATTAATCTAAACTTGTTATAACTTAACATCAGCATACACACGGGATGTGCAAAGCATTATTCTGATATACAACATGAAGGCAACCTGATGGTAAGTGATACACCTACTTACATTCTGCATCACATTATGCATCACCTGAGACATAGAAAGGTAAGTCTCACACTAGTAATTACATTAGCTATAACGCCGTTCAAATCGGATCACAGCAATGTTTGCCCAGTACTATTTGTCAGCAGCAATAGGCGCTGCGGAGGTACCTACCTAGACGGTTTCCAGCAACAGAAGCATTTTTTTACTAGTCTTCTGGGGGAAGTCAGGGTTATGTCAGATTCTTACACACTAAAACACCCCTCGGTGGTCAGCATCAGTGCATTCGGAGAGGCTCCGGGATCTCTTATAGAACGAACCGGTGCCTCTCTACACTTTGTGTTACGTCTCTGAGGAGGAACTGGAATGAGCTAGAGCCAAGAATTTGCTGGACGCATAAAAGCTTATATTCTATATTCTAGCAAGCTAAATTATAACGGTGTTGCTATAATACTCTTATATTACCAGTGTTACCATCAGGTCTAGAATGGATGAAGAACGCCAAGGTGAGGCTGTGAATATTTTTGAAGGAGACTTATCGAAAGGCAATACGTAAAATATTAAGTATTTATAAATCAACATTTAGATTAAGTTTTATTGAAAAAAAAAAAGCTTAATAAATAAAATAGTGTTTTCTTTGTTAATTTTTAAACAACCTGTATAAATATATATCATTAATAAATAGATAAAGTATGGCAACACAATCTCTCACGTAGTATTTATCAAATTCAAATCGTTTAAGCGTTAAAACTGATAAACTATCAACTGGAGATTTACTAATGAATCTTATCGGTTGCCTTGGAGTCCTGACCTGCACCTAGGTCAGCTTTGGATCACACTCCAAAGAGCTACAAGTCTCTGTTGCCACAGACCGTCTAGGTACCACCGTAGCGACTATTTCTGCCGACAGACAGCACTGTACAAGCATTACTGTGTTCCGGTTTGAATGGTGTTGTAGCTACTCAACTTACTGACCTGATGAGCACAAGGTGAAGCAATAGATTACATAACTAGGTATCTAGCACATTATAGTGTATCCTAAGCACAGTAACATTCACAATAGGTGGTAGGTCTCTGTTTTACTGGTAGTAGTTCTCTGTTGCTACAGACCGTCTAGGTACCACCGCAGCTTCTATTGCAGCCGACAGACAGTACTGTGCAAACATTACTGTGATCTGGTTAATAGGACGCTGTAGCTAGTGAAATTACTGAGGTAACGAGACTCAACATCTTATGTCTGAAGGCGACAAGCAGCAGAAGAACTTGGTGCAGTGTATATTATTCTAACGCCACGTTGTTATAAGTGAGTATGTCACTTCGTCGAATGAAAAAAGTAGAAATAGTATTAATGGAACCTTTGCGAGGCTCGTTGTGCACTATCTGTAATACATTATAAACCCCCAAACTATATTAGACTTACCCTTAATTAAATTAAAAATAAGTTAGAGTTTATTATTGAGTAAAGCATGTCATAGGGTTGATCAGAATTTGAATGATAATGTGTGGAAAAAAAAAGAAAAAAGCGCTCATTCTCAAGCAGTGTTAGCACTTATAGATATGTATATATCTATATATACATAACTATTTATATACATATATATATTCAATGAAAATAGGTTTCAATTGTTCGCCAATCACTTGAAAACTAGTGAACGTGTCGACACCGGAACGTAAATATTCGGCGCGGAGTGATTTGTAGATGATTGCAAGCTATTCACTTCTTGAATTTCGTAGCACCATTATCATTTTATTTATAGTTAACGTCTATTAACATTTTCATTTCATGTTATTTGTGGGGGTGCTATAGTAACGTTAATTTTATATTATATATAGTAGTTGTTACCGCTCGCTTTGCTACTTGAACTCTCTTTGGGGAAGGAATTTTCTATTATAAATTTCGTTCTTAGCTGACCTCTAAATGGCAGAAGCAATATCTCAACTAAATTTTGAAGGTTTACGATGAGTCACGGTATCTCTGGATATTTCCTATATATCCAGAAATAAGATATATTTATACCGCCGTGTTTTGTGTGCCTATTCAACTCAAGTCTAGTGTATTTAATATTCAATATGTGAATGTATGATCCTACATTAAAGAAAAATCCAGCGCCATATGACAATCAGGCGTATCACTTGCAATCAGGTGACCGTCATGTTCATTTCATTGCTTCACTTAATAATAATACATGCGGGTAGATAATATTTTACCATTACTAAATCGCGATATTGATATTTTGGTTTGCATTTGTACTAATAGTAAAGAGTTAAATATTGGTACGGGGTCAGCTGCCGCGGGAACCAGTCCGGCCAAGCTGGTCATGAGTTGGCTTTCGCAACCAGTTATACACAGCTTTAATACGATAGTAGTATGACACCTCGCAACGTACCACATGGTGAGCATCCACAACCCTCATCGGGTTAACTCGACCCCACTTTTTAATGTTTTAAAAGTTTTCTTCGGTCTCCACATTCATTTTTATCCCCACATAGTTGTAGTGATGGTGAAGACATCCTAACATCTTCCACACGAACAAGAAATTACCTTCAAACTATTTAATTCATTTTTATATTAAAGCATAGGTATTTTTATTCGACTAAGGTACAAGACGAGCGGGACATTCACCTGATAATAAGTGATACGTCTACTCATAATAACGTGGCGCCAGTTGAGATGATATTGCACACACATAAGATGTTAATTCATCTTACCAAAGTGAATTCACTAGCTAAAGCGCCTTTCAAATTACAACATGCAAACATTTGCATACTAGTGTTTACCGGTCGCTGTAGGCGCTGCGGTGGTACCTAGATAGTCTCCAGGAACAGAGATCTGCCACCAGTAAATGGCAGTGATGCTGTAAATAGATCTAAACATAATGAGCTGATCCTCTTAAAGTTGTGAACTATTATTGCGTCTCCATTTCGATTAAATATAAAATCCTAAAAATTTATGGACGAGGCATGTGTTGTTTTATTATATTATATATACATATATAGAATTCTCATATTTTCTTTTTTTCAACTGCTGGACTTCTGAAGATGGTTTTGGTAAAATCAATTTGTAAATATTATACATACTTTATGTAAATATGAGCGTTCTCTTACTCGCATTGCTTACTATTGCGGGTACAACTATTAAATATCAGAATTTTGTATTAGAAGAATAATAATATAAAATTAACCGAATATCTTAATGATCTCATTGTCGAAATTGAAGGTAGATTTAAAAGTTCTCAATCACGCTATCGGAGTTTTTGCGTATATAAAATGTATATACGAAGAAGGAATAGAGTACGCCTGGGGTCAGCAGCCACGAGATGAGCCCGTGTGCTGGTTGGCAGACGATAGGCCAGTACACGTTGACAATTTCCTCGCGGTGGGCAATCACAACCCTAATAGGGTTAACTCGACCCCCTTTTTTATAGTCTTTATAGATTATCAATTTCTAATCAAAAATCTGTTCCATTTAACAGCTCCGTCCTTCCCTTAACAAATATATACGTTCGTGAAACAATATTATTATTATTATGCCGAAATTTATTTTTATAATACGTTTTCAATATTTTATTTATATATATATATATATATATATATATATCGCTTAAAATAAATGTAAAGAAAAGCTTAACATAACGTACAACGAATTGTATTGTTTTAATGAATATTTCCAGTTTTCAGAATTCTTTTTTTTTTTTTTATTATTATCGTGTGTAACAAATTACTAACGGAAATGCACACCCCGTCGCCAAATTGGGCCGGTGTCGTTGGTAGTGTCGTATTTCAGTTCCTCCGCGACCCCCCGAACGGCGCTCGAATGACCGGGCCCATCTCGGGGAGGGGTGTGATGGAACCCTCCCGTTAAAAATCCCTACATGGCGACGCATCGGAATACGAGACGCATCACCTATGCACCCCAGGAACCCTCTCCAAGGGGGGCGCCAGCTCGACGGCCCTTGTCGGTCGCGGCGCCAGGTTCCTGCCGAGGAGCCATTCGGCGGTCGTGCGGTCGACCGCGTCCTGTCCCCTCGGCGAGCTTTCAGAATTCTAAATAACCTTGCTTAAGTAGAATATTCTAGAAAATACGGACCTGGATGGCCTAAACGCCTAAATACCAGTACAAATATTTTTTTAGTATTAATAAATATCTACTGCAATAAAGTTACTTTTATTATAAAAAATATTTAAGTACGATTTAATCGAATAATAATAATTAATGATTAAATTGTATAAAAAAAAATACTTAAATGATTTTTACTATGAATTGGATCTGCAGTACAGAAAATTAAAAAAAAAAGGAAAAAAAAAATATTGTTAACGTTGTATATATTTTTACTACTTAGTTGTAGAACATCGAAGTTCATCACTTCAACAGAGCTGAACTGTTTTTATAGAAGATTTCGCCAAATAGATATAAATGAAAGATAATTAAATTAAATATAATAAAAGCAATTGTCAAGCTTCTTTAACAATTATTGTTTTTATAAACTATAAGGTTAAATAGAACACTTTAAATCAAAAAAGGGGGTCGAGTTAACTCGATTAGAGTTGTGATTGCCCACCTCGAGTTACATTTGCCAACGAGCACTGGTAATCGTCTGCCAAACCAGTGCACGAGCTCACCTCGGGGCTGCTGACCCCCCGACGTATATAACATCGACCTCATATATATTGCTGACATTCGCAGAAACTTCGATAGCGTGATTGCAGTTTGTATCACACTACCCCCAATTTTGTCTGAGTATTGATATGAAACGGGAAGCAAATTTTATTTGCGGGTAGCCATAAAATCTTTAGCATGTCTTAAACTTATTATTCAATATCTAATAACTATACATCAAAATAGATTTAGAAAATTATACATAAGTTCCCCGCCCGCTTAGCTGGCTGTAACAAGGAATTAGACGGCAAATGATTTTTTATAGCAACCGTTACCACAGCAACGGCATAAATAATACGAAATGAAATGGTGTATAAAAGTTAATTAGAAATACAATAATGAAGATTATGTGAAATACAAAAAATAAATAAGCTAATATATAAATCATTTCGCGTCGAATGCTCATGTTCTCCCTATGCCAATATCTTTACTAGTTTTCACGTGTTTGGCAAACAAATAAAGATCAATGTCATCATATATACATAAAGATTTTCTTTTTATTCTTTTCACTTTGCTCTTTATGACGTTTAGGAAAAGTTAAATTTACCACTTAGTTATGGGGAGTATTTAATGTACTTTAAGGTATTTAGTAACTTGATAAATAGCCATAGTATTTGAAATTGTTACAAGAGCCATCTAGCGTTGAAATTTGTAATTACGGATACGTAAAGAGAAAGAGAAATTTTTTATATATAATGAAAAAAGTATCTTTTATTCGCCAATCACGTGAAAACTAGTGATCGTATCAACACGGAAACATAAGCATTGGACGCGGAATTATTTGTAAATTAATGTTTATAGGCTATTTTGTTTAAA
Organism: Troides oblongomaculatus; assembly: GCA_029032895.1. Taxonomy (NCBI): domain Eukaryota; kingdom Metazoa; phylum Arthropoda; class Insecta; order Lepidoptera; family Papilionidae; genus Troides; species Troides oblongomaculatus. The sequence continues at coordinate 1,672,135 of JARDWC010000151.1, forward strand.
TCATAAATATTTCATCATTTTATTTATAATTAACTTTTATAAACTATTTTATTAGGTATTATTTATGCGATTTCTATGTAACGGTTGTTATATAAAGTCATTTCCTGTCTAACTCTATATCACGGCCAGCAAAGCTGAGGACAAACAGCTACTGATATTTAACATAATCTATTTATGTGATTATTCAGTTTAAAATATGATATATTCGATAACTCGCAATCTACTTTAATTTAATTATATTATTAAACAGGTGGCATGAAATTTTAATTATTCTGAAGTTAATAGGTTATTAGAGCATTTTTTTTATTGTTAGAAGGATCATGTATATAATTTTTATATTACTCATTCAATGTCTTACTGTGACTCTTTTTAATACGTTTAGCACGTCAAAACGTTATAAATTTTACCACTACCCATAAATAAATTTTACTTACCTTTTCATATCAAATTGGGGGTAGTATGATGCAAATTTTTAAATCACGCTATCGAAGTTTCTGCGAATGTCAGCAATATATATGAGGTCGATGTTGTGTACGTCGGGGGGTCAGCAGCCCCGAGGTGAGCTCGCGCACAGGTTTGGCAGATGATTACCAGTGCACGTTGGCAAATGTAACTCGAGGTGGGCAATCACAACTCTAATTGAGTTAACTCGACCCCCTTTTTTGATTTAAAGTTTATTTATTATTGAATAATATTGTTTATAATAACATAATTGTTAAAGAAGCTTGACATTTGCTTTTATTAGATTTAATTTTTTTTTTTTTCATTAATATTTGTTTAGCGAAATCTTCCTTTAAAACAGGTCAGCTCTGTTGGAGTGATGAACTATAATGTACTACAACTAAATATTAAAAATTTACATTATTCAGTTTAATTAATAAATAAATAAACATAACGTTTACATTATTCAGTTTTCTTCCTATTTTATGAAATTTTACTATGTATGTAATTCACAGTAAAAAGATATTAATTTTTTTTTTAATATTTCAATTAAGCGACGAGACTACGCAGACATTCACCTGATGATAAGTAATACGCCCGCCCCTAACAATGCGGCGCTAGTTAGGATGGCATACATAGCGCTCGTTGCCTTAAGACATAAGATGTTGTCTCGTTACGTCACCCATTTCACGAGGTACAGGGCGCTTTAAACCGGAACAGCGTAATGTTTACACACGAACTGTTTGTCGCCTGCAATACGCACTGCGATGGTACCTATCTAGACGGTCTCCGGCAGCAGAGGTCTACCACCAGTGAATTCAACTAGATTTATCCATGTATTGGCAGATTTGAATTTTAGGACATCAAGTACACTTTGGATCAGATGGATATTTAGTTTATTCTAGTAAATTAAAAAAAACATCTAATATTAATAAATATAGGTATGAAAGTTTTTATTTTGTTATAATATACTTACCCGAGTTTTATTATTATTGTTTCAATGTTACAACAACATTGATGTGGGTCGTTTGAAATCAAAGAACAGTGTATTGACTAAATACCAAGGTTTTTATTTATCAAAAAAGTAATCACAGTTTAATCGAACTTAAAAAAGTAAACAAACATAATGTTTAATGTAATGTTTATGTTATTTTATAAGCATTAATATAATTTAAAGTACGTTGTGTATACAACTGCAATTATGATTTCAATAGATTAAAATACAGTAGTTGATTAACCAGCGATAAAGAGAAAGTTCTCGATACTATAATATATCTATATATAATATATTCGCCAATCACGTGAAAATTAGTGAATGTTCGACAAGGTAACATGAGTATTCGACCCGGAATGATTTGTAGATGGTTATAGGATATTTATCTTTCAAATTTCATAGATCCTTCATCGTTTTATTTCTTATTAAATTTTATATACATTTTCATTTGGTATTATATATGCGGTTGTTATAGGAAGCCATTTTGCGGTTGCTCTCAAGGAATATTTGAGAAAAATTTCAATTTCTTATTTCATATTACTGTTTTTGTTGTTTTTATTGAAAAGTATGTATAGACATATGTCAGAGTTCAATAAGTTAAGAGTTAACTATTAAACTGTCCAGTTTAGTAGTTAACCGATTTTACTCTGACGGGTGTACCGGCGTCGGCGAAGCCCGCAGAAGGTGCGGTGGCGACGCTCATGATCCAGTCGGTATAGCGGTCGACCCTGGAGAACACGTCCGGGTGGTCGTCGCTGCCGCACTCCTTATAGATCGAAGAGATGCCGACTATCACCTGGTCGATGACCATTGGGGCGCCCGAGTCGCCTCTGCACGTCCCCACTAGACCTTCCTCCGCAGCGCAGATGACAGCTACACGGCGGTGAGATTTATAACATATTACTGATCTTCAGTTTGAAGGGTGTTGTAGCTGTAAAATACTGGGGGTAACGACTTAACATAAAGTTTCTCAAAGCGACCAGCACAATGTATTGGTGTTTACACCGCCCTAAGTAGAGCTACCTTGTCATTATCGAGCTAAACACTTACCATCATATAAACCAATCAAAAAACATTTTGTAGTTAAATATATCATCATCAACTGGTAGATTGACAGCTGGACAAATACATCTCGTAACGTTCTCGACACCAGTTGTTCCTGTGTCTGTAGCAGCTTTTAGCCACCTTCACCAGTTTATCAATCTGCGTATGCGTCTACCACTTGAGACCTCACACTCCCTTGGCCATAAGTCTTACCAATGTGCCTTGCCCTTTGCCACTAAACGCTACCTATATCATCGGTAACTGTGCTAAATGACTACAATATGTGAACCATCCAATTAATACTAACGATCGTCAATCACAACGGAGTCGTCTCCATCGTAAGCAGCGGCGCAGTCCGGCAGAGCCACCTTCTTCAGGATTATAGTTTTCAAATTCTCCAGCTGAGCGCTGGTTTCCTGTAACAATTTAGTTGCTTGAATATAATAATAGACCTTATTTTTGTCGAGGAGGAAACCTTCGAAAAGTATCCTGTTTATGGGGTGAAAGGCAGGGTTATTTGGAATTTTTGCCCTTCAAAACCCTATCGATAATAATCTTTAGTGCTTTATAAGAGAGTCTGTGATCCATGGCGGGACCTAACAGTGCAAGCCACAGACCTAGGATGCTTATACCGCTGTTATTCAAACACCAGACTAGTATTTGAAACGTGGAGCTGCTGCCGGTTCCCTGGATTTACTTTCTTTTAATGATGCGCAAAAGGTGGAGTGGTGGTGAGGATGATGTAACCGGTCCCTCGCGCGGGGAAACACATGTATAAGTCACCTTTCACGTTATCGGATGGCACGGACGCGTTATCTTTTAATATGTTTATCGGATTGTAATTAATGATACAAGTATAGATAATGTCTTCACAAGGATGAGTAATATATTTTATTTGATAGTAGTATTCACCACGATAAAGCGTTGCTATGATTAAGGAATAGGAACTCCAAAGCAGTGTGGAGCTTACATTTGCTACTATTAACTACGTCTGTCGCCAATAAATACTGTGCAGACATCACCCTTTTCCGCTTTAAAGGGTTTTGAAGTTTAATAAATATTATAATTATTAAAGGTAACACTACCATAAGTCACAAGGTAATGAAGGAAATAAAATAAGATCTTTGAATATGAAATCTAGTCGTGTTACTATTTTCAGTTGCAACACTTACCATAAATATTGAGCAGTAGTTTGTTGTTGAGACATTGTTGTTTAGAAACTAAATAACAATAATAACTCTGAGTAAATTCAAAAGCTATGTCTTCTAAATTGATATGAATATGTACGTATAACGGGTGTAAGGGGTCCCGCACAACAACTTCCAACTTCCTTCCAACATCCTACTAACAAATGAGGCTCTGGCTTCCACCAACCCGCATTGGGTCATCGTGATGGAAAATGGCCCAAATCCCCTGCTATAAATTCTTACCCGTTCGGGGTGAGAATCTTTGAGGGGAGGGCTATGTTCGGGCTATGTAGACATTTATCGGCTGATGATGATGATGATGATTATATACGAACTTGAAGGATTGAGCTAATTAGAAATGAGTGTCTAATTTGTTCTATATCTTATATGGATTAGAGAAAAACCTCACCGATTCGAAGCCCCAGCTGACGACCTTAAGACTTTGTCCATCGGGGATATAGGTGTTCTGCGGGGGCAGGAACAGGGTGTTGATGTTGCTGGAGATCGCGAGCGGAGAGCTGAGCACCGCGACCGCGATGTCAGCGGCGCGCGGCCTCTGCTGGTAGTCAGGGTGCTTGAAAACCTCGCGGACAGTCACCACCGAGCCGCCGGACATGCTGTTCGTTGAGCCCGCGCGAACCACCAAGTTATCAAGGTTGGCGCCGCTGAAAGCAAACTCCTCGATTTAAACACTTGTTTATAGATAGAATCTGAACATATGCATCTTAAAAGGCCTTTGATTGTTATGATCTGTGATCATATAATTTAATATAGACTAATGGTATCTATGGTTCTACTTGATGGTAAGCGGAGATAGTTTTTAATAGTAACGCACTAATTTAATAAATATTCTTCCTTTGTCTATAACCTATATAAACAAGGTTATGCATGTCGTCAACGAGAGTGATTGAAACGTTCTTGTTACTTTGTATCCTTTAATAGTACAATATACCATAAATAAGTTCATGATTGTTTATGTCAGAATAAAAAAAATAGTAATCTTTTGATAAAAAAAAGGTACTCACGTAAAACAGAAGGCCGAAGTGAGAACATGCCAGGAAGAGATTAGGCTGCCCACGCAGCGCTGAACCGTTATGGCAGGGTAGCTGTATACCAGGGCTACTGCGTAAGGAGAGTCTCGGATCGTGATGGGGGTTCCACCGACTATCCTGCTCTCAGGTGCGGCAGACACTATGAAAAATTTATAACCTATTATTCTTATTTGCTGACTCCAATTAATTTTATAAAACGTATACCTACATTAGAACATTTTGCTAAGCAAGGAGATGAGCCACACCCTCATCTGATGGTAAGTGAAATGCCTACAATAATAAGGTGCTAATTTGGATGATAAACCATACATATCATACTCCACATTATACTCTTCTGTTTGATGAGTAAAACATTAAATTTCGCTAACCGAGTGAAGTAACTATATACAAACTCTTTCAAACCGGAAATAATATTCTTTGAGTGCCCGTTTAGCGGTCTCTATTTACCACCAGGTAACTTACCACCAGTGAAATGTCAGTGCAGCTTATAGAAGGTTTTCACTTACCGGCACAGGCAAGGAGCAGCGCTAGACCCAGCGTTTTGAATGCCATTGTTGTCTATGGAGCTGCTGGAGGTAGCAAGGACCCCTGGCTAATTTTCTCAAGTGTATATATATATGGATCAATGACCAGCTCCATTCATATCTTAATATCATTCGATAGGTAGCTACAGGGTGTTTTAATTACATTTATTCTTTCACGCATCATTCAAACATTTTTGATAGTTTATCACGACTTCATCAAAGTCCAAACAATTGCTTGATAGAAGTATGTGGTAGCTAATTATAATAAGATACTAAAGTTTAAAATAACCGTGTTCCCGTTTGAAAAGTTTTGTAACTTACATTCATCGTGTGTAACTAAACTCTTTTTATTTATTCATAGAGCAACGCAAAGACAATGAACGCAATGTAGAGTTATTTAAACATCATAACCTGGCATGGTTATGGTTAAGGACAAAAGTATCACCTACCATCGGCTGCTTTTGTTCAACCCTTCGCTGTGTTGCTTAAAAATAACTTTATAATACTGTGGTTCTTCGAAAATTAACTATCACTTGTTCGTCCTCCTGCCCTTTTCCCAGCTATGTGGAGTCGGCACAGTATGAACTTTTCTTCCATATCCCTCTATCAGCCGTCACATATGAATTCACACTCTCCTTACACGTCATCTTTCACACAATCCTTCACACTAACTAAAAATTAACTATCAATAGTAACATTAATTCTTCTCCACGATAGTCAATCATCGTCATCAGCCAATAGACATCCACAGATGGACATAGAACTCCCCACATCGATTAAGCAGGGATTCGTATGAAGGGATATTTTTTCATTGACCTTGCGTGTGGTGGTTCAGGGATTGTTTACTTATCGTTAACCACCTCTTAATTTGTTTACATTGGTTTGTTCAACTCATTATAGTATCTCATTCAGTCCTTTCTTGCATTCTCTTCTCATCTATCACACTTCATATCTTCTATCATTCTTCATCCCATATCCTTTTTTCAAATTTCACACAAGTGAAGACTATCGACTTTCCTCCTTTTTAATGTCCTGAAAAAGACCTGCTAATCATGAAGGCATCTTTATTCTATTTTACCTTTTTAACTTGTTCTAGTGGGGTACTTACTATCGTTATCTTACGTTTTAAGCGACGAGCGCAATATAGTCCTGTCTTCCTAACTAGGGCGTTGTTATGTGTGAGTATCACTTATCATCAAATGATCGTCCCACTCGTATCGTCGTTTAATTGAATAAAAAAAAAGAAAGTTATTTCGCCAAATAAACCAGAACATGGGGTTCGCTCTTCTGGATTAGTGTTTTCATCTGATATAAATTGGGACGGCAGCGAAGATAAAAAAACATAATTATATAACATAACCGATTATTGTATGATACATTTGACAGTAGTGACAATGAGGATGTGAATGGTGAGCTCCAGCTCTCATTTCCTGCCATATGTTCTCAGCTGTAACACAGTAATGATGCTATGGCGGTAGATTTAAGAACATTTTATTACGATTTACAAACACTTCAATCTCAACGTGTGATGGAGGAAACGAATCAGGCACGTCAGTGTAACAAGACAAGGATTTAACCACTGCGTGACAGCAGTCGTGTATGATAAGGTTTGTGATTATTAAAGGATGTTACAAAAAGATCACGCCATATACAATATTTAATTTACCTATATAGATAAAGCGCGACTGTAATCTCACGTACAGTTTATCATTGAAGTATTATTTGATTATTGGTATTAAATTATTTTTGGATCTGCTACTAATGACAGCTTTTAAAAACTAATCTTATTTGCTTTGAGATTAGTAGCTTAAAAAAGAGGTTCCTAGAAAACCTTCTAAAGATATCTCCTTCTGTGGGAAAACAAAATTATTTCAGGTTTGTATCTCCCCCAACCTTAGTGGCCATCCTCAATGCGTTGCGGTACCTTCAACACCTGTGCTTCCTTACACTACATCTGAACATATCCCAGGGAAGGTCATAATCCTGCCCAACCCCCTTGCTTTGTAACCCAAAAACACTTTAAGTCGATTTCTACGACAGGCAAGGCATACCTTAGTCCAATTCTTAATTGCCGGGGACTATAAGGATGGATGTATTCAATTTATTACTCTTATTTTAGATACTATAATTTTCTGATAATGTGCGATGGTATTATTTTACCTCTAAAAAGAAGAAATCAAAACATATAATTGTTTTTTTTTTAATGTCCGAAAGAGAAATACAGATGTTTTCAAGTTATTATTTTTTTTTCATTGTTTTTTAATTAAGCGCAACAGTATATCGATACTTTTATCTTTGATCTAATTTTTAAAAGAATCTCTTTAAATACTTATTTATTTCGTGTTTAAAAATATAGAAATGGCGTGGCGTTATATACCAACCGATTCAATCAATCGAAAGTGAAAATAAAATTTCCTACATAAAAAATAACCACATTGAAAGTTTTATTTACACTGTGGCTATTTCCTTCCAGGTATGACATATTTCTTTAAGAGAAGAGTGAATAGACTCCATCACATTGTGCTCGTCGCCTTGGCACATAAGAGGTCAAGTCTCATTACTCCAGTATTTTCACTGGCGACAGCGCTCTCAATATCAAAACAGTAATATTTCTAAATTATACTTGGCGCCAAAAGTAGGAGCGGCACTGGTACCTACCTAGGTGATCTTCGGATCAAAATCTGTCATTAGTTAAAATTCTTCTAGACTAGTGCTCTTTTATGTTAATCTCATCAGAATGGTATGGAACTAGCTTTTAAATAAAAAAAAAGAAATAACTAAATATTTTTTGCTAAGAGGCTATAAATGAATTGCCCCGTCTTATAATACAAATTAAATTATTAAACATTTAAAGTAATAACGAAATAAATAAATCCTACTTAGATTTAGATTAAAATTTAAATTATTATTTAAATAAAATTTTAATTCATTTATAAAATTTTTACATTAATTGCAGACACGAGCTCAATACATTAAATATTATATTTACTTTTGAATCGATTTAGTTTATGACTACTACTTTTCACCATTCCCGCCATAAATTTAAGTTTAAGAAACCATTCCTTACCATTACCAAAAAATTCATCAAGAAATTTGGAAGTATATTCTTATATTGTGATAACTTTAATTACTAACAGACATAATAAAAACGTAAGGTAAAGTATACATACAAAATAATATTAGCGGAAACCAAACATAAGTTCTTTCATCATCATGGTATTTCGAATAAAATTTAGTAAAAATTAAAAACATAGCGATTAATTACGTTTTATTAAACACATTTTATCTTTAACTTCAAGACAAGACTATAATTTAGGTAATTACTACCAATTATGCTTTTAACAAATAAATGAATTATTGTTCTTTTTACATTTCTGGTTTTGTAAAGAATTTTTTAATAAATGTTAATGTTACTCATTGTATGAAGTTTGGTTTTAATATTAATAAAAGAAAACAACGGGGTTTCATCAAAAAATATATTTATTATAAAATATATGTTAATTTTAATACTTGTTCGTGATCTAATGTTTATTAGGGTAAAAAGAATAGTGTACTGGTATCACCGCGCAGTGGCGCGCCTATGTGCTACACCGGAGTGCGGGAGCGAGTCGATCGCATATGACTTGTCGTGTGTCATTGCAAGTCAAAGTTTACTTGTTTTTCTTTTATAATCGCTGTAATTCCCTTTAATTATCAAGTGTTTACATTTGTGTGATTATGTGTAATCATATCGTGTGTTTCCGAGGTGTATGATAAGGGTAAGCTATCTATTTTTTCAATTGAACATGTCAGACGGTGGCACTAAAAAAAACTATCACGTTTTCTTATTAGAAAAAGTTTTAATTTAATAAATTGTAAATGCATTGCTGATCTCAAATTCAAAAGGTTAATTGAAATATTTTGTTTCAAAATTTAATTAAATATTCAGTAACAGATTATTTAAAAGATAATTTCTTTTGACATTGATGTTAAGTTACAATCAACTGTTTTAAGTTAGTTACTGAGACCGGTTCACGAGGTTTAAAGTTTGTATAACTAAATGGAATCTTACTAGAACCTTAAAACTTTAATAACTCGACCATAGTAAGGTTAAAGAGTGACGATTTGTGATAAATGTATTTGCGATGTGTATTCTTGCGCTTAAAAATTTAATATATGAACTTCGTACGGAGGAGTCGCGATTTTTTTTACAAAATAATAATGAATAATTACATGTAACATTGACGTGTTATTTTCAATTGTGTATGTAATCATTAATTAATTTATTAAATAACTTTTGAAATCATACAATTTAAATAACCTAAACACAAGTGTATTTAAGGTGACCTTCAAATAATTTAATTTAGCAAGTAATATTTCTCAGTGGTATTTATACACTTAGTCTTTTATTTCTTTTCTTTACATATATTTTTTTGATTAATTTTACTACTTTTTATAGATCTTATGCATGTTGATTACTTAAATGTAATCATTGTTTTAAAATTCATGCATTTACATGAATCTAATTCATTTACACAGTAAACAAAGAGAAGCAAATGCTTATGCAATGACATAATTAATAATGAGAGTATGTTACTTGTGGGAACATTTAAGAAAACAGTGAATAGGTTTCTTCTAGACCAGTGTCCTTTATCATAAAAGACTGCTTATCCAATTTTATCACATGGAATTTTGGTCAAGTGCTAGTATATCAAAAATAAATACTAGTAATCTTAAATAAAAAAGATATCTTCTACCACTACCCACACATCCACAATTCATTTATTATTAAGATCATTTGGAATAAATTGCTAAAAACTATCTCACAAATTCCTATGTAGTGTAATTTGATAGTTAGTTTTTGCTGATTGGCATCTCTTACATTCAATTTATATTTTGTGATGGATCAACATTATTTTAGTGTCAGACAACATTTATGACTTAATAAATGTACACATTGAATTTTAAGTATTAAGTCCAATATGTACAATATTCATACAACATTCTTATAATGTGCTGACGAGAATGTATTATTTATATGTTTCTGTAATATCAATCTATTCTAAAGTAGCAAATAAACAGTACAGCAAAAAATATAGTTAATATTCCTTATGAACGATGACAGCAGTAAAAATGAAATAGATAATTATCTTTAGCTTAAACTAGACTTTCGAGTTTCATGCAATTTTTATAGTATGTAAAGATCAGAGGCCATTAACATGTGTTTTGAAATACAATAAGGAAAAACTCAAATGTATAGATACCATCTATAATAAGAAAAATCAAGAATAATAAGGTAAAATATAGTGGTTAATATTATTAATAAATAATAATATTAATTAATGGTGTTTGAAAAAAGTATTGTGAGGTAAACACATTGTTTTTAAGTAACTACATGCATTATTAACTTTCTCTCTAAAGCAACTTATCCTTAACTATGTCCAAGATATAAAGGTTTTATATTTACTTACAGGATTTAGATTATCACATGATTATTTGTATTTATTATTTTATATATATCAATAAAGATTATGTGGGTATTATTAAAATAAATAATTATTTATTTTAATTTTTTTTTAAAGTTTTTTTACTCTTCACTGCTGATATGCATTGCTAATATTGCTTAATATCTTCAAAAGTTAAATTAAAAATATTTCTCTATACAAACAAATCATGTTTTAGAAATGTAACGTTTAATTAAAGTAAATTCTAATTCTTCATTCATATTACCAAATTTCTTGATTATATTGAACCAAGAATTTATGAGATCCCCATACATTTGCCATTAGTGATCGTACTAAGAACATTTAGCTTTTTTTGATTGGTAACAAAACATTAAATAAATAATACAATTTTTTATCTAAGAAGTTGCATACATTAGCATAGTTTAATTAATACATTGTTAATCGTTCGGTATGATTTTTGCAGACATTTTTTTTATAACTATATTTGATGGTTTTTGTAATGTTTAATCATACCATGACAGTATATCAAAACAACCATCTGATTATCAACATATGATTGGATGGAATAAGTTTTCCTATAGACACACACAGAGTTCAGTTTTATTTATCATGACATTCACAAAAATTTATTTCTCGCACTCGAGCTAAAGCTCATTATTCCTATATCAATACTATTTCTTTAAATGTATTGGTTGCATTATAAGGAATATCATCTATTAGAAATTAGATTTAAAAATTAATTAGCAACTAGTAAGTCATGATTCTTACTAGACTGTTTTTTGTGAAAGCAACTTGTGGTAGGTCTCTGTTGCCAGAGACCGTCTAGGACCTAGACTAGGTATATACACCGCAGTGCCTATTGTCGCCGACAAACTGATGTGCAAACATTATTGTGTTTGTCTCATCGTTTCCTGGAAAAAAAAAGGAAACCTTTTATTATTCTTTTTCATTTTTTTTTTGCCACAATACAGTTTGTAGTGATTTTAAAAGTTGCAGATCAAATAGTTATTTTCTGCATAGAACTGCAGTGTTGACGACAAAAAATTTACTTAACAATATCTGATTATAGAGTTCATGGTGATGCAGACAGCTCTCACGCACGTCAATTGAATTCCTGGACGCATTAATGTGACGTTGAATATTGCAGCCTACCTTCAGTTATTTGCAGTTGTCAGTTTATAATAATTTATTCTTATTGAGGTATTAAGACGCTGGTGGTAGGTCTTTTTTGTCGGCGACCGTTTAGGTAGCTACCGCCACTTGCCCTGTAGTCGCTGGCTATTAAGAAAAGGACTAATGTAAGCCCTGCCTGTTGTTAACATCATGAAAAAGTTTTCAGGTTCGCAGAATTTGATAGTGGGGGCCCATATTGAAACGGACTATACAGGGCGAGCATTTTTTACTATTACCAGCCTCAATATCAAGTAAGTTACTGGTAGTAGGTCTCCGTTGCCAAAATCCATCTAGTTTGTTACCACCGCAACGCCTACTGCTGCCGCCAATCAATAGTTTGCAAACGTTACTGTGTTTCGGTTTGAGGGGCGCTGTAGCTAGTGTAATTATTGGGGTAACGAAGCTTAAAATGTTATGTCCCAAGGCGACGAGCACAATCTCGTGCTGTGTAAATCATCCTGTACACATTTTTACGGGTTGAGGTTTATCTTATTTTTTATAAGAGCAAATGCATATCCGGTTATAAACATATATTATTTCTTTAGATCTTCATTAAAAAATTATCATCAGTGCAAAATTGAACAGCTCTTGGGTTGCCGATATAAGATTTCGTATTCTACCGAATCCGTTATAATCGCTGTCCAAATCTGGACGTTGGTGGTAGGACTCCGTTGCCGGAGACCGGCTAGGCAGGTACCACTGCAGCCCCTATTTCTTCTGCAAACCGGACTTTAGTAGTGTCCAAACATTACTAAATTCCGGTTTGAAGGGCGCTATAGTTAGTGTAATTACTGAGGTAAAGAGGCTTGAAATCTTATGTTTCAAGACGACGAGCTCAACGTGGTGCTGTGGATACCATTCTAGCTAGCGCCAGGTTGTTATGGGTGGGCGTATCACTTGACATCAGGTGAAGGACCTGCTCGTCTCGTCGCTACCTTCGCCCCGTCGCCCTTTTACCATCGGACGTATAGATAGACTGTAGACATTCATCCCTTCGTTGCGGATATTCTGCGGTACAAGAAAAAGCGGAACAGTTTGTTTTCATCCAGCTATAACGTGCAAGTTTCCAAGAGAAGAGTGGAAAGGATTCTTCTATACTAATGCCCTTTAACACCTAGATAACTTCACCGCTTTCCATCTGAGATCGTAGCTATATATTCTTAAAAAAAATCATTCACTTGGGTGCATTAATTATCAAACTTTTGATCAAATGTTGCCCGAACAGCTCAATCTGTTCGGGCCCGTACTGGATTCTAATTGGTGTAATAAGGCCCAGCGGCTGCGCGTACGCAGTCTGTTCGCTCTAATTAATTGTTTCCACTGCTCTAATGAATCGGTTCCCATGTGATTTTGTTTGATATACTTTCAAAAACGGTTTGGTAACATAATTTAGACTTTATTTTCATATATATATATATAGTCGACGTATAGTTAGACGTAGTGTTAGCAGGCCCCCACCAGGTGGGTTCCGACCATCTGGTGAAGGTTGCGGGAAGCACCACGATGCGAGCAGCGCAGGATCGATCAATGTGAAGATCTTTGGGAGAGGCCTATGTCCAGCAGTGGGTGTCTATCGGCTGATAATGAATGAATAATGAATATATAGTTAAAATAGATTTTCTTTGTTTGTCAATCATGTGAAAACTAGTGAACGTATCGATACGGGAAACATACCATTCGACTCGGAATGATTTGTTTTTTGAATTTCATAGATCCTTCAACATATTATTTCTAAACTTTTATGAACATTTTCCTTTGGTATTATTTGTTCGGTTGCTATAGTAACGGTTGCTAGAGAAAGTCTTTTGCTGTTGCGTTTGCTGTCAAGGAATATTTCAGACAAACTTCAAGTCTTATTATATATTATGGTGAGCAAAGCGGCGGGGAACATGTGTATATTTTATATTCCAAAACTTAAGTGCTTCACTTCTACCTTTCCTGCTGTAGTTTTTTATGTCATATAGACTAATGCTTGCTTACAATCTCACTTAAGAGAATGCGGGGATGTAATCTAGATGGTAATGATAATTAGCCTAGAAGATGCTTATTCACTCTCCTCATAATGAATCCTACGAAAACACTGACGTCAGTAGATTTGTAATCCATGTTGGTTCACATTATGAAGGACGAAGCGAAACGCCGTTCTAATGCGCCGAGTGGTGATGTAGTATGGGGTGATGAAACACAATAACATGTTAGTAGCTGTTGCTAACCTTAATATTGAAGATACAGACGCGTTTAGATAGGGACATTAAGTACGAGGAAACTTGAAACAAAATTTTATCGATTTCACTACAAGACTTCTAGATACAGTAAATTCGTTCTGAATAGATCTAAAATATTGAAAGCTGAAGATATATTTTGATGATGAGCTCAGGAAACCTGTTACTCAATTCCCAGTTGATGATGTAGTCTTCAAAGAGTCTAGTAATAGTATATTTTCAAGTGGAAAACGAAATATTATTGTCTCTAACTATCCTTTTAGCGCAGCGGATAACTGCTTACATCGTACTATGGAAGTCTCCAGTTCGATTCTGGTATTCCACGTGTAGTGAAGTTCTTGACAATAGAGTTTCTTTAAAATCCAGAATTAAATCAATTTCAGTCATAAACTATGTTGATATTTTAATCTAATGTAATTATACATATAACTATATTAATAAAGGTTTCACGTGATTGATATAAAATTACTTTCAACATCCACCGAAGGGTATTTACAGTTTGAGATAGACGTATCATGGATACGACTCTTAATGTCTTAAGTAGCATATGGCAACCCTAAAGCGAAACTTAGCACACAGTTAACTCGCCCTAATTAATTGCTATACCTGCTAACTAGTCCGGCCAGTAAGATTTTCTATTCCCGCGAACGTTTATAATTACTTTATTTGTACTATCCTATAATATACTTAGGTTTTGTTTATAAGTGCTACTGGTGGTAGGTCTCTGTTGCTCAGCCCTGTAGTCACGGGCTATTAAGAGTAGGGCTAAGGTATCCCCTGCCTGTACAAGGCGACTATTAGGGGTCCTCGGGTTTGTGGGCTTTGAGGGTGGAAGTCTTCAGAGCTCAACATGCGAGCCTTAGGAGGACGGCTAATGCATTGCCGTAGCAAAGAGTGGGTGCTAAGGAGGGCTTCACCCTTCCGTGGGATGTTTTAGCCAGAGTGAAGGGGGGCACTGGTGCTCTCCGTAGGAAATCCCGGAGACCCTCGTAATGCACTGAAGGAGACCACTGGGTCAACAAGGGTTTTAGTAAATAGAAGCCTTACATAACCTCTGTTGGTCTCTAAAGGTCTGTTGCCGAAAACCGTCTAGACACCACCGCAACTCCTATTGCAGCTCCTCCTAATGTGCAGCAAATATTACCGTGTTCCAATTTGAAGGGCGTTGTAACTAGTGAAATCATTGGGCTAACGAGACAACATTTTACGTCTCAAGGCGATGACAACAAAGTGGTGCAGTGTATATCATCCCAATTAGCGCCACGTTGTTGTGGCTAGATGTATCAGTTACCATCAGGTAAACGTCTTGCTCGTAGTTCCGTTTAATAAAAACAAATCAAAGACACTATGTGTTCCGGGGATGAAGATAACCAGAAGTGGTTGTAGTAGTTAGAAATTCTATACAGTCTTGACTTGAGTATTTGTCAAATATTTGTTACCGTAAAAAATTGGGTAAAAATATAATCTGTATGTTCATTTTAAACATGACCTTAAGGTTAATGATCATTGTAATCATTTTAGTATAATAAAGTTCTGCTCTATCGAAAAAGCCCTCTCTTTTCTCTTGTTCTCATTATAAATAATATGAAGTTCTTCATCATACTTTAGAACCTTTAGCTTGGTGCGGTCCGGTTCTAAAGATTTTTTTTCTCTGAGGACCATGAGCTTATGGAATGAACTCCACGCCATCGTATTCCCAAGGAGCTGTAGAATATGGTTCTTCAAACATGGTGTAATAAAGTTTCTCTGGAGTCAGCAACGTTATGTCATTACTGTACCTGATTACCATCAGGCGGGTCGTATGTTGGTTTTCATATTAGTGGTAAAAAATAGTATTAAAGGTATCCTAAGAACATAATGATTATATTAAATATTTCATAAGTACAGCGTATAACAATTAAACAAGTATGAAACTGCTAACGGCGGTCCCTTAGCGTCGCATTATAATTGGCTTAACGAGCTGCATCAGCTCCGTAGTGAATGCGGAGCTGTTCTTAAGTTCAATAGGTTTATTGAACGACGCCTTTACTGCACAATTTACAACAGAATATTTTTTTTTTATGTTTTTTAATGAAGTTTCCCTGTGTGATTGACATAGAAATGACAAAAAACAAATAGGTACCGTACCAATAATGACTAACATATGACTAGCTTTAAAAGGTAATGAACAGGGTATATCCTTAACAGCTGTTGGGGCAGTAAATCCTTGAGAGGTGGTAGTAGATGCAGTGTTGTCAGGCTCCACATAAGGTGGAATTAATATCAGGATAAAGCCCCAGGAATCTGATGAATGTAGGTAAGGCTGGACCATTCGATGTGTAGACCCTCGAAGGAAGTCCATGTTCAGCAGTCCGTGTCTTCTAACAATGTCATGTAATAGTTAACTTATTAATTATTAATCATATTTATTGTAGATATATTGCTCCTTTAATGTCCTTCCACATATAGAAGTCCATGATTCGATTCTGGACCCACAAGTAGAGTTTGATTAGTTATATGATGTTTTCGAACCTGCTAAAGCTGTTTCATATTGTAAATAAACCCCAATAATGATATCGCTGTTTTCCGACTGTCAAAATATGAGCGCTAGAGAACCCTAAGAGTATACTTCGCCATCCACGACGTCAAATGATAACATAAAATTATTAGTGTTTAGTCTCATGGCAAGTCTTTATGACATATCATTTCCATGGTCACCATACTTACGGATAGTCGAGAAATATTCCGATCACAAGGACTTCTCCTTGAGCTGCATACTGCTGTCATATTTACCTGCGCAGTATCCGCGGAGGAAGTGGCCAAGGTCAATTTTACTTATCAATTAACGTAACCCACTTAAAAACTCATTGAATTTTATGGCGACTAAATTTAGGGTTTTAAGGTCAAGTTGATGCTATATACAAAGCGAACAGTAATGTTACTTCACCTACCACTGTATCTCGCCACGTCTTATATTGACGTGTAGATAAACGTATTAAGTAAGACTACTTTTTTTCTTTTAAATTATGCAACGAGACTAGCGAACCGTTACCTGATGGTAAGGAATACTCCCGCTTGTAACAACGTGGTGCTCAGGATGATATATACTGCGACATATCGCTCTTCGCCTGAGGAATAAGATGTCGATTGTCTTTACTCCAGTAATAACATTGGCTACAACGTTCTTTATACTGGACCTGGCAGCAGCAATAGACAGTGCTTTGGTGGCCACGGAAAAGATCTCCGGCAATCAACCTACCACCAGTAAACCGAGAAAATGTTTAACCTAAATATCATAATATGAAGAATGAGGAAAATTCACCGCATATTTATGAAATTTGTTAGATAGCAGAAGTAATAGTTTGTAGGCGGAAGAAGATGCTTTACTGGTGGTAGGTCTCTGTTGCCGGCAGCCCTGTATTCTCAGGCTAGTAAGAATAGAACCAAGGTAAGCCCTGCCTGTTGTAAAAAGCGACTAAAAGGGTCTAGAAGTTTCACGGGCCTCGAGGGTGAGGGCTCTTATCGCTCAACAAGCGAATCTGCGTGGGACAGCGTATGGCTCAGCGATGGTGCCTAGGAGGGCTAGGCTCCTCAGAGACGTGTAACACAAAGTATAGAGAGGCACCGGTACGTTCTATAAGAGATCCCGGAGTATCTCCAAATGCACTGATGTAGACCATCAAGGGGGTTTTAGTGAGTAAGAATCTTACATAACTGACTTCACCTTCAGAAGCAGAGTTTCTTCGAAGTTTTCCCCCACCAACCAAAAGCAAAAAAAAATATCTCTGTAGCCGGAGACCGTAGAGAGATAGGAAGCACCTCAGCTCCTATTGCAGCCGACAAACAGTGATGTGGAAATATTACTGTGTTCCGGTTTAAATGCGCTGAAGCTAATGAAACGGGACTTAACATTTTATATCTAAAGCGACAAGTATAATTGAATTCTGTGTATATCATCCTCCTGTGTATATCATTCCATAGTGCCACGTTGTTTCCACCATTGGATGCGGGTGGCCCAGGACCGGTCTGAGTGGAAATCTTTGGGGGAGGCCTTTGTCCAGCAGTGGACGTCTTCCGGCTGATTGGATTGGATTGGAGTGCCACGTTGCTTTGGGCAGGCGTATCACTTAACATTAGGTGACAGTTCCGCATGTTTCGTTGCTTAATTGAATTTAAAATGTGATATTCCTCTCCGTTTATTGAAATATACTGCGGTTATACTCAGACGGTTCCTGCAACAGAGTCGTATCACTAGTCAGAAATTGTATTATTTTAAAAAGTTATCTCGCCCAGTTTCCGATGCAGGCGAAGGTGGTAGGAGAACAGAGCCAGTCTTCAACGCCCGAGTGGACTCACCAGAAAGCAAAAAATCCAGACACAATACACTCCAAGTAGTACACTTTTTTAAATCAGTCCGTGGATCTGTTTCCATGAGTCCAGTGTAAGATGAGCTGTAACAGTCAATGTGACTTTCGAGCGCTTAATATCTTCAGAAAACAGAAAATGTTATATAAGTGTTGCAGTGAAAGCGTTTTAACTGTGGGAAAACCCAAATAATGATGGCGACGGCGCGTCCGTTTGTTCAGCAGATAACGAGACATGTGGCGAGCGTTGACTCACGTTCAGCTGCGTTACAAAATCTTAGTACATTGGGCCACAAAAACCCGTGGAGTCGGATACACAGTTCCGATTACAGAAACCCTTTTTTTTATTGAGGAAATCTTGCATCGTCTCTTCTCTTTCTCTATCCTCGTCGCGACGGGTAAACGTTACTCCAGAGTCTTACTGGCTAAAATCTCACGGTTTCCTCTCCACAGCTTTGTCTGAAACTGGGGGAACACTTTGGCACATCACCACAGTTCTGGTAACATGGTTCTGGTAGTCCTCGACTTAGTATGGGGTTTCCCATGTCCGACCCAGGATCTTCTGCATGGAATGTATTATATACAACGTTCAATATAATGACTTATACGTATATATTGATCCATTCGCCTGATAGTAAGCGATACTCACGCTCAAAATAAACTTGTACTAGATAGATTGACAACACCACATTATGCTCGTAGCTTTGAATATGTTATTAACTCTATAATTTCAAAGGTTATAACGCCCATCAAACCGGAACGTGCTAACGTTTACAAATTACTTTTATTACGACGAAACAACGAGACGTTTAGCTCATGGTAAGTGATACGCCCATAATAACTTGGCGCCAGGTATGATAATGTACACATCATTATATTATACTCGTCGCAGATATAAAATGTTATATCTCAGTAAGAAATTTCACTAAACACAGCACCTTTCAAACCGTTACATAGTAATATTTGAACACATAACAACAGACGTCTAGCAGCAGAAATAGCAGCTGCAGTGGTATCTACTTATCTCCCAACAGTAAGTGTTACTGTGTTCCGGTTTGATAGTTACTGTAGCCAGTGTAATTACTGGGCTAATGAATCTTACATCTTATGTCTCAAGGCGACGAGCACAGTGTGGTAGTGTCCATCATCCTATCGCCACGTTGTTTAGGTATTACCTACCACCAGGTAAACGTACCGCTCGTCTCTTCGCTTCGTAAAATAAAAACTTAAGACAGTTGCAACGGAGACCCTTGACCAGAGGATCATCATCATCATCCATTTTTATTTAAAATGTGTGATGCTCTTTATCAATTCGCTTTTGTAATGGCCACACGGACATTTAATTTGTTTGTACATCTTTACGATCGGACAAGCGTCAGATGTTCCTACAACTCGCCGACTTTGAGCTGGACGCGCGTCTATGCCACTGTTGCCAAGAGCCCTACCTGGTAACCATAACTGGTACTCATAACACATAGATAAGACTGTCCGTACAATACACCGCCTTTTTTACAACTTGAACTTGGCGCTAGTTAGAATGTTACACTGCACCACATTGCCCTCGTCACCTTAAGACATAAGCTGTTTTCGATGCCCCAGTAATTATACTAGCTACAACGCCCTTCAATCCGGAACACTGTAACGTTTGCACACTACTATTTGTCGGCTGTTCGTAGGGGTGTAAGAATTCCTGCACAACAACTCACGAGACCCAAGCCAGCGTCACCTGCTCGTGATGCTGCTAATCAACAAACGAGGCTCTGGCTCCCACCGAACCCCATTAAGTCAGCGTGGTGAAAAATGATCGAAATCCCTACCCGATCGATGTGGGAATCTTTGGGGGAGGCCAATGTCCAACAGTGAAGTTTATCGGCTGATGATGATGATGTTCATCGGCTGCAATAGGAACCGCGTTGGTATGTACCTAGACGGTCGCAATAGAGCTCTACCACCACTTAGATTATTACCACTGGAATAACGAGATTGAATATCTTATGCCTTAAGACCGACGAGCAGTATGTGGTGTTGTATATATCATACTAATTAGAGCTAAAGGTAAAGCACATCACTTACAATTGAGTGATAGTCTCCCGTCGTATCTCCTTCAATCGAATATATAAGAAGGAAAATATTAGCAAAACCTATCTCGTCTACTGTTATGCTAGTAGAGTTCTATAACAACACTTCCGGTCGCTATTGTTTCATTTATTAACTGATTGTTGTTAAAAAAATAGCATATTTTATAACATTAAACACATAATGCTATATTATAACAGTTATATTTTAGCAGCTTCTACATCTTGATGGTTGTGTATAATATCCGTGAATAGATTTTTCTACGGCGCGATATATCACAAGCTGAATATAATAGAAAATAGATCAAAAGGTGTTTTGTTTGGCAGGAAATTGATAACAAACTGACAGTCCGTGACGTGACACGCAAAATAGTGTGTTTATAGGTGCAGGTCACTCCATTTTGTTTTATAAGAGATTTTGTAATGATTACGATAAGTAACATTTATTACGTACTTGCTTTTTTTTTCCTTTATTCAACGAAGCGACGAGACGAGACGACGTTCACCTAATGTTAAGTGATATTATAACACTTGTTACGATGTTGTACACTTAATTACTCTTTGTGACACAGGATGTTGAGTCTCGTTACCCGAGTGATAACAATTTAAGGGGTAGGTCTCCGTTCCTGAGCCCTGTAGTCGCGGGCTAGCAAGAATAGGATTAAGGTAAACTCTGCTTGTCGTAAAAGGCGACAAAAAGGGTTTAGGAGTTCCGCGGGCCTTCAGTGTGGGAGCCCCTTATCGCTCAACAAACGAACCTGTATGGGGGACAGACTAGAAGCCACTAAGCCACTCCTCAGACGTGTTCAAACACAAGTGTAGAGAGACATCAGTGTGTTCTATGATATCTCGGAGTCTCGGAATGTACTGATGCAGACCACCGAGAGGGTTTTAGTGAGTAAGAATCTCACATAAGCCAGATATCCTCTCAGAAGCAGGGTATCTTTCGAAGGTTTCTCCCTGAAACAAAAAAAAGGGTCTTTATTCCCGAAAACTGTCTCGATACGTACCACCGCAGCTTTACTGCAACCGACAAATATTACTGTGTTCCAGAATGAAAGGCCTTGAGGCTAATGAAAATACTAGTATAATGAGACCTAACATCTTACCTACCTAGACGGTCTCCATCAATAGAAACCTACCACCAGTAAACATTGCAGTATTATACTATCATAGCAGCGCAAAGTGCATGATATGAAAGTCCCAAGTTCGATTCCGAAGCGACAAGATGATGGTAGGGGGTAATATCGAAGCCATCATTATATCATTGCTGTTTTCCGGCTGTCTATATGACAGCCATCTTCAGCTTTACTAATCTGGAATCAGTGACAGGAAGTTTTCCTGTGTCTCTAATATTTCTTTAATTGTATCTCTCCGCTGCAATCCTGCCGCAATCATGTCTCGTAGACAGTTGAGAAATCTCAAAAGCTTCGTCTATATTTTACTCTTACTCTTTCTCTGTCTCTTTATTTTAAAGAGGAAATGCGGTAGAAGTTTTCACCGAGAACTTTTCAGCTTCGAAGTGTTTTCAGCGGCTAAATATGAATTCTTTAATAATACTTTGAACAGGCACAAAACTTAAAAAAAAAACATGTTTATATCTATACATTTATTTGAGTTATAACTTGGTAACTTTGTTATTTTCGTTATTTTTGTACTACCTTTTAAAAGCTAGTGAAGTCGCGCTTACTTAGCGACGCTGTATATACGCTATTAAGACGACTGATCTCAAGTGTTGATACTCCAGTAGTAGTGTGTTGGTTTGCTACTTAGATTGTTTATCATCAGTAAAGTCTGTAGTAAGAAAATCGCTTTTAACATGATTGCTTCTTCAACAATTGTAAATTTAAATTGCTAGTTCCTCACTGGTGATAGGTCTCTTGCTACATACCGTATAGGTACCACCGCAGTACTTTTTGTAGCCGACGAACCGTAGTGTTTTTTTGTTTATCTCTTTATAGGAAGGGTGGGTAAACGAAGGAATAAGTCACCTGATGGCAAGTGATCACGGATGCTCTCGTCGCTACACCAGAGGAATCGAAGCTGCGTTGTCGACCTTTAAGGGAACAATGCGCTCTTTTGTTGAAGGGAAAAAGGTTGCGCTTGGAACGCATAGTGAAGGATCGCCAGTCATCCAGGTGGTGAGGCCGGAACTTGGCGTTGTATCGTGTACTACGTGGTAGTGGTGGAAAGTAGCGTAGGCAGGAATAGTTCCGAACAACTCGTCGGAATATATTCCGTGGTATATTTTATAAAGTATGCAAAGGCTTGCGAATTTTAGACAGAATGTACTTGCGTCCCCTGTCTGGTGTAGGAGTAAGATGAAGAGGAACTCATGATTTCATATGATTGATATGGAACCTTTCCAGTTGACTGCGCTATTTAAGATCTTCGCACATTTCAATAGGCACAGTGTTAATGACACTATGCTTATTGAAATGAAGCTGCGCCGCCACAAAGCGAGCTGGCGCAAAGTAAACACAACGACAAGGTTGTGCCGACCATCATTTATGTATTACGGACGGCTACTCATATGAAGATGATGTTTCTGTGATGCTGTGCTGCCTCAGTCCGCGTCCGGCGGTCCAACACGCCGGTTAAAGATGTTAAGTGTTTCATTAGTGTCAATTAGTGTTCATTTGTTGTATTTCAATGTTAACATTTTTATTGATGTAGTCTTTAAATCAGCGATATCTTTACCATTTGTGTGGCTAGGATTGATAACTGTACTAGTATTTATAGCTTTGAAACTAGATCTTAGAGATAAATAGATATCTTTATAGGAATACATTGACTTCCTCTACTTCAATAAGTATTAAAGAGTAGGCTGTGTACGTCTACTGCGTATGTAAATTCGGTAATCATGTGATAATCTAACAGTAAGGTCTCAAAGTAGGTCTCATAAAAATATGAGCACTAGAAAAAAACATTAGATTTGAATCGGTAATACATATCTGTTAAATCTCCTTCTTATTTACAATCGATACATAAATGTTATTAGCCTTATCAATGTTGATTTTTGTTTATTTTCCGGTTTATAGAGCACTGAAACTAGTGTAGTTACTGGAGTAACGAGACATAAGAACTTAGGTCTTAAAGCGACGAGCACAATGCGGTGTATATTCTAGAGCTTTATTTTTATGGGTTGAAACTTACCGTTACCAAGTCCTGCTTGTCTCGTAATAATTCACAAAAAAATCCTACTTTTTGCCCAAAAAGGATTTTATTATAATTATACACAGTAGATGATAAACCATTGCTTTGCACAGGAAAATGCTCCACGGCCTTGGCAAGTGATAAGGAACAATACCGACGTTGATTAATAACTGTACTAATTATTCGTTATGCCGGCTCTAATTACTCCGTTTAATTGTATTATATCAATTCTTACAAAATTAAATTAAATTTTTGTTCAATATGATGTAGTGTATACCATCCTAACTACTACTTTACATTCCCTTACCCACTCACCAGGGGTTGCTTAATGAATGATCAGAAACTTCATAACTTCACCATGATAAAGAAAAAAAACTGGCTGATCAATCTTACCTATAATAAGTAGTACTAGATAGGTCTTATCATAGTCATCATTTATTTCTGCTGTCAAATATTAGTGTATCAACTAGTTTCAAGGGCTCTGTAGCTATTGAAATTACTAAGGAAAATAGATTATACACTTCATGCGTCTAACAGAGGTCACTACCTGTGTTAGGGTCTCTGTTGCTTCGGACCGTCTAGATATGTACCACTGCAGCTCCTATTGCAGCTCACAAACAGTAGTGTACAAACATAATTATATTCCGGATTGAAAGACGCTGTAGCTAGTGTTATTACTGGGGTAAAGAGACTATGTCGCAAGCCGACGACCATAATATGGTTCAATGCATACCATCCTAACTAGCACCACGTTGTTATGAGCATACCTATCACTTACTATCAGGTATAAAGACATATAATACTCCAATGTAAATATATTTTTATATATATATATATATATATATATATATCTTCTTTGTTGCGCCTCATCATAGAAAGTCGTGTTTGTCTTGGAATGCCTTTAATATCATGTAAACCATCTCAACAGCTCGGTCTATATATATGAGGTTGGCAAATATCTCCCTTCCGCCTTTTTGTCTTTTGAATTTCGCGGCTATGTACAAAGCGCTACAGAGCTCGTATCTGGCAATACTATACATAATTTGAAAAGTCTTGACATAACCTACAAAACGACGCTATGCATAATTAGTTTGGATATTGCGTTCAACAGTTATAGACGTGTAAACATGAAGTTCACTAACGCCGAAAACGCGCTATTTTAAAGTTTTCCTTCGTTAAAGGCAAATCCGCTAGAGAAACGTTCCGTGAGACTAATGGTGTTTTGGGGGGATGGTACTCTATCACTTCAAACCGCGGAGGAATGGTTTCGACGATTCAGAGCCGGTGAAAACGACACCATGGATAAGCCAGCCGGCGGAAGACCTGTGACGACAAATACCGATCAAATCATGGACTACATCGAGTTAGACCGGCATGTGGCATCTCGTGACATCGCCCAGGAGATGGGAGTTAGTCACCAAACCATTTTAAACCATCTGCAGAAGGCTGGATACAAAAAAAAGCTTGATGTTTGGATG
Organism: Troides oblongomaculatus; assembly: GCA_029032895.1. Taxonomy (NCBI): domain Eukaryota; kingdom Metazoa; phylum Arthropoda; class Insecta; order Lepidoptera; family Papilionidae; genus Troides; species Troides oblongomaculatus. The sequence continues at coordinate 1,697,268 of JARDWC010000151.1, forward strand.
CCGCATGATTTGACGCAAAAAAACCTTCTGGACCGAATCAACGCCTGCGATATGCTGCTGAAACGGAACGAACTCGACCCATTCTTGAAGTGGATGGTGACTGGCGACGAAAAATGGATCACATACGACAATATCAAGCAAAAACGGTCGTGGTCGAGCGGCCAAGCCGGGATTGACGGCCAGGAAGGTTTTGCTGTGTGTTTGGTGGGATTGGAAGGGAATCATCCACTATGAGCTGCTCCCATATGGCCAGACGCTTAATTCTACCATCTACTGCGAACAACTGGACCGCTTGAAGCAGGCGATCGACCAGAAGCGTCCAGAATTGGCCTACAGGAAGGGTGTAGTGTTCCACCAGGACAACGCCAGACCACACACTTCGTTGATGACTCGTCAGAAGCTACGGGAGCTCGGATGGGAGGTTTTATCGCATCCACCATATAGCCCGGACATAGCGCCAAGTGATTACCACCTGTTCCTGTCCGTGGTGAACGCCCTTGGTGGTGTAAAGTTGAACTCAAAAGAGGCTTGTGAAAAGTGGCTGTCCGAGTTCTTCGCAAATAAGGAGGGGGGCTTCTACGAGGGAGGTATTATGAAGTTGCCATCTAGATGGAAACAGATTATCGAACAAACCGGCGCATATTTGAACTAAATCCGATCACTGTAACACTTTTTATAAAGCATTGAATAAAGAGCAAAAAAAACGGAAGGGAGATATTTGCCAAACTAATATGTATAGGTACTAATATATATATATATATATATTTTTATACTATCACGCCTTTTTCCAGTAGGGGTAGGCAGAGGTGAATAAACACCCACTTTTCGCCAGATGTGGTCCGATTAGGTTCCATATAACAGGGAGCGAGCCTGTTGCCACGTTCATTGGGGCCACTACACACACACAAAGATGATTTCAGTGTGCGGGTTTCCTCACGATGTTTTCCTTCACCGTTTGTATCTCGCTGTTGTAACTAAAGTTCGCAAATGTACATAACTTAAATATAAAGTCATTGGCACATGCCGAGATTCGAACCCGCGACCTTCGGAATGAAAGCCGCACGCTCCGACCATTAGGCCAGCGAGCTGTACTAATATATATCTATATATATCACAGCGGCGGTTTCTCACGGGTCACTAGCGGTCCCTCCCAAGAGTAAAACAAGCACGGCTCAGAAAACACAGGGGGGGGCTATGTTTAGCCTGAGGGCCTCGGATGCTCCACTAAGCATACGCACCCGCTGCCCATATCGATTGGCTTCTATCTAAGCACACTGAAATCTAGTGTCAGATAATGCTCGTCACTTAACAGCCGCTCGGGTGGACGGCTCCGAAAAATTTCGTGCCAAATTAATATATACACACCCCCGCATACACGTCAGGGGTTCGTTCTCTGGTGGTTGTTTTGTGTCCATTAATGCCCCAGTTTTGTGTACAGTTTTCGGTATGTATTTTTTTTCCCCCCTATTGTCTGTCGAAACGTTGATTCGGAATCGGCAATGCTATATGCAGTAGTTTTTATCTGATCTTATTTCAGATGTATATTTTAGATTAATTATACTTGGTAAATTATTAATTTATGTAATACTTATTTCAAAGTAAACTGAAAAAAAAATATGTTTTTTTTTAACATTTGATCTAATACAGATTTATTTCATCATCATCATCAGCTGATAGACGTCCTCTGCAAGACATGCCTCCCCAAAGAACTCTGCGTTTATAGGGGTTCATATATGAGGTATGGGCCATTTGCCACCACGCTGGCCCAATACGGGCTAGTGAGGACCAGAGTCTCGTTTTTTGATCATCAGGGTGCACTACGAGCAGGTGAGGTTGACTTGGGTCCCGTGAGCTGTTGTGCGGAACCCTTACATCCCTTCTAGATCTACTTGAAGTTTATATTTTAACCAACATTAAGAAATATTTATATGAAAATAAACTCCATTAGAACTGAAAGGAAATTTGCTTTCAGTTTAATTTAAACTTAGTATGCCGTTATTTTGGTGGCTTAAAATATAAATCTACCCATTAAACTAAATCTCGATTTAATTAAGAAAGGGTCCATCTCTGAATCATTGTATTAATTAATGACTTTTAAGGTTTTTACTTTCCACTCGGTTTTGAATATTTCATTATACGGATTTTAGCATAAATTTTTTAGTACATCTTTTAATATAAATTATGTTTTTATTAACAATCAGTTGAAGCATTTTTTGTATGTAAATTTCAATAATTTATTGCGAAGTTTATTTTACTAGCTGTACACGCTTTGGTGGCTGTACCACCATCGCAACTTCATTTGGGGAAGACATTTTTCTAAAATCCAGTCTACCTCTCACTCTCTCTACCAAATTTTAGTGTTCACGTCTAATAGTTTCGGAGATCTTGGAGAATAGTCATTGGATTACTGAATATCTCATATATATATATAAATTTATAGGAATATGTGATGTTGGTAAATTTATTACTAATCATAATATTATCTAGTACTTTATAAATGAATAATGTTATTATTTACTGTTGGTAGGTCTTTTGTTGCTGGAGATCGCTTAAGTATCGCCGCAGTTCCTAATTTTGCTGCCTAACAGTAGTGTGCAAATATTACTGTATCCCGGTTTCAAGGACGCTGTAGCTAGTAAAATTACTGGTTAGCTCGACTTAATATTTTATGTTTCAAGACGACAACCGCAATGTGGTGTAGCGTTATATCATCCGAACAAACACCCACGTTGTTTTGAGCATACGTATCACCATCAGGTGAACGTTTGTCTTGTCTATTTTCTTTGTAGAATAAAAAAATTAAACAAAGCGACAGAATATATTATAGTAAAGCTTTTAAGATGCTCTAGCTCTTAATCAACAAACGAGGGTCTAACTCCTATCAACCCGCACTGGGCTAGCCCAAATACTTCCATATAAACCCCTACAATTGTGGGGGATCTTTGGAGGAGGTTTACATCTAGCAGCGGACGTCTGATGATGATTTTAAGATCAGTTCCGATAAATTACTAGCCAGTCTACTACTAAAATATGAGGTCGGACCTATGAAATAGTATAACTCTACTTAAGTAACTCCTGCTGTATCTAAAATTGCGTTATACAGTAAATTGAAAAACGTGCAGTAAATAACGTTTAAGTGTTAAAAGCTTTTAACTTAAAAAATGTACAGCTATACAATTTTATTCATAGAAAATATCTCGAGCTTTATCCATTTGAATATTGTCGTAAATATTTTCTCTTCAAATGTAATAAAGTACAATCACTCAGTTCGCAGTGTAGAGTATTCAGGCTGAGAACAAAACACCCATTCACCATTCAACAGCCGATGCGAACTGATTTATCACGCGGAACAATAACTTCGCGCTTCAAACGGAGAATCAGCTCGGGCGTGTATGCGGGGGCTCACAACGGATATAAAACACCAAACAGGAATACATACACAACGTTAAATCATAAAAAAAAAACCTATACAGATAAGATCTTAACACAAACAAACAGTAGTCGATAACGTTTTCAGATGGTTACATGTGAAAATCGAAAAATATTATGCCACTGTGCGATCGTTATCGTTTTACTGGTGTTCAGTTACTACTGCATAGACGTTAGGCGTGTGTGGTATAAGCTGATGTTGAACTTGTTCTACTTCGTGTGCGACATGTTGAAACTGCTGATGAAGCTCGTAGAATTGTACTGAAGATGGCGTGATGGTGGCGACGTAAGTATTGCCTTAGATCATCACTTAAAGCTATGGAGGTCTTTCTGCCCTCTAGTCTAGGGCTAAACTAGAATAAGACAAAACGGTTTTCAGGTTCGTGGAGTTTGAAGATACGGGCCCATTAAGCGATTCCGGGGTGAACTACGAGTATGTGATGGTGTTGAGGTTGTCGTAGCAAAGAGTGGGTGCTAAGGAAGGTTACGGGACCCCCCGGCACGAGTGTGTTCCATCGGAAATAACTAAGGACAAACACCACTACCATACACCCATACTAGGGACAAATTCTATATAATCCTGTCTGCCCACTAGAGCAGAGTAATAAGTTACATTGACTTTCAAAGTTCACGAACCCTAAACCTTTTTTTTTTATTTGGGAGGAGTGGGACTTTCAAAGATACTGTACTTGTTTCCTACAAGACAAGGTTCTGCGGTATTCGCACCCCTACTAAAACGCCCTCGGTGGTCATGTTTCAGTGCGTTACGCGATCTGTGACAGAATGTACCATTTTTTTTTTATGGGGATGTTCTCGCCGCAGTTTTTATAACCATAGCGGCTTCATCAGACTCAGGGCTCGCGGATCCGGCATCCGCGAGCTAAAGAATGTACCACGTTCCCCTGAACAACGCATAAGCATGTTCTTTAGAGTGCTGTAACCCTCATCAGTGTCCTCGCTTAGCTACTATATATACGAGACAACCTTGTACTTGTCGTGCACCGCGGACACAGAGGGCAATGAGGGCCTCAACTTCACGGCAACGAACCATCGAGAGTTCCAACATCATCATCATCATGAACCGATAGATGTTCACTGCTGGACATAGGCTTCCACCAAAGATCTCCACATCGATCGAGTCCAGTAGGCTCCTACGATTCCCGGCCAGGGTTTAATTTAGTCCTATTCTTAATCGTCCGTGATTTCAAGGGTATGAACACTAAATCTATTGTTTCAACGCCATAACTAAATATTTCTAAATATTTGAGCCGCTTCGTAGCGAACAATAGTTCGATGTGATGGCTTCCAAGCGGGCTGAATTACATCAAGGCCGGTTATGACATGTTTAGGCGGCTCCACGCCATCGTTCCTGGAAGGTGGCTCGCCGTGAATGAGCCGCATGTTTGTTTTGGATCGCGCCAACAGTTCCGATGCTAAACATCTTTCAGGAATTGTTTTACAGGAGTGCGGCCCGTGCGTTTTGTTTATGGTAATTGACGTTTGTTTGTTACCGATCCGTTTATCCTATTAATCTTCAGCAAACGATTCGCAAGTATTCTGAACTAGCGCCTACGTGCAATATTGTTTGTATTTTGACATAAATTTCCTTCACGTCCTGACTGATGGATAACCGTTGGTCTTACAATACGGTCTTTACTTCGAAGCCGAGAACATAGAGTTTAATTTTCGTATATTTTTTTCCTTTGCTCTCTTTACCTATCAAGTTTATATTGTTAAGAAACCGCCATACTGGTGGTAGGTCTCTGATGCCGGAGACCGTCTAGGTGGGCACCACCGCACCGTCTATATCTGCCGCCGAACAGTAGTTTGCAAACTTCACTGTGTCCTGCTTTGAAGGGCGCTGTTGTTAGTGTAATTACTGGAAATAACGAGACTGTTATGTAGTGAAAGTGGAGGAAGCGAGAGAGGTGTGCCAGGATCGTAGCGAGGCGTGATATATATATGTGTGTGTGTGTGTTATATAGTGCAGTGCATACCATCTTAACTAGCACCACGTTGTTATGGGCAGGCGTGTCAGTTATCATCACGTAAACGTCCCGCTCGTCTCGTCGCTTCATTACATAAAAGGATATATGTATATATAAAAATATCGCTGTTTCCTTTGGCAAATTAGCCAGAGTATTCAGGACATTCATGTTTCACCATATGACATCTCTTAACATCACTATATTTTTTATTGTATGAGACGGGCGTGACGTTTACCTGGCGGTATGCAATTGTATTACCCTTAACAGCGTTATTTAGGATGATATACACTACACCACGTAATACTCGTCGCACTCTATTTGGGGACAGAAATTGGCGCTTTAGTGGTAACTACCTAAACAGTCTCCGGCACCGAAACCTAGCCTAGTAAACTATCTTAGGTCTTTCAACGGTGGATGTTGAGCGCTACATATTTAGAATGATCTGACTTATATTGACATTACAATGTGAAGCTGATTTCTAGCTTAACTTGTCAAATAAATCTCTACTACCAACGAAACTCTACGTGTGTCCTTCGTATTGAACCAGGGACCTCCGTGTTCCACGGCAGTTAATAAAAAAATTATCAATAGAGGTAACTTTGAATATATTTACTTGATGCTACAATCCTTTGCAGGTGATGGCCACCTGTACTATACTTCTTCAGACATCGCTACACTCTGCCTTCTTCCTTCACCTAATAAATTATGCCGTTTTAAGATTCTCAACACCATCTAGGTATAGGTATCTCTGTCTGCTATACGAGTGTCCTACCCAATAGAGCCGTTGCCAATTAGGGTCTAAGGTCAAAAATTTATTGGAGAGCAGTAACTCCTATCCGCTTCCTTCTTCGATCTCATCACTTTTCTAAGCATTTTCATTATGTCGATTTTTGTCTTTAATGTATTAAAATATAGATAGATGTTTCATTTGTAAGTTTCTGTATCATCTCCACTTTCCATTAGGCAGTGTTCCAGGTCAGGTGATCATGGAAAAATATTAAAACAAATCATAGTGCGTGAGTCTGTTTTAAGCCAATAGAGTGTCGACTTTATTGTTTAACTCGTTCGGTTAAATTTTATTTACTAACGTCATATGCTTTTAATATAGCAAATACAATTCTGGTTAAATAGATGCGAGGGACCGAAATAGATGTACTTGGACAAAATTAAACTTGATTTTCGTACAAAATTCGCGTGAGTTGTTCACATTCGTCTTCGCACAAAAGAAACTCGGTTTTATTTATATTAGCACAAATGATCTTACTTTGAAGGAGTTTGTATAGAAGTTATAGAGAATTGAAGATGAAAGATGGTATACCAGATATGGAACGATAAAGAATGGCTTAGACAATATGACAGGCCAGGAATCTTCTACTGTTGTGCCTTTTTATATAGAATATACATCATCATCAGCCCCCAGCAATATCCGATAAATTGAGACAAATTTATTGTAATCATCAGTATGAAAATCGAAGAAAGCAGTACATTTAAGAATATAAGTTTACGTAAAAGTAATATACTGCTTTCGCCGAAGAGTAAACAGGTTCACACTAATATATGAATACTAGCTGTTCCCTGTTAGCTTGCTGGCAGTTACACCACCGCTACTTCCGTTGAGGAAGTAATCCTCTGAAATACTTTCTTAGTTGACCTCTAAACGTCAGGAGTGCCTGTACCAAGTTTTAACTGTTTCCGTCTAATAGTTTCGGAGGTGTCATGAGTCAATGAATTTTGGAGAATATATATATATATATATTTAAATATACATACATATATTTACATATAACTATATATATATATATAGCCCTGTTTTTGGTGTAAAAAAGATTTTATTATAATAAATGAAATCTCGACAAGACATCTTAGTTTGTAGGTCGCTGACACTGGGGTAACTAGGCTTAACATCTCAAAACGACGAGCAAAATGTGGTGCTGTGTATATTATCCTAACTAGCGTCACGTTTGTCACTTACCACCAGGTGCCATGTAATGGAAATTTATTTCTCATTAGCCCACGTCGATTACATGTTAAATTAACTAAGTTTGTAGACATTGGATGTGGATATTGAGGTGTAAAACGGACAAAAACATTCATTTTCTTTCTACTGGTAGGTGTTGGTGCTAAGCGGGGTCAGAGGACGGCAAAATGGGGGACAGCTTCCTACACCTCGGAGACATCGTTTCCCTATACGCAGAAGGCAGCGTATCAGGGTTTCTCAGTACTTTAGGGTATGTATGAAAAAATATGCAACAATAATTATTTTGGATATCACGATAAGCTAACAGTGATGTTCACTCGATAATAAGTGGTAAGTGACTTTTAATGTGGTTCAATTGACCATTACAGTAGATGCTGCGATCATAACTCAGACGATGGTATCCATAAAAAGAGCCCCACGACTGACTAAGTGAGGGTTGGCAGATGTCGCAAGTCTTCGAAAGTTGTTGTATTTGTGATATAGCCAGTTTTCTCATAATGTTTTCTTTTATTTGACTGGAAGATGGAAGGTAAATTCTGACTGAGTTTGATCTTCAGGTGAAAAGAAACATGTATAACGTCCTAGATAGTCCTTTTAAATTTTGTTTATTGTAGTCGTGTAAGATAAAATACACCTACATCATCAGCAGCTGATAAACGTCCATTGCTGGACATGGATCCTACCAAAAGATTTCCACACCGATCGGGCTTACGCTGCCCGCACCGTGCAGTTACATATAATATAATACATACAGATGAGTAAAAACCCTAAAAGAGTTTTCTTCCAGCAGACCTGTCAATGAAAGTCTTAAGTCTTTGTATCATCTACATTATCAGTCGACAGACGTCCACTGCTGGACATAGGCCTCCCCTAAAGATTTCCACTTTGATTCGGTGCTGTCCGCATCCAGCTGCTTCCCGCAACCTTCACCGGATCGTCGGACCTGTTCGTACGATGCGTGGCAATAAAATAAAAACAATGTACATTACTGCTTGTTTGCAGGTTGGTAGATGACAGATGCGTGGTTTGTCCGGAAGCCGGCGATCTGACTGATCCGCCCAAAAAGTTCCGGGGTAAGCGACCAATCCCATTGTCCTTGTTGATTGATTAATTATTTTACAATAGTATATAATTTTCTATAATCTTTCTAATTTTTGGACTGTGTCAGTGTAGTGACTGACATACTATCCTGGCGCAGCATCCCGTAATGAGACTTAGTATCAAACACAAGCGAACGCTAGAGATGCCCGAGACAGGCACTGTACTTTACTTTACTGTATTGTGTTTTTTTTTTATATATTATGCAATGAAGCGAATGAGAAGAACGGGATGTACACCTGATGGTGAGTGATACGCCAGCCTATAACAACGTGGCGCTAGGATAGTATACACTGCACACTACATCACATGATATGTCAAGTCTCATTACTCTAATAATTTCACTAGCTGCAACTCCTGTTTGGCGACACAAATAGACGTACAAATCTAGACTGTGTCCGGCAAGAGAAACCTACCATTAGTTTTTTTTTTTATATTGTTACGCCTTTTTCCCAGTAGGGGTAGGCAGAGGTGAATAAACCACCCACTTTTCGCCAGATGTGGTCAGTTACAGTTACAGTTACAGTTACCTACCATTAGTGTACAGTTATTCCGTTATAATATGAAGTGTAGATGATTTACAGTAATTTTATACTCGTATGCCAGATTGCCTGTTCAAGATATGCCCCATGAACCGGTACTCCGCTCAGAAGCAGTTCTGGAACACCGCCAAGCAGTCGGCAAACGCCAACGCGGACACCGACACCGGACTGCTGAAGAGGTTGCACGTGAGTATATCCGCTCACCGCTCAATGTTATGATAACCTCTTTGGTGTATTATTATATATGTACATATATCATACCACATACATTATATATTTAATAAAACTTAAATTTCATTTAGTATGAGGTGACGATGAAGACCTAGATCGTAAAGCGAGGTCTTTCAGAATACTCTTGCTCTCGATGTTATGGCATACTTCAGACAACGAGGTTGGTAGCTAGCTAGGCTTCAATCAAACTCCGCTTCAGAATCGAACCTGGAACCTTCGTATTATAGGGCAAGCAGTCGGTCAGCTGTGTATATGGGGGTATATATTGTTTTTTTTTGTCTGGTTTTTGCCACACTACCATTCTCGAAGTGTACATTATGTATTTTAAACGAAACTCCGTTTATAACGGAGTAAATTGGATTTGGAGTGCTGGGAAGCCCCCACAAGGGGGGCCGACGACTTGGTGAAGGTCGCAGGAGGCTACTGAAAGCGAGCAGCGCTGGGCTAGTCGTTGAGATCTTTGGGAGAGGCCTAAGTTCCGCATGGGGCGTCTGTTGGCTGATGATGATGACAATGAAATTGGATTTTTTAAAATGACAAATAGGCAACTATAAATCTATTTCCAGGGTTTGAGTTGTGAATGAATAAGACATGACGCGTTTCTGTATGGTTTCTCTATCGTCCATCTCCTCTCTGCGCTGAAATTGGACCATGCGTACTAGTAATCGTGCTGTACACTGCACTCTGAATAAATGAAGAAATGTATCAAAGAGTAAGCGAGAGAGAGAGAGAGAGAGAGGGATGATGAAAACAATATAACGGTATTTTACATTTCTCTCCCTTTCATTATCTCCTTCTCCAATCAATAAAAAGTTAATCGATCATCGCTCTCCATCTCTTTCTGTTTACTACCTCCAAAATCTATTTGTCTGTGAGGTGATCTTTCACTAGTTTTTTTTTATTACATAATATCTGTCACAATAAACATATTTCTTTAGACTCACAAAGTTATATATCATTCCACACGTCAACTAATGATATATAACTTTTTTTTAAAGAGATCGATAGATCGAAAGATCATTCAAATGAGCTAATAGTGGACGTACAAACATAAATATTATTCATGGGGGGCGATATATTTTACTATTCTTTTATCAGATGCTGACTGACGGCTTGCTACTATACAATGTGAATTTTTAGGCGGCACAGTAACCAAACGAGTCAGCTACTCATAGATAATATAGACTACAGAATCAATAACCATTATTGAGGAAAATTAATCTTTTCATTACTTCAACGCCATTGTTAATATGGTGAAAATCAAAACTGGTGGTTGGTCTCTGTTGCTGGAGACCGTCTAAGTAGGTGCCACCGCAACTCCTCTTTCTATAGTCGGTCGCTGTGTGGTGGACGGATAAGATGATGATTATGAGGATTTTCCTGGTTAACCCAGGGGTTCTTTTACCGCCATATTGTAAACGCGATACAAAGAACGCTCCCAACAATAAAATTTTACAACACGTGGTCCCAGAATTCAACCGAAGAGCTATGGCTTAGGCAAGTAGTGAACCATTGGGCCACGGATAGTTTTACTGGTGGTTGGTTTCCATTACCGGAGACCACCTATGTAGGTACCGTCGCAAATCCTATTACAGCCGACAAAATACTATTGAGCATGTATTACTTAATCCAGATTTGAAAGCCGCTGTAGCTAACGGATCTACAGAGGTAATGACACCTAAGTGGTGTAGTGTATATTCTCTTAACTATCGCTACATTGGTTATATACAGACGTTTTTATCAAACGACGTGACGATAACAATCACGTTAAGATCATGGCTATACGCCAGACTATAACAACGTAGCGCTAGTTAGGATGATATACTACACAATAACGAATTCGTCGTTTGGAGATATGACTAGTCTGATCACCGTCGTTGGAGACTTTCGATGTTACATCTCAAGAACCCTACTAAATCTCAAGTCTCTAGGCCTTATGCCTAGAGACTTGAGATTTAGTAGGAATATTCCTTTTGATGAATATAGGTCAACTATGAATGGATTTTACAAAATCCGGAAGGAAGAAATTGGACTGAAGACTGAAGTTGTCCACGTAGCTCTCAAAATCTGCAAGCTAAAGTGGCAGCGAGCCGTCCATTTCTGTCGTGTCAGTGACGACCGATGGAGGAGGAAAGACTTGTCGTGGAGACTGCGTTTAGGTCGCAGAAGTATAAGAGGCCTTACCTCCAGATGGACCGACGACATCGATAGAGCGATCGGAAGAGGGTAGATGCGAGAATCTGAGGATCGCATTTGGTGGAAGACATTGGGAAAGACCTAAATCCAGCAATGGATAAACAAAGTCCGATAATGATGATGATAAAAAAGAAAGGTAGCTCGCTGGCTTAATGGTTAGAGCGTGCGGCTTTTATCCCGAAGGTCGCGGGTTCGAATCTCGGCATGTACCGATGATTTTAATATTTAAGTTATGTACATTTGTGAACTTTAGTTACAACAGCGAGATACTAACGATGAAGGAAAACATCGCGAGGAAACCTGCACATGAATTAGAATTTATTCTAAACTGTGTGTGAAGTCACCAACCCGCATTGGGCCAGCGTGGTGACTATGGCCCAATCGCCCTCATATTAAGGGTAGGCCTGTGCCCCAGTTGTGGGGACGCAAATTGGCTGTTATGGTAAAAAAGAAAGCGGTTTGTTTGTATTTATGTATGTTAATATCGGGATTGTGGACAAATGGAGCTACGTCAGAACATTAAAATATATAATAGGAAGCTTCTAGACGGCGGTCGAGCGATTCATGAATCAATTGTGCTGCGATGTCGGGCGCGGGAATTCATGAGCCGCAATAAAATAGCTCGTTAACATCCGCCGCGAGCTCCACAATGGACGAAAACGACACGAACGGGATATAGCAAACGATTTCCTAAAGTTGTTCGCGATAATCGATATAGAGCTCGATTATTTAGTCTCGGCAACTGAAAAGCGAGACTGTGACGACTTCACACGGCGCCGTGTAATCGGCCCCTCATAAACAGCGCTATACGCTTCCCTTTAGCTCTTTCAATCTATCTCAATAATGTTGAACATAGCAATTGAATTGAGATAGATAAATTTATTTGTGAGTATAAAGAAGCACGGAGATTTGAGGTAGAGTATACAAACTGAGTAACGATGGACCGATCAATGTGAAGATCTTTGGCTGATGATGATGATGACGCAAACTGTACCCGAAATTTTCGTGACCGTGACTAGTGATGATAGTAAATTACAAAATGAGAGCCCATCATTTTCTGTCCTTTTTTTTTTTTTTTTATTTCGCGGGGGAAATCTTCGAAAAGATACTCTGCCTCCTGGGGGAAGTCAGAGTTATGTGGAGATTTTTACCCACTAAAACCCCCTCGGTGGTCACCTTCGGCGTTTGGCGGGGTCACGGGATCTCCGTTGGGAACACAACCGCGGCCTCGCTAACGCTATGCTGGGATAGCTCGTCCCGGGGTCTGCTTATACAGACCCTACCAGCCTCGTGAGTATTACTTCAATGACCGGAGACCACGTCCAGCCATTGTCCTCCTCAGGGTCGTTAAGAAGGCGATGAGAACCCCCATCCTGATCGCCAACAACCCAATCATTTTCTGTCCTAACCTAACCTAAGCCCAACCTAATGATAAGTGGTGATGTGGTCTACGGTGTTAAAACGCACTAACTCCAGCTACTTCTACTCCAGTACCAGCCTATTCACTGTTTCCTTGGAGACATCCATGTTGTATTTTTTTTTATTTTGTAAAGCGACGAGATAAGAATACCCATAACGTGGCACTAAATACGATGATATACACAGCACCACATTGTGCTCTTCTCATCAGTCGTGCAGTCTCATTACATACTAATTTCACCGGCCACATCGCCTATCAAACCTGATCACAATAATGTTTGCGCACTGTTCTTCGGCTACAATAAGCGCTGCGGTGGTACTAACCTAGACGGTCTGTCTCAAGAGAGACCGTCAATAGATTGAAGTGAATACCACCTGAAAAGTTGTGCAGGTATACACAGTATCACACTGTGCCCGTCGACTTGTTGCTTAAAATAGCTATACCGTCAAAATAGGAAATATACAGTTACCAAGGTAACGCCATCAGCAATGACCAAGTAACCGTCCTGCTGTATAGAGGGAATTATAACCTATAGACACGAATTTCTTAATAACTGTTGCTGTATCTTTTATTATTGCAATAAGTAATAATGAGTGACAGCACGAGCATATTATCTTGGTAATGGGCCCATTAGTAGTCCAGATGAACAATTTGTTCAGCGCTTGACTGCTTTTTGTCTTATCTTTATTTTTTTAAAGTGGCAATAACTCAGGTGAGAGCTGGGTCGGTTTCGCAACGGCGGTGATTTGTCGTTAGGAGTTCGTTACGCGTTTTTTTTATTCACATTTTTTGTCTCCTCCGTCTCATCGTCGAAACAAAAAATTAGTACAAAACTGATGTAAAATGGGTAGTGTGTTTAATTTGCAATTACCTTGAATCATTTGTGTTGCTAATTTTACTTGCCGCGTACGTTAAACGTTGAGAAACAATGCTATATTTATGATCTAATTCCTAGACAACTTTGCTGGTGGTAAACCTATATTGCTGGAAACCGTATGATTAGGTACAATAACGACAAATAGTAATATACAAACATTACTGTGTATTAATTGGAAGGGCGCTGTAGCTAGTGAAATTACTGCGGTAACGAAACTTAACATCTTATCCTCAGTTTGACGAGCACAATATAGTACTGTGTATATCACCCTAACTAGCACCATGTTGTTATGGCAGGTGTATTACATACATCAGGTTCTCATCATCATCTCCTTCATCTTATCGCTACTGAAGTTCTTACCTAGACGGAGTCTCCGACAATAGAGTCCTGCCATCAGTAAACTTGTCGTGTCGTGAAACGTTACTATGTCGTCTTGAAGGGCGCTGTACATAGTAAAACTACCGGGGTAACGAGACTAAACATATCTCAAGGGGATGAGCGTAATACGGTGCAGTCATCATCCTAACTTGCACCACGTTATTATGAGGAAGCTTATCAACACGAAAAAAAGGTGAACGTCTTGCTCGTGTCGTCACTTCGTCTAATAAAAAAACTACATTTTAGCAGCGCTAGTCATTAGCTTGATGGCGAGCTTTATGCTTAAGAATTTTTACTTATCACCACAATGTCATCCTTGCAGCATGCCGCCGAGATAGAGAAGAAGCAGAACGAGCTGGAGAACAAGAAGCTCTTGGGGACTGTCGTGCAGTACGGTAGTGTCATACAACTGCTGCACGTCAAGTCCAACAAGTACCTCACCGTACGTATGCAACATAATTGTTATATCCCAACATAATGCTCGTTATATTGTTCTGTCCCATCATCACCATCCCATCAATTGGTATCTATGGATCTGAATCAATACTATCGCAACTCGAAACTATTACTTCGCTATAACATTTTGACATACTGTCATCTGTTTATTATGCCATAATAATAAGTTTTATTAAATTAGTGTTATAGATCATGTTTTGTGGTAGATAAGAAAATGTATCGCTATGATCAGTTCTGATCTAGAGGGTCTTATGTTCCAGGTGAATAAGAGACTACCGGCGTTGCTCGAGAAGAACGCGATGAGGGTACATTTAGATGCAAACGGGAATGAGGGCTCGTGGTTTTATGTAATGCCTTTCTATAAACTACGATCGACTGGTGAGTGTTCGTGTATCGGATTTTGTAACCCTTTTTTTTTCTTTTGAAATATCTCTACTGTAATTAAACTGCACCAAATATGGCTTCGGAATCGAATCTGGAAACGATCTCCAGATTACAAAGTAAGTATATGAGCTGACGCACAACGGGGGCTGTTAAAACAATACTTCATACTTTTAAGGAGAACCTCATTTGGATTATAATAATTTTTTTTTATATTTAGATTATATCGAAACGAAAATATTTTTTTTTAGTAACTGTTTAAGTAAAATTCGATTACAACTTCACTTGAAACAAAATCTAATTTCCGGTTATTTATTACAGGGGACAATGTGGTGGTGGGCGATAAAGTAATAATGAACCCGGTAAATGCGGGCCAACAAGTCCTACACGTCTCGTCCAACCACGAGCTGCCGGACAATGTGGGCTGCATGGAGGTGAGATTCATTTGTCCACTCGTGGACTACGAAGGCCGGACCGCGGCACGCAGCAAGTGTATGAGACGAACCTTGATATAAATAAATGTTTATTACCCTTAGTATTATCTCGATGAACTAATCTCTATATATATATTTAAACAGCTCCCTGATTGTATCAACTAGGATTCGGAGCCATCTCTTATAATAAGACAGATAAGACTATTTATTCACCATGGCCAAGTGCAGGTTGATGGACATCACATCTTCTCATGTATAGCTTTTTCGTAAAGCTTTCCTTTGCCGGAAGCAAAATTTAATATGGATCGAACCTCCGCCTTTCGGAACGTATAGCTCGTATGACTACCCCTTAAACTGAGCAGTCATGGCCTTAAGGCATCAAAGATTCTTATAGTCGTTAATATTATACTATATTCTCAAAAAGTAAAATAGATTTTAAATAAAAAGGATTTTTCTAAAAAGGTTACAAAAAATAAAGATGAATAGTATTTCTTGCTGTACTCACTTCGCCACACTATCTCCAATACAAAACGTTATTTTAAAAAAAAAACAACTGACACACTAAAAATCGATATTTCCTGTTATCCTACTGTTGAGATGGAATATAATTTTTCCTAATATTACGGTATTACTCATGTATTACTACTGCGTATTATATAATATTAGGAAGAAGGGAGTTAGAGAAAACTCTTTTTCGCTATAAAAGTTCTTTAGAATCAGAACTTCTCCATAAAATTATATACATATATATGCATACACATACAACTATATATAAAAGATCGAATAAAGAACCCTATTTTTTGTTGTTAGTAAAAGTTTATATATGCGATAGATGTTAATGACACAGCTCTGTAGTCTCGAGCTTGAAAGAATAGGACTAAGGTAAGCCCGGACTGTCGTAGAGGGCAAATAAAAGGGTCTAGGAGATCCTGGATCCTCTCCGATTGCACTGATGCAGACCACCATGGAAGTTTTAGTGTGTCTAGTCTCACATAACCCAGACTTCTCTCCATAAGATTTTGGAAGATTCCCCCGCTGAAACAAAAAAAAATATTAATGCATAAGGTTTTTTTATATTAATTTTAACTCTTTTTCGGTATTAAAGTAAATTATCAAATGGGTCACTCAGTGACACGTGGGTCATTTGTACCCGACTTCTATAGATAAATGCTTATTTGACAATCAATCTATCTCTTTTGCACGTAAATATTTCTTCAGTATATATTATTCTTTTTTTATTATTTGTGGCTAGCATTACGTACTACTAAAAACTACAGAACAAACATGTCGGAGATTGGAAGTTAAACAGGTATGTCGGGTCTTCAGTTCCCTCCGGCTGATGCTATATCCCTATCACCGACCATTATTTCTTGCTAGAATGTTTTATTGAAGTTTCGTTTCTAAACTCGGCCACGTTAAGAGATTTACAAAAATATACATCATCATCATCATGATCATCATTATTAGTTGATAGAAATCCGATATGCTGATGTGCCTTCAGCGAGAAGCTCAATACCGATCGCTCGTGCGACTGAATAGTTTCAATTAGCTGATTAAAACCTCATTCATAGTAAACTATTTCATATATTGCTAAGTAAAATCACGTAGCTAAGAGAGTTTTATTATAGTGTTTATTATAAATATACTAAAAATTATATATTATATATATATTTCTTAATCCAATCAAGCTGATAAAAAATATATTTCCCTGTTGATATGATCATTATTTAGAAACCATCTAATTAAATACCAAAATTTTACTGTATTATTCTTAGGTAAACGTCGTCAATTCATCGACGTCGTGGAAGGTTACCCTATTCCTGGAGCACAAGGAGAATCAGGAGGAGATCCTGAAGGGTGGCGATGTGGTGCGTCTGTTCCACGCCGAACAGGAGAAGTTCCTCACCATGGACGAGTACCAGAAGCGACAGCACGTGTTCCTGCGGACCACGGGTCGCTCGAGCGCTACTGCCGCTACCAGCAGCAAAGCGTTATGGGAAATAGAAGTAATTAAATAGTTTCATTATAATTGTAATACACACAATAATTTTAAATTTACATAACACAAGAAATTCTCCCTCTTTACAAATCACTCTTGTCTTTCTCTCTCTCTCTCTTTCTCGTTTCAATATCTCTAATATTAATTTGTTTTTGGATGCCAATGTTTTTTTTGCTTTTACTCGTCAGCGTTCTTTGTAATCTCTCACGTAATTTAGTAAAGATTTGTTCGTTTAATTCGTGAGTTATCTATTTCATTGATATCTTAAAGATGATTTTATGTATTTACATTGGATATTACAAACCAAATCATATCATTTTGCCTAATGAAATTTTATGATATCAGTAATAAAATATTTTCAGGTGGTACAACATGACCCATGTCGCGGTGGTGCCGGCCATTGGAACTCGATCTTCAGATTCAAACATCTCGCCACTGGACATTATCTAGCTGCCGAAGCTTGCTTAAAAGCGACGTCAGTATTAGCACTTGTTTTATAAAATAGCCAAAGAAAATAGACTTCTGACTTAATTTGATTATTTATAAATGATAGTACTGCTCATAACTATATGACACTAGTTAAGGTGATAGAGTAGAATACAATGAAATTTGTATACTATAATTTGACCAAAGTAATATATTGATGGTAACTACATTTATAATCTTCGGCAAGAAGACCAACCACTAGCAAAAATAAAAGAAGTATGATAGATGCCATATTATTTATCATCTTTATAAACGTATACCCACTACGAATCAATATTGCAATCACACTTGGTTCCAACATTTATAAACAATGATCTCCGGGATATTCTAGAATACTCTGGCTTTTAACGTTGTTACCTTCAACACAGTAATGCCACTATGGCGGTAGGTTTACAATAAAAAAATGATTTCAGATCATGTGCCACCATCAATGAAACTACAGAGTATAACTTCGGAATCGTGAACTAGGTGATTAGCTATTGTTCTATACGACCAGTTTACATTAACGCAATTAACTGGATTTAGTCTTGGATAGAATTTGCACCTGAAGTATTTATTAGGGGGACCGGAAAGTAATGTCGTTTTCTTACGCTAAATACAAACACATACATTTTTAACGAGTCTTTATTTTTAATCAATGATGTATTCCCCATCATTCTCAATAACCTTTTGCCATCTAGTGAGTAAATTTTCAATCCCTGATCGATAAAAATTAATTGGTTTTTCGGCAAAATATCTAGAGATGGCATTTGGGATATCATCCAAATTTGCAAATGTTTTGCCACTTAAAAAGTGTTGCAGCGCTCGGAATAAGTGGAAATCCGATGGTGCAACATCGGGCGAATATGGTGGATGAGGCAGCACCTCCCACCCCAATTCATTAATTTTTTCTAGAGTTCGCCTTGCGCAATGCGGTCTTGCATTGTCATGTTGGAGAATGACGCCTTTTCGGTTGACAATCGCTGGCCACTTTTCAATTAAAGATTGATTGACTCGCTGCAATTGTTCGCTGTAGAGGTCTGCAGTAACAGTTTCTCCAGGTTTCAGTAATTCAAAATGAACAATGCCGCGAATACTCCACCAAACACACAAAAGCGCTTTTTTGGGGTGTAAACCTGGCTTAGCAGTACTCCGAGGGATTTCATTTGGAGAGAGCCACTGCCTTTTGCGTTTTGGGTTATCATACAGGACCCATTTCTCATCTCCTGTGATCAAGCGATCAAAAAACGCTTCTGTGTTGTGTCGTTGAAGCAATAAGTTGCATGTGATTGATCGGTTAGCCTTATTCTGTTCGGACAGATTATGCGGGACCCAAACACCTGCTCTGCTTACTTTTCCAATCTGCTTCAAATGTTCTTGGATGGTCGACCAAGGTTTGTTGAGACTGTTTGACAATTCCTCGATCGTCTGACACGGATTTGCTTCCACTTCCGCCCTTAACACGTCGTTGTCTAACGCTGATGGTCTTCCTGATCGATACGAGTCGGAAAGATCAAAATTACCCGATTTGAACTTGGAAAACCACCTTTGGCATTTACGAATGTCCAGTGCATTTGGATAAACATCGCAAATGTTTTTGGTAGCAACTGTTGCGTTATTTCCCTTGCGAAACTCAAAGAGCATGCAATGCCGGATGTGTACCTCTTCTGGTATTTGGCTGGCCATTTTACCTAAAATTACAAAAAAAAATTGTAATTCAATTGTCTATAAGTAAAGAAATCACTATAACCTCACAATGTCTTTGAACAAAACAATGAGCTGACAAATGACAATCAAGTATTGGCATGCGCAGAAACGACATTACTTTCCGGTCCCCCTATTAGATAGCACATTTCCCGTAGCAGTTGACGCTTTTCCTTTATTAATTTAGTTCACACATGGCTTTCTTTACAGTGAAGCGGCGCAAGAGAGCGGCGAGCCGGCGTATCAGCTGGTGTCCGTGCCGCATTCATCGGAGATCGCCACACTGTTCGAGTTGGACCCTACTACCATGACGCATTCCGACTCCACCGTACCTCAAAGCAGCTACGTCAGGTTATCATCCTAATTTTCCAATTACATTTTTTTTTAATGATTATATCTCGTAATGTTGGCAATAGACAACTCTTCTGATTGTCATGCAAATATGATTTGTCAGCACCGTCTTAGTCTTCAGAGCTGGTACAATTTACAATTAAAAAATATAATAGTAAAAATTATTTATAAGAACACTTTATAAAGAAATGAAAATAATTAAAACAATAACTTATATTTGAAAGACCTATATTCAGCAGTGAACGACAATAGGCTGAAATGTTGATGAATTTCCTGTATCTCTTAATATATGTGACATAGATTCTAATTTCTCTTATATCTAATCTATAGAAGTAATCTTACTCTTGGATTTTTTTATGCCAGAGTTTATATAAACTTATACTATACTAAGGGTGAAGGTTGAAAATCAGTTCCTATGAGGACTTATGCACTGAGCCTAGGTCCTTTGCCATACTGCACTACACTGAATCCAAATGTTTTGTAATTGTTGTTGATTTTTAATGTTTATCATTTAAATTTCGTTTTCGTCATGATTTTTGTTTTCTTTTTATATTTGTGTAAGTGTTTACTGCAATAAACTATTGATCTATCTATTTATCATACATATATAATTTATACACAGATTACAGCACTTATGCACGCACACATGGGTACACTCAACATCTATACCTATCGACAAAGACGAAGAGAAACCGGTTATGTCAAAGGTAAATGTTGAAAAATTCTTAAATTTGTTTACAATTTTTTAATAAAATAACTTCATTCTATTATTATTCAATACTTGTGTAATACAGCGGCTAATCGTTTACTTTCTACACGACGGCCTCTACGTGATTCCGGGGTCACATCATACAGAGTTAGCTTGGTGGTAGGATTTTGTGAAAACTCTAGGGCAGCTTAGCAGCTCTTGATAGTGTAATGTTGGCACATTTACAATAGGAGGAGCTATCCTCCTATTGTAAATGTGCCAACATTACACCATCATCGCCATAGTTGTTACTTATCACTATAACGAAATTGTTGTTAGAACGTTATCGCTAAAATAGTTTATAAATATATTCTAAACAGACCTAAGCTAAAATGTATTAAATAAAAATTTTTATCCAAAATAAATTTTGCATTTTTTTTAAACATTGAATTTGTACTTTGCTCTCAGGTAGGTTGCTCAGTAGTCAAGGAGGACAAGGAGGCGTTCGCCTTGATATCCGTTTCGCCCGGCGAGGTGAGAGATTTGGATTTCGCGAACGACGCGTGCAAAGTGCTGTCGGCCTTGTCGACCAAACTTCACCATGGGAATATAGAGCATAACGAGATGAAGTAAGCGCAATACTTTCTTCAGTATAATATAAATAGAATAACATAAATAGTTCAGTAGTGTATAACAACCGTGATCAGGGATGTACTAGAGTGACAAATGTAATAGCCGTTACAGAATTACAAAGACCTACTGCTTTTAAATTATTGTTTATAGTTCGATCTACGTACAATGTACTCACAGCGTCTTGAAGACTTCCAGTGTGCATGGTCTTTGATTTCATTTAATTACTTACGGGGGACCCTATGATAATGGTAACTCTTGATCGGAATCGGTGCATTTTGCAAGGATTTATGGTGTTTCAAACCTGATATAATGGAACGAGACGATATTATAGATCTAGTCTGAACCCATGGTACAAGTACTCTTGGTGGTATGTTAGTTTCATTGCAGGTACATGAAACTTATATAGGTAATGGCGGAAATAGAAGTTAAAAGAGTTAACCTTAGCTCGCTGGCCTAATGGTTAGAGCGTGCGGCTTTCATTCCGAAGGTCGCGGGTTCGAATCTCGGCATGTACCAATGACTTTAACATTTAAGTTATGTACATTTGTGAACTTTAGTAACAACAGTGAGATACAAACGGTGAAGGAAAACATCGTGAGGAAACCCGCACATGACTTAGAATTTATTCTAAGGTATGTGTGAAGTCACCAACCCGCATTGGGCCAGCGTGGTAACTATAGCCCAATCGCCCTCATATTGAGGGTAGGCCTGTGCCCCAGCAGTGGAGACGTAAATGGACTGTTATCACTACTATTACTATGTCTAAAATATGTAGTTTAAAGGGAGTCTTGTAATTATAAATGTGCTAAGGTATCTAGAGTATAAAGAACTATAGAGAGTATATTTCAAAGTTATGATTGGCATACACGGTATAGTGTAGAAATTATTAGAGAAGAGGTACTCATAAATAAAAAAACTTATTAAAGAGTATGGCAATAAAAAAAGTTTGGTAAGCACTGATCTAGACTATCACAGAAAACTCATGGCGTAGATTCGACTGAAATAAATTTTATAAATAAATTAAATAATACATTGTGTATTTTTTCAGAGCCCTAACATGCCTCCTACAAGACATTGTGTACTTCATAGCGGGATTTGAAAATGAGCCCAACAAGTCGAAAGCGTTGGACCTAGTTGTGGAGAATCCTAATAGGGATCGCCAGAAATTGCTGCGCGAACAGTATATATTGCGGCAGCTCTTCAAGATTCTGCAGGTTCTATAGAAATATTTTACCAGTAGGCGTAATAGTGGCTGTGTATAAATAATTAATAGCTTTTAGCATCTTAATTGTTTGGGTATAAAATAAAGTAATTTTGTATTTTTTTTTTTCTTTATCACTTAAAATACATAAATTAAATTAAATCTTTTTTTTCGTAGGGTCCATTCCAGGAGACCGCAGACGGGGAACCTTTCTTGAAGATTGAGGAACTCTACGATCCGCGCTATGCTCCGTACAAGTGCATCTTTCGCCTTTGTTACAGAATACTGAGGCTTAGCCAACAAGATTACAGAAAAAACCAAGTAAGTTTATGTTATTTCTTAGACAGTTGCAGGTCTTCTACAGAACTTATCATCATCAGCCTATAGACGTCCACTGATGGACCTGCCCTTAAAGATTTCCACACACAGTTAGAATGGCCCAGTCTACCGGAAGGTACTTGGGGCTGTTATTTGTAGGGGTTCATACGGGCGGATTTGGGTTATTTCCGACCACGCTTGGTCAATGCGAGTTGGCGGGAGCCAGAGCCTCATTTGTTGATTAGCAGGGTGCACCACAAACACGTGAATTTCAGTCGGTCGGTTCAAAGTCAGCAAAAACACTTTTAGTTGCCTTTTACGACAGACAGCGTTAACCTCAATCCTATTCTTAGTATCATTTTCTATTTACTTGTTACTAAACGTCATGTCAAGTTAAGGTAATCCTTATCCCATTTTGTACATACATATATGATGATACATAATAATTTATTTTGTCCTCAGGAATACATAGCAAAACACTTCGGCTTCATGCAGAAGCAGATCGGCTATGACATCCTAGCCGAAGACACCATCACTGCGTTATTGCACAATAACAGAAAGCTTCTCGAGAAGCATATAACCGCATCTGAGATAGAAACTTTCGTAGGTTTGTATACATTTACAAATATGAACTGATAAATAATTTATCAAAATCTCTTAAATTTTTACATTCCGACTTCAGGGCTCGTGCGCAAAAACATGAAGACTTGGCAATCCCGATTCCTGGATTACCTAAGCGACTTGTGCATTTCCAATAAGAAAGCCATCGCTGTTACACAGGAGTTGATATGCAAGAGCGTGCTTTGTGCTAACAACGCAGACATACTCATTGAGACTAGGTAACTTGTTTTTTATTACCCAATTTTACAATTATCGGAACATTATTTGCGATCTAACACATGTCTTCACTAGCCAAAGCTCAATGGGGATCAAATCCGCCCCTCTTTCGAGACATCACATACTATACGGTTTTCATCTTCATCGTATTCCATCACCAGTCGATAGACGTCCACTCGTGGACATAGCAGCATCCAGTAATTTTCGATTTATTTGAATGTTTATTTTTTTTTACTGTACTCAATGTTCAAAATCAAATTACTAGTATAACGGTTTTTTATATTTCTAACAACTTAAAGTTTAAATCTATTGATAGATTGGTTTCAACAAAATACGAGACCACAACTGAAACTGACGAGACTGGAAATAAATACACTGTAGAGGATGAAGTGATGCTGTTGTGGAACAATAAAAGAGTATGTACTAATTGTAAATATAAACAAGTTTTTTTAATTCACAAAACCAGTTTAGTAGCATGTTCACCTGATGATAAGTGATAGCGTCTCCATATAGCAATGTGACCTTAACTCTCGGTACCCCAGAAATTTTGTTAGCCGCAAGGTCTTTCAAACTTACGAAGTAATGTTTGCACACTACTGTTAGGTGCCAGAAGTAATGGCTGCGGTAGAACCAGTAACCTAACATTTATTTTGAGGTATCTTTTTCAAACTGAAATTTAGATTCATGTGATATAGTTATACATATAAATATGTATGTTATATTATACTAACAGCCTTTTTCATACAGTGTTCCCGCCTTCTTTCTGAACTGGCGGCGGAAGCTCGCCTAGATCCACGCAGCGAGGCGGCCGCCATTCTCGATTACTATCGTCACCAGCTCGACCTGTTCTCTAATATGTGTCTCAACCGCCAGTACTTGGCGCTGAACAGCTTATCCGCACAGTTGCACATTAATTTGATATTAAGGTTGGTATTGATGAAAAAGTAACTATTCAGATTCATTCAATCAGATAGTAAAACTTGGTGTTAAATTGTAATCGGCGCTAGTAATAATAATTTACCAAAAACTTATTAACTGCCTTTGTGGCGCAGTTGCTATCCATATGTCTTGTAATATGAAGAATCCTGGTTTGATTACGGAAACACACAACAGGGAATTTGGGTGGTAGAAGGGATTTTAAATCCGTGTAGGTAATTATCACCTTCATATTGTAAAACTGCCGCCATAACACAGCAATGCTGTGTTTCGATTAAGAGCATATCAGACTCAGAGTATCCTGGACAAAAAGCAACTTGTGCAATATCTTAAAATGTTACATAGAGGTGTGTACTTCTGTTTATATATATATATATATATATATATATGTATCATTGGTTTGCAGGTGCATGTCGAACGCGTCGCTATCGCAGGAGCTGCGTGCATCTTTCTGCCGACTGATGCTCCACTTGCACGTTGATCGTGATCCCCAGGAGCCCGTCACGCCCGTCAAGTACGCGCGCCTCTGGAACGACGTATGCGACCGCATACACGTGCACGAGTTAGTAGCATCCAAATACCTAACTTGACCTTAACTTTACCTGAGTTTGTTACAATAAGGCGAAAGAGTGTGAAGTATCTCGCTGACCTAATAGTTACAGACTGCGGCCTACATTCCGAAGGTAGCTGGTTCGAATCTCGGCATGTACCGATAACTTTAATGTTTATGTACATTTGTGATCGTTAGTAACAACAGCGAAATACAAACGGTGAGAGAAAACATCGCAAGGAAACCTGCACACGAATTAGAATTTATTCTAAGGTGTGTGTAAAGTTACCAATCCGCAATGTGCCCGCGTGGTAACTATGGCCCATCGCCCTCATATTGAAGGTAGGCCTGTGTCTCAACTGTGGCGACGTGAATTGGCTTTTGGGAGAAAGAATGTGAAGCGGTTACACCTGTAATGCTTTAAATTTCATATCAAAATGACAACTGAAACACATCAATGCAGTCATGGCGGAAGTTTTACAATATGAAAATGTTAGCTAACCAGGCGGGTTCAAACACACAACCAAATTCCTTAATGTGTGTAATCGAATAAAAGACCTCTCAACAAAAGCAAGCGGTTGACCGCTGCGCCACGAATTTTTACGGTATTCCTATCACCAGTTACCAGTGCGTGAAAGGCGGTCCTGATGGGACACGCGAGAAGGTGAAGGCTCAGTTCGCTTCGACGATCCGCTTCGTAGAAAACTACCTTTGCAAGGTGGTTACCAGTACGTGGTACTTCAGCGACCACGACCAGAACAAGCTCACTTTCGAGGTAGTCAAGCTGGCCAGGGAGCTGATATACTTCGGATTCTACAGGTAAACAGGCAACAGTAAAATATTAGTCATTATTATTATAATCAATTTATGCATCTCTTAAGACGACGAATGCATTATGGTACTGTGGAAACAACCCTACCAGGGCCTTATTATTGTGTATACCCATATCTTAATAATGTCGTGATATTAAGGAATTGTCATCATTTCAGCTTATTGATGTTCACTGCTTAATATCACCTTTTCTCAGAAGGAAATATTTGCCATAGTAACCAAGCTCGTCAGAAGAATAGTGTCTGTACTTTCCCTAGAAATATGATCTCTTCAGTCGCATTTGAAAACGATTTGCGATAAATTAGTGAAACAATAATGAAGTGGTATCTTTTACATTGTCATATCCCCTGCAGCTTCAGCGACCTGCTCCGCTTGACAAAGACTTTACTCAGCATCTTAGATTGCGTCACCGCTATGGACCTGCTGAACGAGACCAGCGCGCTCTCCGGAGAAGTCGAATGTAAGTGCTGATTTTACTAATTTTAACTTTAAGAATACCGTAATTTATATATATTCAGATTGAATATTATAGTTGCCGATAGCGTTAAGCAAGTATTTGTTCATATTTATACGAATTTCTCAGTCAACATCATTAAAATACTAACAGATACATATTTATATACAATTACTGATCTAAATGTTTCGTGGAATCTTCTGGCGCAACATGTGGAAATTAATTTATTCGACCCGGTCTGGTTAACATTCTCTATTGCGAATCTGGAATCATTACGGCGTTGCTGTATTCCTACTGCCACTATATATGACTTCATTTGCTAGTTTTGCAGCTCCATCGAATAATAAAGCTCTATGAATTCTAAAGGTAATTTCAAGTAAAAAGCGTAACTAAAAAGAGAAAACAAATATTTTGAAGGTATTTATTTTTTTGTTGCACATATGCTATGTTTTAATGTGTATTGGTGATCTATGGTAATGAATGGATTGGGAATGCCTTGTTCAGCAGAGGACAAGAATAGACTAAAATGGTGATAATTTAAATAAATAAACAGCAATTGGGACGACAACATCTCTATGGACTTGAATCGGTGGAAAGCTTAGAAGAAAGCCTACATTCGGCGGCGAATGCATACCGGCTCATGATGATTTTTTTTTTTAATATGACTAATTTAATATTTCGAATTTTGCAAGCAGCTCAGGAAATAGAATTAACCAAGCGTAAGTTTTTTTTAAATAATCTACGTAAATAATGACGAATTTACTGGTAGTAGGTTTCTACTACTGGAAGCCGTCTAGGTAGAAAAGCGCTGTAGCTACTGTAGTTATTGTGTGACTCAAGGCGATGAACATATCGCCATATAATAGGTGTGACTTACAATAAGTTGCACTCCCCGCAGCGGAGGGCGGCGTTCTGCGCAGCATTGGTGACATGGGCGCAGTGATGACTTCCATCACATTGGGCTCGGTAGCGCGCAACGTGAGTATTGCCCAAAGTAGTTTTGTTTTATTCAATACAGGTCATATAATTTAATACACATCTACATAATGTTATGAAATGTTATAACACTACGAGATTCCTTTACATTTTAAATTTCTATCTTTTGTCTCAATACTACTTATTGTGATTTACTAGTGATCATGATGATTATTTTTTATTCCTCATTATTTAATGTCACGGACGAGTTCTTTCGCACTCATGTTCAATTGGATGCTATATATCGTAGTTAAGCTTTAAGCGGACTTATAGGAAGCGTGTACGCATCTCATAAAATATAAAGTTTTTCTCAATACTCCCAGTACTTCCCTCACAAGGACAGATTCAACACCTAAATGGTAAACACGCTAATCAACTGCGAATTGGTGAATGGTACTGATTCACATAGCTAGCTATTATGACTTCTGATGTTAGACAAATAAATATCGATTATTAATCGATATTTATTTGTCTAAATAGGGCGCGCGCTGGCCTAATGGTCAGAGCGTGCGGCTTTCATTCCGAAGATCGCGGGTTCAAACCTCGGCATGTACCAATGACTTAATATTTAAGTTATGTACATTTGTGAACTTTAGTTACAACAGCGAGATACAAAAACGGTGAAGGAAAACATCGTGAGGAAACCCGCACACTGATATCATCTTTGTGTGTGTGTGTGTGTGGTGGTCCCAATAAAGTGGCAACAGGTTCGCCCCCTGTTACACTGGAACTAATCTGACCACATCTGGCGAAACGTGGGTGGTTTATTCACCTCTGCTTACCCCTACTGGGAAAAAGGCGTGACAATATAAAAAAAAAAATATTAATTTATATATTCTCTATTACACTTCATCATTTTTATAAAAACTGGCGTATTTTAACTGCGCAGGTGGGGGGCGGCGGCGGCAGCAGCGGCGTGCAGCACAGTCCGTCTGCATTAGCGCTGGCGCGTAAACACCCCCTCGTTATGGACACCAAGCTCAAGATCATAGAGATATTGCAGGTAAACGTCACAATACGAAGAAGATGTTCATTCTTACTGCGGTTTTTATATAGTTTAAATTTTTTGTTTTACTACATGATTAACGAAGATCTTTTAACTACAGTTTATTCTGGACGTACGTCTTGATTACCGCATCAGTTGTCTGCTGTCGATATTCAAAAAAGAGTTCGAGCAGGCCGCCGAGAGGCAAGCGTGCAGTCTCGGCAGAGCGGATGTCGAGGCTATCGGTCTACAAGCGGAGGGGATATTCAGCTGTCGGTGAGTTGCCTAACAAGCTAGCCAGATTTCGCTTTGGGTTATAGTCCGGTCTTATCATTAATGAATCGTTTGTACGAAATTAGGTTAAACAAATATTCTATTGACTAAATCTAGTTCAAATCTACATATAAAACGCCCTAATTTATTAAAAAAAAATCCATGCTGTATTCTTAATATTCTTTAAATGATAATGGATAGATTTTAATTTGTTTAGCTAATTTATGTCGTCCGTATATTTATTAATATATAAAAAAAAATATAGGGTAAATAATGTAACTTTCCGTATATTTAGATGAAATATATCTTTTTGTGACTAAAGCATGTGAAAATTAGTCTTTTAGTCAATGGTGGCGCAGAAAATGTGTAGGTCTTATTAGGTCATCCAAATGTAATATACAATCTGCCGATTTTGAATACATGACTATATTCTATGGTTAATGTATTAACTCCAACAGCACATTTTAATGTTCCCACTGCTGGACCTTTGGGCCTTCGATGGTTTTCTCACGATATAATTCCTTCATCAAAATCTCAATGGAGATCGAACCCGCGCCATTATTGAGCCATAAAGCGCGTACAGATGCTATTTAACTAAACATCATTTAATTTTATATACTACGGATGTGTTTTACATTATGCTTTGTAAGAAACTAAAATTATGGAAGAAATCTATTGTTTTTATTAATACATAGCAATATTTATTTATTTAAATAACTAGTTCTATTGACACTTCTTTCCAACGTTATAAAGATTATTAATAGTATAAACATAGTATAAATAGTTTCTATTAAATTTTAGAACTTATATCAATATTTATTGCTTCTTCTTAATACTTCCACAGTAGCAACTTTCAATTCGATAATTACACTATAGTATGTAGATATAGTTCAACATCATCTCTTACATCTAGCAAACAGTTCACCAGTCAATTTACTTCATTTCAGTAATTTTCTCTTCAATAGTAAAACGATAATATAGTCTATTGTCAAAAAAAATATAGTCATTGCAAATTACACAACTGTCGCTGTTGTAGTGTTTTTTCGTATATATAATTTTTATGTACACAATATATAAATAACATTGTTTTTTTTTTTAAATTCTATTGTGTATAATGGTGGCGGGGCTAACACTGGGCACGTGGTGATGGTGGCAACTATGATAAACTTCTACTTCATTTCTCAACTGTATCTTGTATTTCAGAGCGATACAGACTGTGCCTGACAACTGCCTTCCAAAAAATGTAGATTTGTTAGTAAGATAATATATACAATGCATGATCCGCGTGGCTTGCTGGTGCTCCTAACAGCATGGGGCTTCGCCTTAACCAGACCCATTGGAATGTTGCCTGATCCCGATGCTTTTTTACGCTAATGAAAACCATATTAACCACAGTTGCTTTTAAAAGTGTGTTTATGTTTAAATGTTGTTGAAGATATTAATTATATGATAATGTCTCATTATTTACGTGAATATGTGTTGTGTTAGTGATCTCTGGTGCTGGAGACAGTCTAGGCAGGTACCATCGCAGCGCCTACTCATGCTGTGAAACAGTAATGAGCAAACATGTCTATGTATCCCTTTTAATTCGCCCTGTAGCTAGAGATATTACTAGGGTAACGAAATCAAAGTGACGAACACAATACTCTGTAGTATTTACCATCCTAACTAGCACCACATTGTTCTGAGCAGGTATCTCTTAGCTGAACATCCAGCTCGTCACTTCTACCAAAGAATGAGTGCGTGTTTGTATTAATAATATATGTTAGAATGAAATCTGCACCGTTAGTATTATCGTTCACGTTTTGCTTTAAAAGTTTTTTTTTACACTGTGCTTCTATATATTTTTGCTGTTTTGTTTTAAAAAACAAGTCCTTTTATTTTGTGTTTAATAAACTTCAATTAAGTAATAATTTTCCAATTTCTGATATGAACTTTATGTACTATATAATAGATAAAATGCCAATTTTTTTTTTCAAAATAAAAGGATTGTGTTCATTCTGTTAGTATTTAGTCGATGAGATAGGATGTATTTTGCAGTGTTTAAAATAAGGTATATGTATAATATAGAGACGGACTGGACTTAGACGGGTGCGGCGGACGCATGGTGTTGCGGGTTCTGCTTCAGCTCTGTTCGCAAGGCGCGTCGGCAGCTCTCGTCTCAGGAGCCTTGGCTTTGCTCTTCCGTCATTTTAGTCAGAGGCAAGAGGTCCTAGCCGCTTTTAAACAGGTACTTGACTGTTACACATAATTCTTGTTAAATCTGTTCATATAATAGTGATGTACTCATGCATAGATATTTTGGATGATGTACATGCTACGCGTCCGTTTTATCAAAACTAAAATTCCCAAAATCAAATTCCCTTCAGGTACAACTGTTGGTGTCGGACGCGGACGTGGAGTCTTACAAGCAAATAAAGGCAGATCTTGACATCTTGCGGCAGAGTGTTGAGAAGTCTGAGCTCTGGGTCTTCAATAAGGGCCGTGCTGGCGCTTTAGATGATCATAGCGGTATAAATGCAAAGCTTCATGTTATTTATAACATCTGGCGCATCTGCTACTACTCTGAATATTGTAGTGGTCTACAATTTATGTATATCCCATATAGCGCAAAAAGCAACAAAAAGGTATAGGATAATCTTGCAGCCTGACAATTCGTCAGTATCATTAATGAAGATTATGTCCAGCGGTGAAAGTCTATCAGCTGATAATGATGATGATGATTAATGAAGAGAGAGAGAGAGAGAGAGAAGTTGTAGTAATTACCACTACAACAACATCTTAGTGTAATTATTTATATTTTAGTTTCACAGACTGACTAGGTCGGTATAGTTTGCAAACCTTATATTTTTAACGGCGTTTACATTTCGAAAGGCGCTATAACCAATGAAATTTCTGAGGTAAAAAAAACTCAACATTTGTGTTACGTAGCGATGATCACAATGTGTTGCAGTATTTAGCATCACAACTAGCGTCCGATTTATGGGACACAGCACACAGTTATGGGTATACTTATCACTTATCATTAGGGGAACGTTCTTCCCATCTCATACCTTCTTGGCTTTTATGTATGGATCACTTATTTTTATTTTTGATTCTTTATTTTAATTTAATTTGGTCATCTTTAAGAGTAATCCGTGTAAAGACGTTTTTGTTACATACAGAACTCAAAGGCACCGTGGGTCCGGGGGGGGCGGTTCTGGAGCGTAACGCGTCCCTGGACAACGTACTTGATACCTCGCGGACTACGAAGTACGATCACATGAACGAGTACAATAAGATTAAAGAGGTAATGGATATTCTCCTAAGTATTGTAATTAATAGTATGTTAAACCGCTCATCATATCATAGTTCTGACGATGCCGTAATGAGCTGTTCCGTGATGCCTATCTTGAAGCTCACCGGCAACACCGACTCACCACCAGAAAAATATGTGTATGTATTAATAAGTATTTCCTTTGTAGATACTGCAGCGCATGATCAAATACTGTACGCAAGGAAACAGCGGCGAGGGCGATACTGGTCGGCCTCGTCGCCATGAACAGCGCCTACTGCGCAACATCGGTGTGCACAACATTGTGCTCGACCTACTGCAGGTAAGCAATACCTATCTAAATTACACGCAATTACTTGTAATCTCGATTAGCTGATGGTATAAGATGTTTAATTAGTGGACACCTTTATTAGTAGTAATAATAATAGGTTGGAGAAAAAGAAATCCATTATTTTTATATGAACTTCAGGACTTTATTTAACATGCTTCGGATTGTCCGATTTGGGTCAAATATGCACCGTTTTGTTCTATGACTTGTTGCCATTTTAAAGGTAACTTCATAATGCCTCTCTCGTAGAAGTCCTGGTCTCTATTTGCAAAAAACTCTAGTAGCCGATTCTCACAATCTTCCCTAGATGACAATTTTTTAACACTAAAGAAATTTTGTAATGCAAGAAAAAGATGGTAATCGCTTGGTGCCAAGTCCGGACTGTATGGCAGATGCATTAAAACTTCACAACCAAGCTCCCGAAGTTTCTGGCGAGTCACTGTAGACGTGTGTGGCCTAGCGTTGTCCTGGTGGAACACGACACCTCTCATGTTGGCCAATTTTGGCCGTTTCTGGTCAATTGCTATCTTCAAACGGTCCAGTTGTTGACAGTAGAGATCAGAATTTAGTGCTTGGCCATATGGAAACAACTCATAATAAATAATCCCCTTCCAGTCCCAC
Organism: Troides oblongomaculatus; assembly: GCA_029032895.1. Lineage (NCBI taxonomy): Eukaryota > Metazoa > Arthropoda > Insecta > Lepidoptera > Papilionidae > Troides > Troides oblongomaculatus. Next base: position 1,730,099 of record JARDWC010000151.1, read on the forward strand.
CAAATGCACAGCAGAACCTTCCCGTTAGTCCTGGTTTGGCCACTGTTTGAGGTGCTTCACCGCTCTTTGACCATGATCGTTTTCGCACAGGGTTATCGTATGTGATCCATTACTCATCTCCAGTCACCATCCGTTTAAGAAATGGGTCTATCTCATTCCGTCTGGCCAAGGCGTCGCAGATGGAAATTCGATCCATCATGTTTTTTTCTGTTAATTGGTATGGCACCCAAACATCGAGCTTCTTTTTGAATCCAGCTTTGTGTAAATGGTTTAAAACTGTTTTGTGGTCCATTTTTAGCTTCTGGGCGATGTTACGACTGCTAACATGCCGGTCAACTTCGATCATTTCTCCGATTTTATCGACATTTTCGGCGACCGGCCTACCTGTGCGAGGTGCATCTTTAACATCAAAAATTCCTAAACGGAATCTACGAAACCAAAATTGCACATAATTGGCTGTTACAGTATCGGGTCCATAAACACCTTTCACAATTTTAGCCGCTTGCATTTTCGCCTTTGTCAAAGAAAAACTGTAAAATGTACCGAATTTTCTCTTTGTTCACTTCCATTTTAACACCCTGTAACTCACAATTGAATGCACCAAACAAAAAACAGCAAAAGAATTTTTTTACTGCGAAATGTCACCTTTCCAACGAGCATAAATCTGAAACTGTTTGATCGATACTTTACGAGAAATTTATCACTACAGCCATCTACCGAAAAAATAATGGATTTCTTTTTCCCCAACCTAATATTATTAACACAAATCGACGAGGTTTCTAGGTAAGAAGGACGTTTAACTGATAGAACGTAATACGCACGTCCTTGTGTTTTAACTTATCTCTCCATACAGGTGCCACATGACGAAGACGACGCAGCCATGGACGAACTATTGGCACTCGCGCACGAATTCCTGCAGCGATTCTGTCACGGAAACCAGCAGAACCAGGCCATCCTGCACAAGCACCTTGACCTCTTCCTTAATGCGGGGGTATGTACCTTTTGTTTAAGATATGATACGGCTCCAATTAATATGAAGGAGCAGAAGGATCAAACTACGTGATCTTTATTGTCACCTTTTCTGTCTACTAAGATTTGCTGGTGTGTAAGGGGTGGTAAGGATTCCCGCACTGCATTTGTCCAGCAGTGGATATATATTGACTGATGATTATCAACCGATATCAAGTAGATATAAATTCTAAGAAGTTAAAATTTTATTGGGGTATAAGGGGTCCCGCAAAACTCATGGGATCCAAGCTAACTTCACCTGCTTTGCACCCTGCTAATCAACAAACGAGGCTCCGGCTACCACCAACCTGTATTGGGCCAGCGTGGTCGGAAAAGACAGAAATCCCGCAGTACGAATCCCTACCCGTTGGTGGAATTTTGGGAGAAGCCTATGTCCAGCAGTGGACTTCTGTCGGCTAATAATAATGAGATTAACTGGTGACCATAGGCATTAGCCTTAAATTTTTAGCGAAACCGGTTAAACGTTACGAGTTTCTGGCTAGAAAAAATTATTACAATCTTAGTTTAATTTATGCTAAAATACAATTTTGGTTAACATATTACTGTTTAATATACTACGAATAATTAATCCATATTTGTGTATTATGACTGGTCTAGATTCGCGAAGCACAAACTGTGTGCGCGATATTCGAAGAGAATCCGGCACTGTGCGCGCACGAGGGCAACGAGAAAGTGGCCGCTCACTTCGTGCACTGCATAGAGACGCGCGGCCGGCGCCCCGCCTACTTGCACTTCCTGCGGACGATCGTGCGCGCTGCCGGCCAGCACATACGCCGTAGCCAGGACCTCGTCATGCAAGAGGTCAGTTGCGAAGCAGACCGCATACACTACTGTCTTCTACACAAATAATTTAAATCATCTTTGAAAAGATATAAACATACCAAGTTTTTACTTGCAAAAAAATTTTGAACAGCTCAATGTTCCTTCTGTAGAAGTTTAGGCATTCAAAGTTTAAAAATAAAATTCAAAGCTATTTAACCACAATGCTAGCTAAAAGCCAGTTGATGAATATCAACTGAACTCTACAAGATATTGCCCCAGAATCGAACTAAGACACTCCGACTACCAGTCAAGCGCTTACGTACTTCATAGGTAATACACAGATTTATGATTCGTTTCCGGGTCCACATTTTATGCAGTTTGGATACTTTCATCCACCATTTTGTAAACATGCTGCTACTATCAAGGGTTTTTGCTATAAATAAAAATCAATATAATATGTAGTTAAAATTAACAGTGAAGTGTTTGTAACACTAATAAAAAATTATTCTCACTCCACTTAAACTAGGATTTAACTTTTAGATGGTGAACGCCGGAGAGGACGTGCTCGTGTTTTACAACGACAAGGTCTCATTCAACTACTTCATACAAATGATGCGTCAGTACAAGCAGACCAACGAGATGCCTGAAGCCTTAAGGTAAAGTAAACTAGTAACAGAAAAAAAATTATCATAGATCATGTTTAACCATATACAAAGAAAAACAAAATGATATGAAATAATTACATAGATCATATTATATATTTATGGCCGGTGGTTCAATTTTAGGTAATACCAGCTATTATTAAAATACGACTACGTTTTAATAGCTACAAGAATTATTCCGTGTCCAGGTACCACATTCAGCTGGTGAAGTTGTTGACTTGCTGTACGCTGGGCAAGAACGTTTATACGGAGATAAAATGCCACAGCCTGCTGCCGCTCGACGATATCGTTGCCATGATCACGCACCCTGACTGCATACCAGAGGTACGAATTTGACTATTTTTGCATTAAACTATTGCTATATATGAATTTGCGCACGCGCATTTGCTCGGATTTAAACAGCCTCTGTAGTGCAGACGCTAATCGCTTACATTATAGACTTAAAGTCCAGTTTCAATTGAAGGGCGACACGTTGTATAATTTGTTAAATGGTAAGATTTGACCGTAATACCGTATACATCAGCATAATACTAATTTAACTCGTTAATCAAAAAATATATATGGTCGAGAAACTGTTTAAATAGTATAAATACAAATTAAGTATAAATGGTTAATAATTTTTATCTCATGGCGCCTTTTAATTAAATTTCTTTCTTTAGGTTAAAGAAGCATACGTCGGTTTTCTAAATCACTGCTACATCGATACCGAGGTGGAGATGAAGGAGATATACTCGAGCAACTACATGTGGGACCTGTTCGAGCGCTCCTTTCTGCAGGACATGCAAGCCATACTGCATAGCGACAGCAGCGTGCATCCGATGCCTAGTAGTAATAGATTTGTTTACATTAAAATAATCATTCATCGTTTCATCCTATTGATGTCCACTGCTGAATATGGGCTTCTCAAATACTAAGGGTGTGACCGTTCCTCTACAGCCAAGCAGTACTATGCAAGCATTACTTTTATGTTGAAATGGAGATTTAAGTAGTAAATCTTTAGTGTTACGAAATATATACAATAAATATAATATCAAAATAAATCCTACTAAACTACCGACGTGTGACTCTGGAATCGAACTAACGACCTCTAATAGGAAATCGATTAACTTTTGTGTCAAGGAGACAATAAAAACTATATCGTAGTAATGTCCAGTATAAACATTCTAGCTAGCGCATAATTTGCTATCACCTGAACGTCCTGGTCGTCTCGCTCCACAGGCACTTCGGGCGACGACGTGTTCGCGCCACAGCGGTCGTGCGCGGGCAGCACGCAGCGCGCGTGGGTCAACTACGTGACGGACGTGCTCGTGCACACCATATGCACGTTTTTCAATTCGCCGTTCAGCGACCAAAGCACCACGGTGCAGGTGAGTTTCTGCTGGCGTGTTTACTTATTTATTAATGGTAAAACTTATAGTCTTATACAAAAATTTTCCTAAATCATGTTTGAACAAATAACCTCTCATAATACATTCATCAATTTTTATAACTTTTGCTTACCTTGGATTTAATGAATGAAAACATGTAAGTAATTAAAACTCTTTACTATCTATTATTAACATGAAACAATCTTCTTTTGTTACAAACTTTCATATATCATGGAGACCTTTGGTTCAATTCCAAAAGAATTAAATATGCAAAGATTACTTGCTACCAGGATTTTTTCGAATCTGCTTGGTTAGCTACAAGGCTATTTTGTCACTATACGAGAATTTGCGTGTTTCAATTGCCTACATATGAGAAACCCATCACTTACCATCAAATTAATATCCTGCTCGCCATGTAGCTTTGCGGAATAAAAGAGGCACAACAATAATATGATTTTATGTTACCTACAGACACGACAGTCAATCTTCGTAAAGCTGCTGCAGACCACCTTCCGCATCTACCAGTGTCCGTGGCTCACACCGCCGCAGAAGCTTAACGTAGAGAAGTGCATACGGACACTCAGCGAAGTCGGTTAGCACACAACCACCTCTTCTTTAGTAAATGTAACTATCTGTAGCGCAGCTGCTTATTGCCAGCATCTATTTGAATACTGGGTTCACTTAGGTGGTGGTGATGCGAGATAAGCAGAAAGATTTCAAGTGGAGTATGCATAGCATACCGAAAATCTCAGTGCTTATCTATACTTAAAATAAGCATTACTGAATTCAACATAGTTGCGTACCATTAGACTGACTTATACAGCTGGATCCGGGCAGCGCAGGATCAGCCCTCTGTCCAGCAGTGGACGTCTATCGGCTGATGATGATGAGTGACTTAAGAGATTATTATTTAGATAGGTTTGCAGTGATTAATTGCCTTTGTCAAGAGATCCTAGTGAAAATAGTATGAATTTTCTGACTGGCTTAGCTAGCTACTAACCTCTCACTGTACTGTTGCTGCTATCTGTGCCAGTAGACGTAAATACAATAGCTAGGTAGCTATATCTAGTAAAATACTAAGGTAACAAGACGTACCTTAGTGTGTCATAGTGATGAGCAAAAGGTGTTGTATTTTTTATCATTCTAATTAACACTACATTGCTAAAGGCGTAAGGCCATATCATCACTTTGTTGATTAAAAAAAAAGTAACAAAAAAAATCGATGTCTTCTTTATTTCATATTCTTTACAGCTAAAAGCCGGAGCATTGCCATACCGTTAGAGCTCGAAGCGAAGATTCAGACGGTGTTTGAGAAAGCGGCTGCACTGTCGCGGCAGACCAGTAAATGGCTACTAGCATCCAAGACTTCAAAACTGGAGAAGATGGCTTCGCAGGTTAGAAGTTAAAGTGTAAATAGTATGCTATCCAAATCCAATCAGCCGGAAGACGTCCACTGCTGGACAAAGGCCTCCCCCAAAGATTTAAATAGTATAATATTTAGATAGTAAGCTAACGAAGATAGAAATACTAACAGTATTTACCTATCATTTATAATTCAAAGCCAATTTAAAACTAACTTTTTAATAATTCACAATAGTTATTTTTTAAACAATAAATAATAAACTACTAAGCCTTTTATGTAAATATCAATACTTCAATAGAATATTTTCAGAAGAGCATTTCTGATGTCTATAATTGATTCATTGTTATCAAACCTTTAACTATATCCGTCACATAGTGGCTGATCACTTGCCGTGTAATACTAAGTTCCCTGGTTCAATTCCTAGGCCATATGTTGAGAACTTTCATTAGTGGTAAGAATTTTACATAAGCTAAGCTAGTTATCGCCCTCACGATATAAATCTGCAACCGTAACAATATGAGAGTAAGAGTACTCCGGGCGAGTTACTTCACCATCCATGAGGTCAAGTGTTAGCCAATTGTAGATTAAAAAAACCCTTTGTGCTATTGGAGTATTGAATGTCGCGTTTTCATTTCTATGTCGCTATAAACACTAAATAAAATCGCTTTATAACTTAACATGTCCTCAATAACTCTGTTGTCTTGTACATTTAACTGGAAGGAGGAACCGTTGGAACAGCCCGACACCACCGACCCGTCCAGGAGCGAAGTGAGTCAGTGTGTCGAACTGTCACGGTGACGTTTCTGTTAACTGTCATATTGACCTTGTCAATACAATTGTGCTCTATGATGTCGTTTTATGCATCCCTGTGTTATTGTTTTTGCCGTTTTTTTTTTTTAGTCGTTTGATGTGGAAAAATATTTGTAGTTGTTAAATATGTGCGCTTACAAATACACTCGTTCTGATTCATACTAATATTTCTAGGCCACTGTTGTCATCTAGGTAGGTACCACTACAGCGCTTTTGCGTGCAGCCAAATAAGAATGTGCAAACGTTATTGTGTTCCAGTTTGAAGGGCGTTATAGGTAGTGAAGTGTCTGGGGTATTTGTGGTATAATGCTTGTCATCCTAACTTAGCCAAATTGTTATGGCTAAGCGCATTACCATCAGGTGAACACCTTGCTAACCTAATCGTTTATGAAATAAAAAGAATCAGAGAAAATTATTCTTCGCTCTTATTGCCTCATAAAAAAAAGAACAAATGAAAATGGGTCTCTCATACTCATTAAAATTTAAAAGAGCTGAACAATAAAGTTAATCATAAAAAAAATTCTCATAGTTAAAATTAAGTTTTAAATTATATATAGTTATAAATTACATGACTCTAAATTTTAACCAAACTCAATCCAATATTATCATAACGAATTACACCACACATCGCTTATTTACTACGTGTTAAAGTTCATGTAATGCGAAAAAATTAAAACATATATGCTTATAATATATTAATGCATAAAAAATATATTGCAAGGCTTTTCAAATAGTCATTCATCTTTTGCCGCTTGCACGGCTACCATGCACCATACACGGCGTTGCCTGAGTTATGCCATTGAATTCAAATTGCTTTAATTTGAAATGCTTTGTTGCGCCTGAACATTATTCAGAACAGATTAAACCACCGTCGGACGCTCATGGCCCATGGTACATACATTAATTGGCAAAAAGCGCAATTTTCCCTGGACGGTCTTTGTTTCACCATCAGACGAGCAGGACTATGACCAGTCACCATCCTTAAGCTGTAAACATCTTATTTGTGAAACGATAAGATTAGCTACAATTCTATAAAAGCGGCAAAGGTGCTTTTCAAACCGAGGTGGCAATTTCTTTAGTGTCCATAGAAGAATGAATAGGCTACTTCGTAATTGCGTTTTAAGACCATTTACCATGTCAATACTTAACACGAGGTGGAAGTATGGTCAAGCACTGACAAATTCGACAAATAACCACATATACAACAGCTATTGCAGTGAAAATATAATTAAATTGTCATATATGTTGTGTGAAGTAATCGTTAACTTGTGTCCGTTGTGTGCAGTCGAATCTACAGAACGATCGATCGGTGATGGAGGGCCTGCAGGAGATTGTGTCGCTCCTGGAGGAGCAGCTGCGGCCGTTGTTGCAGGCGGAGCAGTCGCTGCTCGTCGACATCCTGTACAAGCCGCACCGCCTATTCACCAGCCCGGGTGAACTGGCGCAGCCGGACACCAGCGGGATATTTATATCTAGGTTATATTTGCTTTTGTTTTGTAATTCATTAATTTCTTACGCAACTTTGAATGACAATATTACAAGAATTATTATGATACTAATGCAAATAATCCTTTTTGTATATAATTCACAGTAATTCTATAATATTTAAAAATATATAAATAGAAAAGATATAAAACAATAATTTAGACAAATTCAATAGTCACTTATTATTAGAAAAATCTTAAGTAACATGTAGTTAGGTCACCTACTCAGTCGCAACTCTTCATAGATAGGCGTATCACTTACCATCAGGTGAAGGTGTTATTCGTTTCATCTAATTTTGTTAATAAAATAAGTATATTCCGTTCCAGGTTAATAAGACACACGGAAAAACTACTCGAAGAGAAAGAGGAAAAGTTATGCGTCAAAGTATTGCGCACCCTCCGGGAGATGATGGCTGTGGACCCGGAATATGGGGAAAAGGTATCAATGTTTGACCTATCAGTGTTATTGAAAAATTTTATATTATAATAAAGCATTTTGTAATGTAAAAAGTTAAAAAAATATTAAAGAAAAAAATAATAATGAAGTAATATTTATACTACCGTCCTGATAGTTCAGTCCTATTTCTGCCGTCAAACAGAAGTATACATACCTCTGTTTCAGTTTACAGAGCCTAGTAGCTAATGTAATTACTGAGGTAACAACTTAACGTCTTATGTATCAAGGTACTTTATGGTGTAAACAATAGCATTCGCACAGGAAAACAAGTGATGGAGATGTACGGGGCAATTTTTTTTAACCGTACTTTTATTGCCTCCTCGCCTCGGCTCATCAGGGTAGCACTTTGCCCCAACAGTGGAGATATAAAAAGTCTGTTGAAAAAAAAAGACTTTAATTTCTTACTGCTTTAAATAGAAACTTTTCGCTAGTGCTGTTTTTGTTTTTTAATATTATTTTTTTTTTTATATTGTCACGCCTTTTTCCCAGTAGGGGTAGGCAGAGGTGAATAAACCACCCACGTTTCGCCAGATGTGGTCAGATTAGGTCCCATGTAACAGGGGGCGAGCCTGTTGCCACTTTATTGGGACCACCACACACACACACACACAAAGATGATATCAGTGTGCGGGTTTCCTCACGATGTTTTCCTTCACCGTTTTTGTATCTCGTTGTTGTAACTAAAGTTCAAAAATGTACATAACTTAAATATTAAGTCATTGGTACATGCCGAGGTTTGAACCCGCGACCTTCGGAATGAAAGCCGCACGCTCTAACCATTAGGCCAGCGAGCTACTCTTTAATATATATGTTACGACAAATATGACACAGATTTCGTTGTCGCAAAGAATATTATAAATTATTATTTCCTTGATATGTTTATAGCGTCGTTTATATTGAACATTTGTTCGTTCCCAGGGCAACCAGCTCCGCAACAAACTGCTCTCGCAATACTTCGTGAACCGGAAGTCGGAGCCGAAAATCCAGCCGCCACAGCCACCGCCCGCGGTGACGCACGGCCCCGGAGGTAACCTGCACTATCCGATCTAAACAACAAACTAGAAAACAAGCACAAGCTGATTGATAACCTGCTATTGCATTACAATAGTGTGATAAGTAATAGTTAAAAAAGGACAATGGTTGAGTACGTGCATAAAGGTTCAGCTAAAGTGCAAACTAAACTAGTATTAGTAAAACATATATAGTGTAACTTAGATAAACAACTTATGCTACATAAATTCCGTACATATAGTTATTTGCTTCGATATTAACATTAGGTTAAATCTCACCATTAATTAAGTTAAACTTCACATAAAGAGATAACTTGAAAAATATAACCGATTACCAATTTAATAAACTTGTTTTGCATATCGTATTAGTTATAAGTAATATATAGATAAACTAATTAATAACAATTAATTTAATTCAAAAGAAACAAGAGGAGAGAGAGAGACCAAAAAAATTATAATTCTTTACTCTTTTAACAATCAGTAATATAAAAAAATAAAATTGGTAATCAGCTATATATTGTTACGATAGTATTGTTTAGAGGTGTGTTTGTTGATTTGACTGCGCATGCGACGCAGCGTCACCGCATCAGCCGAAGCCAGGTGGGTCCACGCAACGTCAAGTGCTTTGTTTGTGCATGCCCAATGCACGCACCGTGTACGCATGCATGCACCGTGCACCTGTTCAGCTTTTTTTTAAAAAAAAAGTATTTAAATATTTTACACTACATTGTTTTAAATAAATTCGTCTTGATGTAATTCTGTGTAACAAATATATATATATTAAAATTAATATTTTGTACACGTACAAAATATTAATTTTAATAAAATATATAACACTTCTTTGATTGTTAAATATACTCCTTTTTTTATTGAAATCTTAAATTATAACTTAATCAACATTATTATAATATTTGAGTAAATCAATTATCAATAATAAGTAATGAAGCTTCGGAGCGATGCGGGTTCGTTGTCTTGATGTACTGCTTTTTACAAAAAAAAATTTAATAGATTTTTTTTTTTTAATATGTGTATATTGCCCGTTCCAAACTATTATTATATATTAAATAAACCTGTTGTATTTGTCATGGTATCCCAAGCTAATTTCTACGAGGAAATGATGGCATGAAAAAATAACTGTTCTAATTTGATGGACGCTATAGTTAATCAAAATATTACTTCTTTAACACTATAAATATATTTCAATTACATTTGTGATTTTCGTCAGTCTGTGCTGCAATATTCATTTTGAATTACACTGTCTGCACAGCGAAAGTGCTATTACGCACCGGTCAGACGCTGTCGCAGGTGCAGGCACATCTGGACCGCGAGGGCGCTTCCGACCTTGTGGTGGAGCTGGTCATCAACAGTACCAACCGGCCCGCCATCTTCCTCGAAGCCATACAACTCGGTAATAACCATAAAATTTATAAAGTAATAGTAACAATGTAACTTAAAAGCTTCACTACTACTTTGCTTGTTATAAATACAGCGGTGGTCGATTAATCGATTGGAATCTACTTAAGATTCACCAAACGACTGACTGTTTTACAATACTTTTATTTCCAGTTTTATTATTGGCTTATATAAGTGCAACCTAAGTAGAACCTCACCTGAAGCTAAACAGAATCTTGTTAAAGCGTTTGCATCTAGAATACTCTGGCTGTCATAGATTAAAAGACAAAACAGCAATAATATATGAGCGATAAATCTACTTCAAAAAAAAAATATTTATAAAAAAAAATCAATATACAAAATAATTCAAACACTGGTCTTTAAAGTAAACTAAACATCTGTGTCATAAGGACCAGATATGAGTTTGATAGTTAATCAGAAGGTTCGAAATGTTCTAGCACCATGGAGTTAATAACTAATTGCATTTATAAGATACAATAATTACATTACGCATAGCACCTATTGAATTTTTTAATTGTGCATCAGGAATTGCACTCCTGGAAGGTGGCAACCCAATAATTCAACGCAGCATATTCACTAAACTACAGAACGGCGAGATGTCTCAAGCGTTCTTTAAGGTAAGTAATAAAACAACTTCACTCTACTTACATTATAAATGATACAGATTAAGCAGCCATGTTATTCGCAGGTATTCTATGACAAGATGCGCGAGGCTCAGCAGGAGATCCGCTCACTGGCGACCAGCAGCACTGCCACAGGCACCACTGATAAACGCACCACCCCCACCGACAAGCCAAGACCCGTTAACACCGAAGGCAAGTTTTTCAGATATTTTCCATAACAGCCAATTTATGTTCCCACTGTTGGGGCATAGGCCTACTACTCTCAATATGAAGGCGATGGGCCATAGTATACCACGCGAGTCTAATGCGGATTGGTGACTTCATAGACCTTAGGATTAATTTTAATTCATGTGCAGGTTTCCTCGCGAGGTTTTCCTTCACCCTTTGTATTTCGCTGTTAAAACTAAAGTTTACAAATGTATATAACTTAAATATTAAAGCCATCAGTACATGATGAGATTCGACCCCCGACTTAAGGAATGAAAGCCGCACGCTCTAACCATTAATCCAGCGAGCTACTGTAGAGCGAGTTTCTCGGATATGGAGCAGTATAATACATTTTTATCTCTTTCCTTTTACTACCGCCTCTTCGTATCTTTTCTCTATTTCTATTTTTTCTACAACTCTTTAACTTCAATTTTATTATTTTTGCTTCTGATGATGCAGGTAAAGTTGCTCCCGGCCCGATAGTGGTGGGGGAGGATATGGACGACGAGGTCACCAACGCTTGCGGATCTGCTGTGCACGCCTACTCGGATATACATACCATGTCACACGGTGAGTTCTTCACATATTTATTCAAAAGTATATAATAACACTAAATGTGGGTCATATCATTCTCTGGTGGTCCTTGAAATGTTTATTACACGACGCGGAAAAAATTGGAGAAGATTTCACTAAAACTAGTTCTAAGTAATATAGTAATTCCGATAGCAGTTTTTTATCTACACTTGACATACTATTACTATCAATTTGAATGTTATTCAGGTTGACCTTTATAACAATTATAGAGTGTTATAGACCTCATTGGCGCTATATACAACTTGGGTTTTAGGATTTATTAGTAATTATATAAATAAAACAAATATCAACAATAATCAATGAAAATTTACATAATTTTTTATTATACTAGGCGACGAAACTGATAAGGCATTTGCCTGGTGGTAAAAGATACCACGGGAGGTACACGGTCAATACTTTAAAATCTATAGCAATACTCGTTTCCTCACTAATTACACTAGAGTAACCTATAAACCAGAACAAATAGTTTATATATTACTACTTGCTTTTAAAATAAGTGTAATGTTGATATTTATTATACATCGATGGTATCAAGAGAAAGACATTTGCCTCTCTCTATCGATTTTCTCTTCTAATTCTATTTCTACTCCGAAAGGAACTACAGTTCTCGAGGAGATAATGTCTGAGAAAAAACGAGAAGCGGGTAATTCAGACGTGCTGCCGGCCAAAGTGGCAGTCATGCGACCAATTCTACGATTCCTACAACTCCTCTGCGAGAACCACAACCCGGACTTACAGGTGATGTAGTACAAATTTCACTTTGGACTAATCTACAAGTTTTTATAGCACAGTTTGTAAGTCGGCAATACATGCTTATACATCACGAAGAGGTGCGGGTTCGATTCCCACTGTGCTAGAGCATTCAGTAAAACAAAACATCGTAAAGAAACCGACAAGTGAAAAGAACATCTTTCATGGATATTGGATATACACCTACTTACACTGACACTTGGCTAGCGTGCTGATAAAGGCGCTGATAGCGGAAACATTGAGTGGCCTAATTATTATTATTCAAACCATGAATGCATTAATACGGTGATATAACATCAAGTTTTTTACAACATTGACAGAACCTCTTACGCAACCAAAACAACAAGTCCAACTACAACCTGGTCTCAGAGACGCTGATGTTTCTGGATTGCATTTGCGGATCCACCACCGGTGGGCTGGGTTTGCTCGGGCTTTACATTAATGAGGGCAATGTGGCGCTCATAAACCAAACCCTCGAGACACTCACCGAGTATTGCCAAGGTACAAATCAATCATTAATCGTCTATTATTTTTTTAACGAGAGGCAAGAATTTAATTTAGGCTGCCACTACTACAACTTTAATGATGGTCTTTGATGCTCAAGGTTTCTTTTTAACCTGATGAAACGCAGGGCGGTTTACCTCATGGCGAGTAATACGGCTGCCTATAATAACGTGTCAAGTCAGGTTGATGTACGGCATCTTGCATTACATCGCTCTCGTTACTTTGAGATATAACATATTATATTAAATCTCGCTACCTTAGTAATTTCACTTATTAGAACTCTCTTCAAACCGGAACTGCCGTTATCGAAGCTGCGTTAGTACCTATCACCAAATAAAAATATAGTTATATATCATTTGTTAAACATGACAGGACCATGCCACGACAACCAGAACTGCATCGCGACTCACGAGAGCAATGGGCTGGACATAATAACGGCGCTGATCTTGAACGATATTAATCCACTGGGCAAAACGCGCATGGACCTGGTACTGGAGCTCAAAAACAACGCCTCCAAACTCCTGCTTGCAATCATGGAGTCACGCAACGACTCTGAGAACAACGCTGAGCGCATTCTTTATAATATGAATCCTGCGCAGCTGGTGAGTCGTGGCAACACTCGCGAATATATACTTAATTTTCAATCTAGTGAAATAAAGAAAGATCGCAGATTTTTGTTATATATCTTTATAGAATCATCATCAGCCGACAGACTTCCACTGATGGAGATATCCTTACAATGCATGGCGTTAATCAATATAGCGCAGATATCTTTCTCTATAATCAGTTAATTGTATCGATCTTTTTTAAAACACAAATGAAACTATTTATACTATATATACCACCAGACGGCACAGAACACGCAGTCACTCATGTACACAGTGATGTCATCATTTTTGGACTGGACTTGGACTGTACGCACAGTCTAAGTGCCCATGATAAAAAAGCAGCTCCTTATTTAGGTGGTACCCACTTTAAGTTATAGAACCTAGTAATTGCTTCATAGAACACGCCTGAATCCTAATAACTATTCATTTAATGCTCCTTTTTTATTTTTTGAATAAATGTTTATTGAGAGATATATTAAAATTCATTGTTTAGAACGAATCGATTTGACATAATTGAATATTTATTATAAAGACGAATGTGTTGATTCTTCCTTGTCTTGTGTTGTTGACTTTATATCCAAAAGTAGTAGAACCTCTTCCTCAAGGCGGTAAAGTCCTTTGGCGGATGTGTATTGCCATCCATCTTGCCTATCAAGATCATCAATATATTCGTTATTATTTAACTTATTGATTGACTAAAGAAAGGTCACTTAGTGGTTTAAAAGTGAAAACTTTTTTTTGTAATGTCACTGCTCGTCCCTGCAGGTTGATGTTGCATGCTCAGCCTTCAATCAAGAGCACGCGATGGACTCAGACTCCGACTCGGAAGACGATGCTCCCGTTCAAGGAGTGTCACCTAAGGAAGTTAGTATACACTTTGTTACTTAACAATTACCGCTGACAAACGTTCAAGATGAACAATGTCTGAATAACTCAAATAAGAGCTTTGCAGTACCTAACCAAGCCGTAGGATCTATTGATAAAGACTTATAATTTGCGTGAATCTTAAACGCTGGATTTAGTATTCTCAAATGACCAGTTCGGTTCCTACACATGAATATTTTTCAATACCACCAACAGTCAAATAAAATGACAAACTATTGTTTAAAAGTCTACTAAAAAGAAAGCAACTCTTGCTACTGCAATTACCAAACTAGATCGTGTTTGGATTCCCCTTCTCCAGTCACCTGTAGACATTAATGGTTCCTACACACAAGACTCCTGATGCAGAACTTTTTAATATTAAGTGTGTGTGTCTCATTAAAAGATTCTTTTCAATCTAGGTGGGCCACAACATCTACATACTTTGCCACCAGCTAGCCGGCCACAATAAGGAGCTGTCGGCGCTATTGAGAGCGTCCCCTACAGGGGCTAACGCCCCCGCACTGCAGTACTACCGTACGCACACCGCACAAATCGAGGTGATCGCCCAAACAAACAATAATGGTTTTCTATAAATATCCTAACATTTGTGCTAGAATTTAAATGGAAGTAACAAAAGTTTTTTTTTTATTCGACCCTCAAGTAAAGATGATAGTCGTATGGTATAATGGCTAGTGTTGAATAGAGTTGTATGTACACCTTACAAATGTTGAAGCGAGGTTCTGACGCGGCAGATAGTGCGCACGGACCGCAGTATGGAGCAGATCGTTTTCCCGATCCCGGAGATCTGCGAGTACCTGCCTGCCGACAGCAAACATCGCGTGTTGCAGAGCGCCGAGAGGGATGACCAGGGCAGCAAGGTCGCTGATTTCTTTTCACGCCTTGACAACCTCTTCCACGAAATGAAGTGGCAGAAAAAATTACGAGGTAAGTCTCACTTTTAATTTATTGCCATGCTCATACTCCCATCAGAGTGAAACCAATTTGATGCCTAAAATAATATTTACCCATTGTTTTTATATTTTTTTTTTATTTATACTATATTATAATGATAAAGTCGGCCATATAGCGACGTAAGTGACAAGATTCATTTTAGAGAAAATCAGAAGTAAAATAGATATAATTTCGTTTTGAAATCGCTGATAGAAAAAATGTTTACAATTACATTCATTGTCTTCATCATCTAATAAAGAAGATAATCATCTAGTAAAGAAGTAGTTTTCAAACAAATTATAAATAAGCAACAGAATTCAAAAATTTATTTATTTTTCTTAGAAAAAAAAAAGATATGGTCAGCAGAAGGTGTCTATCGGCTGATGATGATAAATATTGTGTTATTACAATATTGTGCTTGTCTAAATAATTGTAACGTAATGGATTACTTTAAGGATGTAAAGGGTTCCGCCGAACATCTTACGGAGCCCAAGTCAACCTCACCTGTACGCGGTGCACCCTGCTGAATAACACACTAGGCTCTGACCACCCACCAACTCGCACTGGGTCAGCGTTGTAAGCTAAGTCCTAACTCGCCTCAATGAACTTTAGGATGTGGAGGTCTTTGAGGAAGGCCTATGTCCAACAGTGGACGTCTGTCAGTTAATACATACAGTAGATGAATTATGACAAAGTAGATTGATTATGTAGATTTTTTGTGAATATTTTACGTATTTACATTACAATATTTCTCCCCACAGGGCAACCTTTCCTGTTCTGGGTGTCATCCTACATGTCGCTATGGAGTAATATTCTGTTTAATTTCGCCGTTTTGATCAACGTGATCGTTGCATTCTTTTACCCGTTTCAAGATGAAAACCCACGTGAGTGTATTGTTTATTTCTTCATTTTAACTTTGGGAATAACTGCCTTATACGCCGCGGTTGGCATGTGAATTGATAAACGCAGATGTGCTCTGAAGCCTTCTTGATTGCACCGCAGCGCCAAACAATATTTTGCAACCGGCACTGAAAGGAAGGAAACTTACTGGGAAATGTGTCTCAAGACGATAAACGCGAGGTGGTGCTATGTAAAGAAAGATCTTAAATATATATATATATATATATATATATATATATATATATAAGGTAGTATGTAATCGGATAATAAGTGGCATGCATGTGGCAGGATTGGAGGAGCACCTGTCGTTGGTTGTGTGGTGCGTGTCAGCGGCGGCAGGCGTGCTGGTAGCATTACTGCCTCGCTCGTCAGGAATGCGCGCGCTGCTCGCCAGTAGCATCGTGCGGTTTATATTCTCCGGAGGACCAGAGCCCACGTTGTGGGCGCTCGGGATGCTCACCGTTAGTATTTTTTTACAATCTCTACTATACATTATAAATATGAAAATCTAGTTATTTTTTAAGTCGACGAAAGGAACACAGCAATGCTATTATAGCAGTAATTTTCAGTATACGAAGATGGTAGATAGATAAATCAAACTCCACATATGGCTTCGGAATAGAACCAGGAACCTCTGTTACAAAGCAAATAGTAAAGCATGGAGTTTATATCTTGGAAGTGCTTATGCTGTGTTGGCAGGCTCCCAAGATAGAGGACGATCTGGTGAAGTTTACAAAAAGCATCTAAATATGAACAGCACAGCGCCAGAAACATCTTTTAAATGCGCTTTTGTCTATTTTCCAGCTTATAATAATTACTTTCGATAAATTCTATTTGTAGATTGTAGTGAAGGGCATCCACCTGGTTAGCATTATGGGAAACCGTGGCACATTGTCCAAGTCGACGTGGAGCGTGATCACCGACCCCGAGCTCCTCTACCACAGCGTTTACCTCGGCTTCTGTTTTC
This sequence comes from Troides oblongomaculatus, assembly GCA_029032895.1. NCBI lineage: Eukaryota > Metazoa > Arthropoda > Insecta > Lepidoptera > Papilionidae > Troides > Troides oblongomaculatus. The sequence goes on from JARDWC010000151.1 coordinate 1,747,424, forward strand.
TCGGCATCTGTTGCCATCCATTCTTCTTTTCTGTGCTAGTGAGTACTCCATATGCATTTTAAACAGTATTGGGTTTTTTGTTATATTTCAAAATCGCTGACCAAAGAAAGGTTGGTAGATGTCACGTGTCTAGAAAAGTTATTTTTTTATCGAATACTGAAATTCAGGAATCAAAGGCCGAATCTGTCCTTACATGATAAACTATCACCTCTACCCAGCCAGAAAAAATTCATTTATATATGATATTATTTATATGAGAATAAAACAAATTTACTGGTGGAAATTTATGGAAGCTTTTATAGTATGGCTAGAAGTAAGGATATAATGGGAAAGGGTTTCGAGGCCCAAATGAGAGCTGGTCAGTTTCGAGTTAAATTTGGTGTGAATAACCCGTATAGCGAGATACACTTGTAAGTTTAAGTTAAATAACTTTATAACATGTTCTGATTGTCAGCTGCTCGATATTGTGTACCGAGAAGAGACGCTACTGAACGTCATGCGGTCAGTTACACGCAACGGACGGTCGATCTTGTTGACGGCCGTACTGGCGCTTGTGCTTGTCTACATGTTCTCCATCGTAGGCTACATGTTCTTCCGAGACCACTTCCTCGTCAGCGTGGACCGCCTCGACGGTAATTAATTCGCGTATTATTTCAATTAACTAACTTATGACTAGTTTAGTTATTTCTGCTTGTGAAATGATTATAGTAATTACGAGATATTAAGTAATTTCGCTAGCTAACAACACAATTGAAACCAAAACGTACTAATATTGGTATAATACTGTTTGGTAGCAGAAGTTGTTATGCAATGCATACCTTTTTTTTTGTTTCTCTTTGAAAGATACGCTGATTTTGGCGAAAAGCCGGAGTTTTGTGAGATTGTTACTAATTAAAATCTCCTCGGTGATCTGCTATCGGAAAGGCTCTGGGATCTTTTGTAGATCGCACCGGTGATCCTCTACACAGTGTTAAACGTCTCTGAGGAGAAGCCTAACCCTCATAGGCACTATCGCTGAGCCATACTATCCCACGCAGGTTCGCTTATTGAGCGATAAGAGCCCGCGAAACTCCTAGAGCCGTTCAGTAACCTTCTACGACAGGCAGGGCTTACCTTACTCCTATTCTTACTAGCTCGAAACTACAGGGCTGTTGCAGTGCGTACCTACATAGACGGTCTTTGTCTAAAAACCTACTAGCAGTATTTCTTAGCATGAGTATGATGTCTCGCTGTCATAATTGATTTCTATATATAAATATGTATATATACATGTATATTGTTCAGACGACGACGACCCGCGCTTCGAACAGCGCTGCGACAACAGCGACCCGGCCGCCAAGTACGGACGGGGCGCGCGCTTCGTGTCAGTGGGCGGCGAGCTGCGCGAGCGTAGCTGCGACTCGCTCATCATGTGCATCGTCACGACGCTCAACCAGGGGCTGCGAAACGGCGGCGGCATCGGGGACATACTCCGGGCCCCCGCTAGCTTCGTAAGTATATCCCATCACCGCCCGCACTTGACTAAACCGGTGACTAGAGAAAACAAGGTTTATTTAAAATGTAAATTATTTTAAAGAAAGAACTTTTAGAGCGAAGGTAGATTTGTGGTATAGATCATCATTAGCCGAAAGACGTCCACTGCTCTATGTAGGCTTCCTACAAAGATCTTCATATCTGTCGGTTCTGCGCTGCCCTGGTTCCGGCGCATGGCTAAAGTCACAGTCAACATATCCTCTAGTACCGCCGAGTACCAGGAGCTTCTCGTTTGTAAGGGTTGATATGAGGATTGGTGCCATTTTCCGTCACGCTGGCTCAATGCGGGTTGGTAGGAGCCTTTTGTACGAGCCTTGTTTATTGATTAGTAGGGTACACCATGACCAGGCTTGGGACCCGTAAGTTGGTGTGCGGGACCGTGGCTTGGGTCCCGTGAGTTGTTGTGCGGGACCATGGCTTGGGTCCTGTGAGTTGTTGTGCAGGACCCCTTGCACCCCTTGGAGAGAAATACAAATGCCTGACTCTGTCTTCAGGCAGTATGCAACCATTGTTACGGCTGGACATTTCACATATCAATAGCTCAATGGTCTGTTCGTCTCGTGACCTCATCGTCAGCATCATTTTAGCATTTTGTTGTCCACTGCTGTACATGTGCATAAAAATTTAAATTTGTTTATAAAACCGCAACCCTATATTTAATTATTTTTATGACAAAGATACTATTCGATATTTAAAGATATCCGATGTGTGTGCGCAGGAGCCTTTATTCGTGGCTCGCGTTGTGTACGATCTACTGTTCTTCTTCGTGGTCATCATCATCGTATTGAACCTCATCTTTGGTGTCATCATCGACACCTTTGCCGCCCTTCGAAGCGAGAAGCAGCAGAAAGAACTTATACTTAAGAATACATGCTTTATATGTGGTAAGACAAAAGACTTTTGTGCAAGATGCTATTTAAAGTTTAAACAATGGTGTGTGGATCGGCCACTGAGCCACATATCGCAGAATTTGTTTAGGTGGTGAGATTCTTACCAATGTGCCTTACATCTTTTATTTTTTTTTATTAATTATCAACAACTGTAGCAGTTTCATCGTCGTCATAGATCCGAGGCTTGTGGATCTGGTAAACTAACTCACGTATAGATTGTGTACTGGTCATAGGAGGAGAGCACGAAGCTGCCCGCTTGACTACTATCCTCATATTTCAAATCTGCTGCTATAACAGCATCATTGTTTCGGCTGTCAACATATATAAACCGGATATTCTAAGCAATGGTCTACTATCACTTAACATCACGTGAAATTCCATTCAAATGTTAGCTTTCATCATCAGTCGATTGACGTCCACTTCTGGATATAGGCCTCCCCCAAAAATATCCACGTCGATCGGTCCCGCATTGCTAGCATCCAGTGGGTTCCCACGATTCTCACCAGATCATCGACCTACCTTGTGGGAGGCCTCCCAACACCAGGACTACCGGTTCGCGAGCGCCACTAGAGGACCTTACTGCCCCATTAGCCGTCGGTCCTTCGAGCAATGTGCCCTGCCTACTGCCACTTAAGTCTAGATCTCCACATTTCTGTGTTATTTCTGCTTTAGCGGATAGTCTCCATAATGTATTTCGTTACGTTTTCAGGGTTGAACAGGTCAGCCTTTGACAACAAGACTGTCTCATTCGAGGAGCACATCAAGAGCGAGCACAACATGTGGCACTACCTCTACTTCATGGTCCTAGTCCGTGTGAAGGACCCCACTGAATTCACGGGTCCAGAGAGCTACGTGCATTCCAAGATAAAGGTAAAAATAAAAATAAATTAAACACTTAAAAATCACGAATTCTCAAAAGTATAACTTTTTTTTAATGTACAAAGCAACGAGACAAGCAAGAATTTTACTTGAAAGTGAGACGCATGCTCATAACGACGTGGCGCTAGTTAGGAAGAATCATTATCATCATCAGTCGATAGAGTTCCACTACTGCACAATGTTTCACCCAAAGATTACCACCTCGACCGGATAGAGATCTATATCAGGGTATTTGGACCATTTCCCACCACGCTTACCCAATGCAGGTTGGTCAGAGCCAGAGCTTCTTTTGTTGATTAGCAAAGTTCACCACAAGCAGGTGAGCTTGGCTTGGTTGTGAGGGAACCCCTAAATCCTAGTTAAGAAGAATACACCACTATATTTGAGCTGGTTACCTTGAGACACAAGATATTAGGTTACAACAATAATTGTCCTTGCTACGGCGTCCTTCAAACCGTAACACTAACGTTTGGACACTGTTGTCTGGTAGAGAAAATAGACCCCGCGGTGTTACCTATTTAGACGGTGTCCGGTGGCAATAACCTACCACCGGTATTGTTTAAATCTTATTATACGTCTTTAGGCCTATGTCCAGCAGTGGACGTCTATCTGCTGATGACGATGATGATAGTCTTTAGTTAAAGATAATTTTCCATATATATATATATATATATATATATATATGTATGTGTACAGTCGAACAACCTGGAGTGGTTTCCGCGACTACGCGCGCTGTCACTAGTGAGCAGCGGCGAGGGCGAAGGCGGAGACATTGAGCTGCGCGCGCTGCAGGCGCAACTCGAGCGCGCGCAGAACGCCGTGCGCACGCTCACCGAACTGCTCACGGAGCTACGTGACCAGGTATGGACAGCACCACCACATTACACTATGCTTAATCTGTATTTGCATAGACACTAGAGGAGCTTCACTTTGGTGGTGAATGATACTCAAGCTTCAAATCAAAATGCCGAATGCCGTGATGGTCCTGTCAAGACATCGAGAGGTTGCTAAACAGTTTTTAGATCTGGTTTGAGCCCCTAGTACCGTAAGTGGAAGCATTAGGAACACTTTTTTATTTTTATTTTTTTTTTTTTTTAATGCCTTTTATTCCTTAGGGATATTTCAGCCCCATTGGCTCAAAAAAAGACAGAACACATAAGAAAACTTAGGGTGGTAATATTGTGGTTATCACAACATATCAAACATATCGTGAGCTGCCCCAGACTTTGGTTCACTCAACAGACTTTTTTATTAACTTTTGTATAATACAACAAATCTGGTAACGGCATCCACAAGATCTTTATCTATCTTTAAACATTATTTGTCCAGATGACGGAACAGAGGAAGCAGAAACAACGCATCGGACTCCTCAACTCAACGTCCACTTACCTGCAGAACCTGCAGATGAATTTACCGACGTGAACCCTCCGGAACCCGTCCCCCATTCCACTGACTAGCGGAACTCTCACGCCCTACTCGCGGTATAACTACGATATAACATAACTGTTATGAAATTTACATTTAATACAACTATTAGAGTTCATGTGAAGTAAAAAAGAATACTTCCGGGTTAAAGTAGGATTGAGTGTAACGGGTTCCGCTTGTAATATAGTTGCTGACGCACAATCGATTTTATCTGTTGTATTTGCGCGATACATAATTTATAACCACACAACAATGACACACGACAATCATACAGTATGTATGAAAAACATTTTTTTAAAAAAAAAACACTTATAATTTACTGTCAGTTAGTAAGTCTGTATCGATTTAATGGATAGTGGCAACACCAAGCATCACTAAGCATAGAAAATATAGAAATAATTACTCGCCTCCGTACGACGCGGCGATAGTCGTATAAATAATCTAACAACACCCAAAACATATCTGTATTGTATTCGTCTTATATACATAGCGCTTTTGACATAAATTAGAAAAAAAAAAGAATGGACGTCCCATTCGCATATTTTTGGCGTGAACATTAAAAAAATAATTATTAAAGTGACATTGACAAGTCGCATTTGACGGATGCAAATAAATGATATTTATTGTGACTGACAGGATGTTCAACAGAAATGTTTTAAGGGAAGCCATTAACCATAAAGAAGATAATTAATAGATCTATACTGTTAGTATAAAATCTTTATTAATGAGAATTCTTACATTTATTATTGAATTAAAAAATAATAAAGATTCAATTTAACCAACTAAGATCCAAGCCAAATAAGGTATACGGATATTTATAGGAGTGTAATTTCGCAATTCCGCACTGGCAACACTTGTTAACTCTTATGCCAGTGAGAACGAGTTACGCGTAGTGTAGGTATCCAGGTAGTTTTCTTATCTATAATTTTTACTATACATTTTAACTATACACTCTGTTATAAAAAAAAATGTATTTTTAAAAAGTTCTTACTGTTGTTTTTACTAGTGTTTTTACTATCGTTCGATATAAAGAAGTTTCAAATTGTCGTGTAAGTTTCACCTTTCTAGATCCTTAGTAAATGCGACATCAGCTCAAATCCGTTACCTAATTACTATAGTTAATATTCATATAGTTCTTTTAAAGATCTGAAGGTTTATGTTCGGCGGTGGCCCTGAGCAAGTTTACTGCTATCGAGTAGACTGGTCACTGCCTGTTGTTAGATATGTTGGGTGATAGTGCGTTGCGTATTCGTGTTGTGATATGTGACTAGTTGTTATGTGACGTCGTTACGGAATCTTTCTGTTGACAGATGCGTTGGCGAGAAAACTCCTGTCAAATGTCAAATCTATGGTTTTATATATTTTTTTTTTAATTTGAACATGAATCAAAGTTATTTTTATCGTACATATATTCTCTATATAGAAGTAGAGAAAAAAAATTATTATTGAATTTATTTTGTAATATTTTAACATTGTTACCGCTTTGTACTAAGTTTTAATATATTAATATTTGTGTGCCATGTTGTTGTTGTGACAAACGAATAATGTAGATAACATATACGAGATCTGTTCATATTTTTTTTTAATTTTCGACTAAATTAAATTTTATGTTGTACTTAAAAAGAATTTTATCTCGAATATTTTTTAATAGAATATAGTGGAGTTAATTTTGGTGGAATTTTTTTTTCGTTCCGATTCGTTTAATATTTTAAACAATTTTTTTAAAATTAACTGACATTCCTCACAGAGTTATTAAGTGTAATGAATATCTTAAAAAATATTTGTCTTTATAATAAATTTATGTATTATAAATCAAAGCAAATAATATTCAAGTAAGAGCATTTTTATTATTTATTTATATTTATAGATTTTTCTCTATCTCTAACGAATTTCATAGATGTTATATATTTACACTGTTCTCTTTACTCTCTTTAATGTAAACAATTTATATATTTCTTAATGCAATATACATTCCTGTTTAACATATACAATGCCGGAAATCATTGGAGAAATTTTAAAGATTTTAATAAAAGCTATTTATTAATCTAAACTATTTCCATTAATAACGAGAAAAGTTTTTTTTAAAAATAGAGTTTCAAAGCCGAACAGAGACTCCGCTCGAACCCTGGCCCGCTTGGATAAGTTTAAGCTGGAATTATGTTTCATTAGTCGTTAAGTAACCGATGTTGCGTACGTTGTACCGGATATGTGATGGACCTCGTTGTGATGGCTGCAATACGTTATTTTTTTCTGTTTTTTTTTTAAATAATAAAAAAATGGCACAAACATACGAGTTTTTTTTAACACCAACCAATAGAAAAAATACCTGTACATCATCTTCGTCATAAACAATTCCAAGGTATTTTTTTTTTACTTGAATATCATCCGATAGACGTCAACAGCTGGACAAAGGCCTTATTTGAATATAATATATAAAAAAAACATTTGTAAATTTATATACAGGAGATATCCAGAGATTCAAAAACTTCTTCCTTCTGCCTTTTTCTCAGTTAATTGGGGTCGGCACAGTATGTACTTCTCTTCCATATCCCTCTATCCTTTCTCCGAAACTAATTTAATAATTAAAGAAATTATACGTAAACAATGAAAACTTGGTAGAGATATTGCTTCCGCCGTTTAGAGATCAGCTAAGAATGGACTTTACAAAATTTCTTTTCCAAAGGGAGTGGTGGGGTGTTACATTCAGCAGAACGGGCGGGGAACAACTAGTACCATAAAACATTCTTTCTTTTATTCTACAGCTACGTTACAAGCAAGACTTATACCTGATGGAATGTGACATTTCTGGCTAAAATGTAGTGCTAGGTAGTATGTTTACACTATGTCACGTTGCTCAACGCCCTGAGATATAAGATGTTAAGTCTCGTTACTTTAATTATTTCACTAGCTACATCTCTCTTCAAATAGGAACACAGTTATGTTTGCACACTGCTGCTTTTCGGCTGCAATGTGTCATCTACTTAGATGGTCTCCGGAAACAGACCTACCACTAGTAGAGTAGTAAGTCTTTGTTGCCGCAGTGGGCTTAGCCCCATTTGATATTTAAGTACGGCACCGAATGGGGTTAGGCCTTCCCCTGTCCACTTCACACGCTACTACAATAAAGATTAAATGAAATTTGGTTCGTAACGGCGATAGCGATAATTCTATCTATTGATAAGGACATCGACAGTCCGCAGCCACAGCGCGGACGCGGCCCCGGCGGCGAGCATGTGGACCCTCGTTATACACCTCTGTATAACCACCTGTGAGTACTCTTACGATCTCAATATACTGTAACTTAGTTATTTACTTAACGACAATCTTATCACTACCTGAATTAAAGTACCGATTGCAAATTTACTATTTTTATTAATACACAAACAAACAAAGACGACAAACGTTTGATGACGTTTTGATCCATTTAAACCAATATCAAAATATTTGAAAACAGAATTATACTCAATTCCTAAACTGAGGAAAAATATATAATAAATACAAATCATTGATTATTCTGCTGTCTCCGTCCACTGTTTCAGTGTTATATTCTTTAAGCTGTTAAATTAACAATCACAGTCATGATAATTATATGGAATTTATTGAAACATTTCTTTGTTATTAAAATTATATGAAAATTAATTTAATAAACGTTTGATGTTTGTCTTCAAACCATACATAGATATGCGGTTAAAAAAGGACAGTGATAATAATAATAACATTTAGCCGAAGAGGAATTTTATAATTGCACAGAACCGCTTCAGGATAATAATGTAAAGTAAAATAAACCAAAGCTATGAAATTGTGAATAAATTGAAAAAAAAAGGAGATTTATCATGATTTACTGGTAGGTGTCTGTTGCCGGAGACCGTCTAGATAGGTACCACCTTAGCGCCTGTTCCAGCCGATAAACAATACTGTGCAAACATTAATGAATTCCGCTTTGAAGGACGCTGTAGCTAGTGACGAGACACAACGTCTTAAGGCGACGAGCACACAGTGTAGTGTATAACGCATACTAAATAGCGCCAGGTTATGGGCGGGCATGTCACTTATCATCAGGTGATCGTCCTCGTCGCTTCTTTGAATGAAAAAAATAGAATAGAATTAGAAATGCTACATAACCCAGATTTATTGGAGGAAGTGTGTCTAAGACAATGCCCTCTATAATCTGTATATTGGAGTACGTCGTGTACAACACTTGATGATGATGATTAATATTTTCCGCGTACAAATAATTTATAATCCAATAAGTGGTTAATTATCATTGTTGTTGATAATCGTGTATATATTTGAAGAACTATTTGTTTATCAAGCTTAATGTTATCATAACACATCAGTGGTCGATGACTTTATTTATTTATACTTTTTTCCACTGCTATCAGAACATAGAATATATTGGCGATATATATATATATAAAATGGCCGACGCCAAGAACAATTACTGTTCTATAAAAAAAAAATCATGAAATTAAATAGAAGCAAACTCTTTACACGAATGTTCCAACTGCTAAGTTGCGCAGCCTCTCAGATAAGAACAGTCAAGAATCATCATCATCGTCAACGGACCCTCATTTCTTCGAGTCATAACATAAACTAAGGGATACGCTGCTTCTTTTCTCCAAGTGTTAATTTACCAATCGCTATTTCCGGTTAGTCGTTGCGGAGGTGGTCTACGTCACCACCACGGAACTGAGCAACAACCCCGTCGGCAACAGGATCATCGGCGGTCATCCTACAATCATAGAGAAACATCCCTACACAGTACAGGTGATATTAGGAAACAAACTTTTCCACAAACCCTAATATTATATTAATAATAACAAAAAAATTTATACTAGTTATATTTATTTTGTGTGTCTTTATACTAGTTTATTAGTGTGTTTTATATTAAGATGTTCACACTGCACCATAAGGGTCACAGACTTGTGTTATAAGATCAACGCGGTAGTCATTTATCCAGCTATAGATACTCTTGGATGTAAGAAGTAATGAATGATGATGATTATATGAAAATATTTACACAATTACTACGATCAGATTCGATAGTAATGCCTGAAGATATCGAGATAGTGTGTCGTGTGGATAGACTGTGATAAATCATCATTAAAATAACGGAAGTTAATCTAAACATCAATTTAATGTTGATGTCAAACAGTTGCGATTGTCAATGTATCTTATATATAGTTAATTCTAAATATTATATTTAAGTATTTAATGCTTAATACTTTATTAAGAAACGTAAATGTTTATTACTTTATGTATATGATACCTTCAGATCCTGTTGGGGAACAACCAGCTGTCATGCGGCGGGAGCCTCATCTCGCTGCGGCATGTGCTCTCCGCGGCCCACTGCTTCGCCGACGAGTGAGGACCGATTATTTTCTCTCACTTTCTCTGATAACCCCTTTTTCCCTCTCGCTAGAACTCTCTCTTTCTTTAATTAATTTTCTTACCAAATCTCACATGGGTAACTGGTTAGAATATTTCCACCGTCACATCTCAGTGTTTTACAAAGTGACTAAAATAGAACAGCTCACAAACTGTCGCCCTATTGGGAAAGCCTAGGTTCATCATCATCATCCGAATTGAAGTTTATTGATTACAGATAAATCATTAACAACTGTGCTGAACATAGAAGTATGTGAACGGTTTCATTACGTGGAAAGTGAGCAAGAAACAATTTTTACTTGTTATGTTGTTGTATACTTTAGTTGCAGACCGTACTCACCAAAACAAAAGTCCATGTTAACCAAAAATCGATTTGGAAGCTTCGTGTTACTAAGCTATTGCTCGTGGTCTAATAGTTTATTAGGTATAAGCTAGTGAAATTATAATAATTTCTTCTTCTTTGTCGTTACACCCCTGACGGGGTGCTCGTTGGTCATCGTGTCAATATTAGTTGGCAAGCTTTACAACTCGTCACCATTTTTGCGCGCTCGTATAGTAGATCATTTAGCATAGATTTCACTCGATCGACCCTGCCCTACTTTCCACTTTCCCTTCATCACAAGTCACTCTACAGATATGTCTTCTTGTCGTGTGCTGTGTTCGAAAAGTTGTAAATGTGAGAATATGCGAATACGGCACTGGACGGTATAAGACAGACGTCCATTGATTCCTAGTTCATGTTATCATTTAACGTTTATTTATTACAGAAACGGCGTCGTCATCAATCCTAGCAGCATCAGAATACGCGTGGGGTCCACTTACTTGTACAACGGTAAGATTAAATAGACCTTGCGGTTACTATGACAATATGCTAAAAACTGCCGGAAACGTTGGCTATAGGAAGTCTTAAAATTTTCTCTGCGTTATTCAAGTTTGACGTGCTGATTCCCATCTATGTAGGATCAGTTCATCAGTCCAAATTGTGTTGGTGAACAGTCTATGGCTATCCACTGTTGAATATGTCTTTCTAAAACAATACAGTATGTGCTAAGTTTATTATTCTTTTATTTGTTCTCGTTTAGAACATGGCGAGATCACTTAGTATATTTGGTTGAATTGTTAAACAACTTATTTTAGCGGGAATCTATAATATTATTGATGGGAATATATAACGTGCAATTAAGTTAGTTTTGGTACTAAAACACGTCGCTACTGATAAAATAAACGGTACTCTGTGATTTTGAACTTCGCGGCGATACTGAGATTAATCTATACGGGCGATACGAACGATTTACGACTTTACTAGTGATGGTGGACATGTAAGAGTTTATTTTAGTACAGTTCTGCCATCCGGAATAATAATATTACCAGAACCTAACAATATGATAGAATAGTTCCAATAGTACTCTATTAGTGGTTTTGTTCCAGTATAATGATGTTCTTTTTTAAAAAATATTTCTCTTGCGTATAGTGAAACCTGAAAATCATAAAGCATTCCTGAAAGGGAACCTGAAAACCATAAAGTATCCCTTTTTGTCAGTTATCCGTTTTCTTCTTCTCATTAGTATCGTGATGTTGCAGGTGGCACGGTGCACGCGGTGTCCACGATCATTGTACACGAGCGGTACAACCAGCCGCCGCGGGACAACGACGTGGCGGTGGCGGTGCTGAGCGCGAGCGTGGAGGTGTCCGAGCGCGTCTACTTCATCCCCATGGCTGCTCCGGGTGTTGTCTTACCGAACAACGCGAGCCTACTCCACGTCGGCTGGGGACGGACCAATGTAACCGAATACCACAATAAACACAATAAATTACTGGTGGTAGGTCTCAGATGCCGGAGACCGTCTAGATATATTCCACTGCAGCTCCTATTGCAGCCGACAAACAATACTGTATTCCCGTTTGAAGGGCGCTGTAGCTAGTAAAATTACTGCGGTAAGGAGACCTACTTACGCACAGACCCTGGAGAGAGTTAATTAATCAAATTCGTGTGTTAGTTTCTAGAAGATGCTTTACACTATTAACATTTACTATAATTTATACATAAGTTAGAGGAATTAAATCAGTAATAAGGAGATCAATTGAACTTTAGTTGTAAATACTGTAATATTCATTCGCAGGCAGGGATATCGCAGGTCTCCGAGGTGCTGAACGAGGTGGAAGTGTTCAAAGTGGACAGGAGCACCTGCGTGCTGCGCTACAGGGCCCTTGAGGCGGCGACCGGCGAGCCATTCCCGGTCACCGCCAACATGTTGTGCGCCGGGCTGCTAGACGTTGGAGGTACATCAACTACATCTACACTACAATGTAGTTAACATTGTACGTTGTGACTACCAGCGAGGAAAGGAGTCACTTGTCTTTATGCAGTTTGTAGTATTCAAACCAAATATTACTTTATAGTATGTCGCAACAGAACGTCTGGCTAAGTACCACCGCAGCACCTATTGAAGCCATCAAACAGTACCGTGCAAACATTACTGTGTTCCGGTTTGTAGAGCGCTGTGAATAGGGAATTACTGGGTGGAACGAGACTTAACATCTTATGTCTCAAAACAATCACAAGTTGTGCTTTGTATATCATCCTAACTAGCGCCATGTTATTATGAGCAAGCATATCACTTACCATCAGGTGAACGTCTCACTCATCTAGCCGCTTCGTTAAATAAAAAATAATTGGATGTATTGAAAAACATATAACAATTACCTATTGAAGCTGTTTGTGGGGTAGTCGTATGCGGTATGCATACATCCTAAGAAATCAGAGAAATAAACGCCATGCAAATAGTAATGTAGAGGATGCTCCCGTTGTTTTGGCAGGCAAGGACGCATGCCAGGGCGATAGCGGAGGTCCACTTGTGTACCAGGGCATGCTGGTGGGCATCACCTCGTGGGGCTACGGGTGCGGGCAGCCCTACTTCCCCGGCGTCAGCGCACGAGTCTCCGCCTACACCGACTGGATTAACCGAACCGTAAGTGTACTCAGATCGGAACAGGTTCACAAGCGTGCATGCGTGCTACGTGAAGTCATCGGAGGTATTGGGTCCTGTAGCCAGCTTAATAATAATAATATATAATTTATTCCCAAAGGATAAAAAAAATACACTGTAAAAAAAAGGAATTAAAATAAAACAAAATATTATCTCACACGTGGGAAAGGAACCCACTCAGGTAATGTTGCAGCCTATAAAGACCGCAAATGATTCTCAGTGTGGCTTAAAAAAACGCTACAGCTCCAAAAATATACAAACACAATGCCCCATACACAATTTTCTACAAAACATTTAATCATAACTAAAATACAAATATCACTATTACTATATTTCTTTATAAAATAATTATATAAAAAAATCTAATAAAGGCAGTATAAAAAATGACGAAGAAAAAGAAAAACACACAACATGTATAATACAATATGACAATGGCGCGGCGCACGCGCAGTGTTGCCAACTGTGTGGAAGAGCAACTACGAGTTCATTGGTAAGCGTTACGAATTAGTTAGAAAGTAGCATTTTCTTTTTTTTAGTATTGTTAGCTTACATATATCTGAAATATTCGGCTCTTCAAAAAGTTAAAGATGCACTTCGTTTTTTTTATAAGTGACGCGACGACGATGGTAACTAATACCGCCTACACAAACTACTCATTCCTCCAGTTACTTCTCTCCTTACGCAACAGTTCAAACTCCATTTTCCTTACCAATAAATATATATACACATATATATCATTGCTTGACAGCTAATATGATGGATAAAGACGTTGCTTTAACCCAAAACGCTGGCATATCTTAACTTTAATGTCCATACTTTTTACTAGTGGTCTCCTTGCCGGATACCGTCGAGGTAGGTTCCGCCGCAGTGCCTGTTGTAGCCGACAAACATTACTGTGTTTCAGTTTAAAAACTGTTGTAGCTAGTGAAATCACTTTACTGAGCTACTAGCTCCATGTCTTTAAGGCCAAGCGTATAAATCTCACTTAGATGATTAAACCGCTATCCCTCCCGTCACCACGGCGGGCGGTAGTCTCTTAGAAATTTACGTATTTATGAAAGAAATCTAATGGACGTCCATCCGCTGATGATGATGATCGAAGGAATCATTTCGATGATATAGACGGAGATAAAAAAAAACTGTTGCCCTTACAGAAATCAAGCCGTCAAATAATATTAACAGCTCATTTTCTTTTCTTACATATACCGCTCCTCCCACTGGTGAATATTGGACACCAGTTCTGCGAATCCCTTACTGTTGTGCGCGGTGGATCAGCTACTCGGCGCTCTTGATGTTTTTTTTTATTTTGTTGTTTTTTTTATTTATTCTCCTGCGTATAGTCGGTCAGGGCCTTTACATCTCTATGCATTAACCGTCAGGATTTTTACTCTATTTCCTAGTCATACTCGTTTTTCATTCCTTCTACTCTTTCATGGTCTACTCTTCTTTCATTCTCATCTCCATTATTCTACATTCCAATTTCTGCTTTTTTTTCCATACGTTCTTGATATCGGTTACATTCATTCAAGGAATATGTTAAGCATAATTTGTGTCTAATTATATTAGCTATGGAGGAGTGTTATTAGAATGTTCTAGCAATCTTTCTTTTTTATTAGTTTTGATGCTTAACAGATTGTGAAATATAACGATGGACATCGGCCGACTGGATGGTGGATGCTCCTGTTACTGTCAATCAGTTTGGTGAGCAAATTTTTATTTAAAATAGTAATCATTTAAATCTTCAAGCTCGTATTATATATCACTAAACATCCCACCATAACATGCACCGAAGATCTGCTGAATCATGAGTTCTGCAAGATGTAATACGCCATGTTATCTATGGAAGTTGCTTTTGTCCAGCAGTGGACATCTATTGACTGACGATTATCATTCGACATCACGTAGATACAAATTATAATAAGTTAACATTTTATTGGGGTGTAAGGGGCCCCGCAAAACTCACGGGATCCAAGCTAACCTCACCTCCTTTGCACTCTGCTAATCAACAGACATGGCCTCAGCTCCTACCAACCCACATTGGGACAGCATGGTGAGAAATGGCCCAAATCCCTTTAAATGAACTCCTGCAAACTGCAGACTATGTGGAGACCTTTGAAGAAGGCCTATGTCCAGCAGTGGACGTCTATCGGCTGATGATGATGACGTTGATGAACATTTAATTTATAGTCTTCTTATAAAGACTAGATTATTTTTAATTGAACAGGTAATAATTTTTTTATTCCTATAATGAGACCAAAAAAAAAATAATTATACTGCAATGGTGTTACCATGTTAAAAAATGAAAGTCACTCGCGAGATATCACATATGAATATTTTATTTAGGAGTAATGATATAGATATATAGCATATGTTACATGGTACAATAAATATAAGGTACTTGGTGAGTCGCTACACATGTCATAATTGAGCGGACGCGCGCACCGACAGCAGCACCACCTGCCGGCACCACACTGCAACAACGGTTTTGGCGTATATAAAAAAGCGATCACAACCAGTCATCTGGTAAATATGCATGTTCATTACAACTACGTTCAGTTACCATAGTAACTTAATAGTTACAAAGCTCGTATAATTGAGGACACTGGATTTTTGAATGTTCACACTATTCCTTCTCGAGACACATAGGCGCCACGCTGATGTCCACCATGACGGTTCCCAGTAACAGAAATACACTATTATTTGTTTATAATCATACAAAAAAATGCAATCAATAAATTAGTCATCAGCCGATGGAAGTCCACCGCTGGGCCTCCTCAAAAGATCTTCCACACCGAAGGGTCTGCGATCTTCATCTGACAAAAATGCAATTGAAATGTATAAACAAAATGGCGGAAGTAATGCGATGAGGAATTCTTTCGGAGTTCACTTTTTGGATTGCGAAGTCAAAAAATTTTATATATAGATATATAAAGTGTGTAAGTGTTCCCGCACAACAACTCGCCGAGATCCAAGCCAACCTCACCTGTTCGTGGTGGACCCCGATAATCAACATACGAGGCTCCGGCTTCCACCAATCCGCACTGGGCCAGCGTGGTGGGAAATGACCCAAATCTCCTCATATGAACTGCAAGTTGCAGACTGTATGTGGAGATCTTTGAGGGAGATCTATGTCTAGCAGTGGACGTCTCTCGGTTGATGATGATGAAATAGATATATATCTAGTATGAATATTAAAACGAGCATTCACACTGGCGCAGGCGGGGCTCTCCACCAACCTCTGTCGGTGAGCGCGTCCTCCAGCAGCACGTCCGCCAGCAGCCCGCCAGCCGCCACGCCGCTGACGCAGCGCGCCGCGCCCGCGCCCTCTGCCGCGCCGCTCGCCACCGTGTCGCCCTCCCGCCACGGCTGCCCCTCGATATCCGCCGTCCGCCACTTGTTCAGTTCCTCCGTCGCTGATATGCTCTCTGCTGTCTCCTGCTACGCGTTGCATTGACACAATTCCTCTTTAATTATATTGATAATTAACACCAATAGCGTATAGGAAAGGTTTAAGTTTTGTCGCAAACGATAACTTTACGACACACTTATTGGTCAATACCAAGAATGTTTTGATATTAATGTGAATAATAAATATTTTTTCAATTGCCTTTTACGATAGACATATTTAGTTAATTGAAAGAAACATGTATATTAGGTATTTGTAATTAATAAAAATAAATAAAAACCAGAATTTTAATTTTTTTTTTCGTTTCATCGTCATCATCAGCCGATAGACGTCGATCGGTCTTGTGCTGCCCGCAGCCGTCGGCTTCATATGAATATTAACAAGTAGTCATCAATATCATCATCATCAGTCGCTGATAGACGTTCACAGGACATAGGCCACCCCAAAGAACAAGTAGTATGTTGGCCAAATTATGAGAGGATACAAATCCAACAACTGTTCACGCAGATGGTAACCGTGGTAAAGCCAGACAGACAAATGATGTCATTGCTAAAGTATATTCATTTATTATACAGACGATCATACCACCAATATGGTAAGCGACAATATGGTATTTGATGGTAAAGCGCATAAGTGTAACAGTCCAGTAAGCGTTATGTATATTCTGTTTACCTCGGATACGTTTTCCTGCGAATACCGGCCCTCGACGAAGCGTTCGAAGGTGGCGTCCTTCTCCAAGTTCAAAGTGCGCGTGATTACGGTACAGGTCATGTCGCGCACCGGATCAAGTATCAAAAAGCTGCGCTCTTGATCATCAGACGCCGCCTCCGCATTCTGTTTCACATCACTCTGAAAAGGATAAAAATTTTTTTTTATTGAATATAAATGTTTAATTAAACACAAACTGTTAGAGGTGGATCTATTGTAAATTTATCAAAATTATCCTCTTTATCATTATCAGCCTTTGTCCACACTGCTGGATATAGGCCTTCCCCAAAGTCGTCTTTATGAGATGTCAAAGGTTTATTAAAAAGAAGTACCTGGTGCGGCGCCGGATCAAGCACGGTCGCAACGCGCCCGCTGAGCGCGTCCGTGAGCACGTAGCAGCGCGCGCGCGCCGTGTCCGTCAGCACGTACGTATCCGAGGGCTCAGGTGCGCCTTCTTCGCACCACGACGCGTTGTCACAGGAAACATCGTCCGCGCCGCCTTCAGCGAACCCGTGCGAAGCCTCCTTGCCTGTAACAAACGATGTCTACTCGTAACAATGTCGCGCAATTTAAAGTAAAATATTCGCTGCCGAATTATCAAATAGACGCTTTGAGATATAATTTTTTAATTAATATAATTTTAGAAACCTACGACTTCCTACAAACCGGAACACTAATGTTTGGCGGCAGAAATACGAGTTGCGGTGGTACCTACCTAAACGGTCAGCGAGAACAGAGAGTTACCACCGTGTTTAATAAAAATAATTGATAATAAATAAACTATACTATTCCCTTTGAATATCAATACTATCGCCACAATGAAAAAGAACAGAAAGTTTTCTATATAGAGTTACGTGCTTTTTAGAAATCAAAAGAAAAAAAGAGTTTGCCTCTTTTAAAACTTATGAACACATGTTTACATGTTCCACAACACAGTAGGGAGGAACATATATATATATATATATATATATGATATATACTTTTTTTGATGCTGTAGTGGTGGAACATAAAAAAGTTTTCTTAATACTTCTTTACATTGGGTTAAAAGTGTATGATCGCCTTCCGCTCTTCACCGGATAGCAGCACGTTAGGCTGACTACGTACCGTGATCGCGCGCACGCGCAGCTACACGGGGCAGTAGTCGGCACAGTGAGTACCCGCGGCAGGGCACCGCCCGAGATACGCGGTAGCGCCGCCTATCGCCTTCCCACTCATCGCCCATTTCTACAACAAGTGCGCGCTTAAGGGTCCAACCACGCAACATATAAACCTTAATCTCAACTCCCACCTCTGTGCCAGGATCGTAGCAAGTGGAGAGAGGTAGTCTCTGCCTACCCCACTGGGAACGAGGCGTGATATTTATGTACATGTATGTACTTAAGTCCCGAAATATATTTAGGTTGCACCGAGCAAGATGTTATAAATTAATTGCCTCTTATGTAATTCCCTGCGTAGCGCAGTAGCTAAGCGTTGGCTTTGTAAAACGAATGATTATACGTTGGTACGATTCCAACTTTCCGAATCCGCTTGGCTAGTTACCACCTTCAAGTTGTGAACCTGCCGCCTCAACATCATTCCATAACCATCGTTGTGTTCCGGCTGTCTACATAGAAGAGCTAGAGCTAAAGCATTCTGTGTAAGCAGGGCTGACCTCCCATTCGCTCGTTGTGATTTGAGAAAAAATTGGTAATATTGAACAAGTGACACAATGAGAACATGACTACATATATTATAGGCATAAAATATTATTCAACGTACGATTTCATCATCATCAGTCAGACAGGCCTTCCCCAAAGATCACGTTTGTAGGGGTCTATATGAGGAGGTATGTGTCATTTTCCACCACGCTTGCCCAGTGCTCGTTGGTGCAAGCCAGAGCCTCATTTGTTGATTAGCAGAGTGCACCACAAGCTGGTGAAATTAGCTTGGGTCCCGCGAGTTGTTGTGCAGGAACCCTTACACCTCTTACATCTCTTCAAATTTCAAATTATGCACACCAAATAAATATTCTTATGAAAGCTTTCAAAAATCTTAATCATTATAGATATAGTAACCATGCTACTATGGTTGTGTGCGAATATATGCCCATGATTGACTAATGGCAATAAAAGCAGTGCCTATGGGTTTCAGCCCCTACAGAATCGCTACCGAAGAGCATCAGGTACTCAAAGTTACAATGAAGATGGCCAAAATGATATAAAACAAATTACAAAAATTACCTTCGTAGTTGTTGACTGGGCCGTCGTTAATGTTGTCCGACATCATGTCGTGTTCCTCCGCGCTGTGTTCGATGAACACGTCCTGGAAGAGACACATAATTTAAAGATAAAGATAATTTATTACATTATTTTAAATGTCTTCGATAGTTGAAGCCCCTGGTTCCTGAACTAGGAGTTTAACCTGTATCTCAGGAAACAGTGCCTCCTCCCAGTTTTATCGTAACGGATTTCCGTTACGATAAAACTGGGAGGAGGATTTATAAGAGATTGCATTTGCAATCTCTTATAAATATATAAAGTACAATATTGACAAAATTTAAACAAAAGCAGAAAAAAAAATTAGTAAAGTTCTGTTTGTTTGTCTGTAGGTGTGTTGTACATATGTTTCAGAGGTTTTTCATATGTGTGTGTGTGTGTATGTATATGTGGGTGTGGGTGTGGGTGTGTGTAAATGTGGGTGTGGGTATGTATATGTGCGTAGAAGTTTCATTATTTTTTTATTCGAAGAAGCAATGAATGAAGCTGTACATTTTTTAATTATGATGATAAGTGGAGAAGCGTTAGTTAAGACTATAAACACTACGTCAATTACACTCATCGCATTTGAAACACAAGATGTTTTGTAATAAAATGTATGGGTAAGTAACCTTAGGGGGTGGGTGTTTATAGTGTAGGCTAATCTTGCTGAGCTCGTGGTCAAGGTGCGCCAAGCGCGACGCATGCGCAACCTCTCGCGGCGGACCCACCCCTCCCATCTCCGACCCCTCACCAGTTTCGCTGCCCAACGTCTCGCTGCCGTCAACCTGCCGTGAACACAAGCAAAGATTATATTAATGTAATAATTACCGACAATCGCTAATTATACCTACGACAACATTAACACAGGACCGAAATTTCTCATGTTAAGGAACAATGATGCAATAAGAAGAAATGCTTGAGAATAAATGGAGATGGTAAATCTGGAACACTGCTATATTATTATTGCAGCAGGTTTAAAAT
The DNA here is from genome assembly GCA_029032895.1 of Troides oblongomaculatus. Lineage (NCBI taxonomy): Eukaryota > Metazoa > Arthropoda > Insecta > Lepidoptera > Papilionidae > Troides > Troides oblongomaculatus. The sequence continues at coordinate 1,767,858 of JARDWC010000151.1, forward strand.
ATTACAGAGTTACATATGTAATATTTAAAATTAATTGTCAAACTATTCATTACAGATGCCACGCGTGTCTCCAGATGCTGTCTAAATAAGTACCATCGCATCGCCTATTTTTAAACTTGTGTGCAATCAGTACTGTTAACTTATTAAAAAGGTAATATATCTAGTGAAGTTACAAGGTATAACGACAACCAGTCTTGTCAAGTGCGATGAGAATGGTATAGTGCCTTATTTATAACCCTAACTAGCACCACATTGTAATTTGTGACCGGATCACTTATCTGCACTGCTTGTTTTTCGGTTTCTTCAAAATAAAGAAAAAACTTTTAAACAAAAGAAGGTATCAAAAAAACACTACCACCTACAAAATCAACCATATTTGCTCTATAATTGAAGCAGGGGACTAACTACATTACAAAGCAAGGCAAACCTTGGTGCAGGAAAGAATTCATTAGTCTTTTTATAAATAACTAAGAGGCAACACAAGCAGTACGTTTATTACAAACAAACGTACTGCTTGTATTACTTTTGTGCTTGGCAAAAAAAAATAGACTTCGTTTGAAGTAGTTTATCAGAGCCCGTCTAAGGTACCGAAGGAGATCAATAGAGACTTTCAGTATCAGTACTGGCATGGCTTTACGAAATTAACATAGTCAACACCACCTTGTGCGATGGTATGGCGTGCATCGCCCGTTGCGTAGGCGACAGCACTGGACTGTACTCTAACGGGGACTGTGGTGACACCGGGCCCTGAAACAGTAACAAACAATAAGAAAATCGTCATGAATTTCTAAAAAATATAAAAAGCAGGTTCTTTTTCTTCTAGTTTAACGAGATTAAAATTTTACGAAATTGCAAACATACTTTTAAATGGTGGTAGATTTGTATCGTCTAATATGATCTAGGCAGGTTCTTCGGCAGCGTGTATTTCTGCCGTCAGACATTAGTATACCTTATGATTTAAGCCACGAGCACATTGTGATTCTATGTTTATCATCATATTGCTAAGGGAGTGCGTATCCCTTCCGATTAGGTCAACATTTTGAACAACCCGTCAATTTAAAAAAAAGTAGACTGACAAAAAAACTTGTAATATAGTTGAAAAAATGTTATATGAATATCATCAATACTAAAGACAAATATCAAAAGTAAGAATACTTACGCTATTAGATATGGACGACAGCTTCTGCTGCAGCGACAGCATATACTCGTAGGACTGGCTCTTATTGGGCGTGCTGGGCTGTGACGAGCCCGTCGAGTTCAAGTTTGTGGCTCCTGTAGGACATGATGCAGCTTTAACATTAATCCAATGTCCATATTTATTCCCTGGGTTGGCTCTCTGGTACAAGGCCACCACTACTTTTACAGAAATATACTCATTCTTTTCTTCATGTCTTCAGTAATATTGATTTTAAACGGAATGTATCTTATATAAAAAATTTAAAATTATATCATCATCAGCCGATAGCCGTCCTCTGCTGGACATAAGTTTAATAAAAAATAATATAAATAAATCTAATTATAAACAAATCTTATAAACTTAAACAGATGGTGTTAGAAAACTGTGTCATATATACTCCCAACAATACCATTAGAAAAAAATAGATATATATGTAATGATTACCATATTATTATTTAACTATGTATATCGAATATAACTCCGCCAAAATTCCGGGTTCCGTTACACTTTTTGTGTAAAAACATGGAATATATTCTGGAGAGAATATCAGGGTTATGTTATGTTATGCCTCCTACTAAAATCGCCTCTCTTTTACATGTGTTATAAAGGGGTACCCCTCTGACTTTAACTAACGCCCCTAAAGCAATACGGTCCGCGAAAACAAAAACCCTTTCAATGTCCTTAATCGTTAGGATCAATGTCCTTAATAGATAGGATTTACCTTTACCCTCCCTCTAGATGGACCGACATCATCAAAGCAGTCGGAAGTGGGTGGATGCGAGAAGCTGCAGATCATTTGGTGGAAGACATTGGGGAAGGCCTATATACAGCAGTGGATAAACAAAGGCTGATATTGATGATGACGATTCTTACTAGCCTGAGATTAAATGCTGAGGTCCAATAATCGCTAGTGCTAAATAAAAATATGATTTTTTTACGATTCACGTACTTATAACACTAGTTTATTAGATTGGGAATGAAAGCAACGAATAAACTTCATATTAAGGTAATATGAATTATTGCTAATTAGTTTTACGAAGAATTGCATGTATATATGGTCATGCGCCACGTACCAGCCCCGTCCACATCGACAGCCCTCCGAGCAAGAGCGTGGTGCGCATGGTGGGTATTGTTAGGGTGGTGAACGTTGCGGTGCATCTGACCCGGTCCTACCAGTGACAAAGCAGGTCCGTTCAGGCCGAACTTCTGACTCCCCATGAGATTCTGACCACCTACACCTAAGTTCTGTGCCGCTAGACCTGTTAAAATAAGCCCTCATTATAAAAAGCTAATAAAGTATTTTACTTATTTATTATAAATATATTTAAATAATTTCTAAATGTCATAATATTTATTCAATAAAAAAAATCTTGTATTACAAGGTACAGACAAACATTGTCTCCGCTATAAAATGCTAAAGCACACATTTTGCTGGTGGTTGGTCGCTGTCGCCGGAGACGACAATCAACTTTCATCGTAGTTAATTTTCCTGTATAGAAAAAATACTCGCCTAAATTCTGTCCAAGATTCTGCCCCATAAGGTTCTGATTGAGCGCGAGATTTTGCGTGGCGAGGCCTATGGCCTGGTGTTGAAGCATCGGCGCGGCGAGTCCGGCGGCTAGCGGTGCCCCCAGCCCAAGACCCAGCCCGAACCCCGCGCTGATCCCCGGCGCACCCAGATGACATACAGAGTTCTGTAGCGCCTGTTGTTGAGCTGTCGATGTTCCGTTGAAGTTATTATTAGTTTTTATTATTAACATTTTGTCTCCGTCCCTTTTCTAAGATACTAAAGGATAAAATTTCCAGAACATTATTAAATCAAATTTGAAGGATTACTTTTGAAGGTTAATCAAATGTTTATAAAAGTTAGCTTGATACTGTCCTCACAGACAATCATTGCAAAAAAAATCTCTGATTTTCTAGATTTGTCTCATATATTAAAAAAAACAGTATTTTTTGAATAAAATGCGTTTCATGAAACACAATACATATTTATTATTTGTTATACTATTAAGCTATTTATTATTTGCAAAGCTAAAATATATCAATTAGTGCGACATTCACAAGTAAAGTTGTGATGTTACATGCTTTTAAACAAAGTTAACAAAATAAGTAAATAAATACATTTTATTCGAAGAAGCGACAAGAGAAGCAGGACCTGATGATGAGTGAATTATACGCCTATTTATAACAATGTCGCGTTTGGGATGATGATATCATACACCGGCACCACATTGTGGTCAATAGCTTAAAATAGAAGATGTTTTGTCACGTTACTCCTCTAATTTCACTAGCTACAGCTCTCTTCGAAATAGAACAAAAAATATTTGGTCGAAGTCATAAATAGATAATGCAGTGGTAACCTTACCTTAACGGTTTCCGATACCAAGGTATTACTAGTACTAGTTTAATGATACCCACATTATCGAATAACTTTATAGGCATCCAGCAGATCAACAGTGGACTAAGAAATGTATAACATATGAAATTTTGATAAAAAAAAGTTGCCAATTGTTATTCGTTACCTATGAAATCGTTGGCAGTTGCCAGCACGGGCTGATAGTACTTCTGTGGCTGGTAATGTGCGGGCAGCCTCGCGCCCGCCGCGCCGCACGCTGCGCACAAACGACACGCTCATACATGCACATGCGCAGGGTTACCATATTAGTCACAACAGATGAACGTAGAGTCGACATTTATCAAGTATGCACATGATGAAGTCAATATTTCGTATTATTTATTATTGATAACATATTTATTACATGTTACTACTATCAGACTACAATGAAACTAGGAAAAAAAAATCGAATAGACAGTCTCTAAATATATCCCTTAAATAAAAAAAAATTGCATCTACCTAAGAAAATACATAACGGAGTAGTTTGTATTATTTTTTTTATTATAATTTATAGTCCAAAAATAGGTAGTGATGTAGTATTTAAAATATTAATTGTAACAAAAAAATTCTACAATACCTAGGACAGACTGATTGTACACTAGTTTATAATAAATGCAAATTTAGAACTACATATTTTATACTACAGTAAATACTTTAAAAATATTCGAAGCCTAACTAAAACTTAAGTAGTAAATATGATGATGAAATTATACTTAGGTGTACCGGTATGAAATGAGCGTTTTTTTGTGAAAATAAAACACTAATTATTAATGGGAAAGTAAAAAACATTTCATTCAAAGTATTGGCCATTGTTTTCTACACATTGTGACCACCTTTCTACACAATTTGTGGATACCACGCCAATAAAATTGTTCGTCTTTTAAAGCAAACCAACCAGACACCCAATTTTCGACCTCCTCGTAGAAACCAAAGTGCTGCTCAACCAATGTGTGTCCCATTGATGAAAACAAATGGTAGTCAGAAGGAGCCAAGTCTGGTGAATACGGCGGGTGAGGTAGCAGGTAGCAGCTCCCAGCCAAGAGTTTTGATTGTATCCTGAACCGGTTTTGCTTTGTGTGCAGGGTCATTGTCATGGAGTAAAATTACCTTGCCGTGTCTTCTGGCCCATTCTGGTCGTTTCTCGATCAATGCATGGTTCAAATTGATCATTTGTTGTTGGTAGCGATCAGCGATCAGTATTAACGGTTTCACCAGGTGGGAGTTTAGGAGCTCGTGGTACACCACACCTTTCTGATCCTCCCAAACACACAACATTGTCTTTTTGCCGAATCGATCTGGTTTTGCAGTCGATGTTGATGGTCGTCCCGGATTAAGCCATGATTTTTTCCGTTTAGGATTCTTAAAATAAATCCATTTACCATCGCCAGTACCAATCCGATGCAAAACTGATTTTCTTTCGTGTCTTTGAAGCAAAATTTCAAGTGTTTTTTCGGTTTTCCATCTGTCTTTCATTCAATTCATGTGGCACCCATTTTCCACACTTTTGGATCTTTCCCATAGCTTTTAAACGGTCAGAAATTGTTTGTTGTGCAACATTTAACATTTCTGCCATTTGCTTTTGCTTCAAAGTGTCATCTCCATCCAATATCGTTTGCAATTCGGCGTCTTCAAACTTTTTTGGTGGTCTTCCACGTTCTTCATTTCTCACATCAAAATCATTATTTCTGAACCATTGAAACCATCTTTTGCAGGTTGCTTCTGATAGAGCATGTTCACCATATGCCTCGACAAGCATTCGACTCGCATGCGACTCTGCAGCACTTTTCTTCAAATGAGAACAAAAAATTAATGCTTTCCGCGAATCATCACTTTCTGGTAAGAAATTCGACATTTTTAACACGATGAAAAAATATGATGTTGTCTGTTTAATGACTTGATGTAGACTAAATATGTTTCACAGATGTCATAGCAAACAAACAAAAAAAAAATAAAGGCTCGTTCAAAACAAATGTTCCCTATCGAGACATTTGTATTTTGACGCTCACTTCATACCGGTACACCTGATATATGTCCATTTCGTATATGCTTAATTACATTGCACAAAGTAAATGCAGACGGTAAGGCCTATAGAAAATATAAACACAAACACATACATCCATTAATACATTATTATTAATCTAAAATGAATTTAAAAGAAGTTATAAAATACATTAAACTACTCAAATAAAAATTGAAGCATGCTATTTTAGTGACGTACGTCAATCAATTCTATCATCATGCAGTGAATAACTTGTACAATAAATGCTTAGTGACAACTTAAACTATCTTAGTATACACTTCCTGTCATATGTTCACAGCCGGAAAACCTCGATGCTGTTACGGAGAAAGATTTGCAATTTGCGATCGATTGATAGCCGAGCTAGTTTTATAGAAAATCTACCAAAATCATCATCATCAGCCGATAGACGTCCACTGCTCGACATAGGCATTCCCCAAAAGATCTCCATGTCGATTGATCCGGCGTCGCTCGCATCCAATGGGTTACCGAGTCTCACCAGATCGTCGGTCAACCATGTGGAAGGCTTCCCAACACCACATCTACTGGTACGCGTGTACTACTCGAGAACCTTACTGCCCCATCCGCCATCGGTCCTTCGAGCAACGTGCCGTGCCCACTGTCACTTATTGTCTAGCAATATTTTGGGCTATTTCAGTGACCTAGTAACAACTTAACTTCAAAACTTGACCCGAACGAATCGAACTAGCGACCACTCTTTACAAGACTACCATTTAGACGCAATTATATAAAATTACTTTCAGCTTTTGCTTTCAAAATGATTGTTTTGGTTATAATACCTGGCTGCGCATTCGTTAGCAGGTTGGCATGGAGGGCGAGGTCTGGTTGGGGGTACTGCGGCTGGTTGAGGAGGCCCAGCAGGTTCGGACCCGTGAGGTTTTGCTGCTGACTGCAAAAAAGTTGTATAAAGATATATCTAATAAGATATATCTAATAAGATATATCACTTCACCAGTACAAACTGCACTTGCCATGAGATGATATGATTTCTAGGTTCTTATATTTGGGACAAGATGTCAAGTCTCCTTTACTTCAGTTATTTCTTTATTTTACGACGACCTTCAGATGTACCTTCGTATGTATGTACCGGACATATTAAATATTCGCACACTAATGTTTAGCATCGAAAACAGGAGCTTTGATGGTATCAATTTATAATGTCTCCGGCAACGTGGAGTAACCACTGTATATATAACTAATTATTACAAAAACCATGACATAAAAACATATAATAATTATTACTAAAAAAATCTAATTACTTTATAATATTCTGCTTCAACAGCATCCTTTGTATATTCTCGGCGTTAGTCAGCGTATCACTCAGTCCAGGTGTAGGAGTGAGTGTAGGCTGCACAAATGGAAGTCGACTCAATCCTACGGGGTCAGCCATAGGCGGGCCCATTCCCAAGGCCATGCCCAAACCCAAATCTGCATTCATTCCCATTGGGGTGCCAACTTGACTCAGTCCGAGGAGAGGTGTATCTGTAGCTATTTGCAATGGGGTGCTCAAGTTGGTTAGGTTTGCTTGAAACGACCCAGTAATCAAGTTGGGGTTCATCACGGCGGCTTGGAATGGCAACGCTTGTGGGATAGTCGCCTGCATGTTGGTGGCGATTGTGGCGGTTATTGGTGGCATCGTGCCTTGTGGTACCGGTGCGCTTATTGGGATCTCCGGCCTGGCTTCTATGCGCTGCTCGGCGACGCTCAAAGGCGTTTGAATCTGTGAAGCTACTGAATACTGCTGATTAGGAACATGTTTTTCTTGAGGAATGACTTGTGTTGCGAGTTGCATTTGCGGGGACTCCTCCGGAAGGCCGTTGACTTGGGGTTCGGGTCTGCGGGGTTCTTTGGCGACTTCCGAGTAAAGCTTGGCCTCTGCAGGTTTCTCCGACTCAGTCTTCTCATGCGACGCGTCCTCGCCGCGATCTACCACGGGGCTGACTAGAAATCTTGATATCTTACGAGTAGGCTTTTGTGATTTTTTCTCACCATTTTGTGATTCTGAGCTCCCTGATCGATCTGGTGCCATCGATCCGCCGTCGGATTGATTAGAACCTGAATAGCGATAACAGTTACAAAGTTTGTAGAGGTTCATTATGAATTTGTGTTACATTAACATATATTTTTTTCTTATTTGATGATAAACAGCAACTAAAAATAGTGAGAAGTATAGTAGTAGAAAAGGAATAAATAATTTTAAAAGATATATTATAACACTAAAACGAGCATTTTCAAAGTCTCGCTTTTTGGGGGACTTATTTGAAACGTTACTAAATAGCGTAGACACAACCTAACCAAACATAATGCAGCTTCCCTATTCGCACTCATTTTTTTATTTTGATTTATTAGCATGAGAAAATAAATACCATTTTGACTTTGATCCTTGTTATAATTACTAAAAAAAAAAAATAGTGGAAACGTATGTCCACAGTTATTATTTCATACATATAAAAATCTATTAATGTCAGAATTGATAAAACTAAAACACTTGCCTATAGAAGATGCGGTGCTGATCTTCCTCGACGACATTTCTGCGGGCACATGAGCTGGCACGGCAGGCGCAAGGGTAGGTATCGGCGCAGGAGTGGGTGTGGGCATCGGGTCGGCGGGCGTGGGTGTTGGCGCGGACGGCGTGGGCTCATCGTCACCCAGCTCAGCGAGCGCAATGCTGTCCTGGCTTGCAGTGGGCGTAGTACACTCGGAGTTATCCTGGTTCGAATCTGTGAGGTTTTCCTCGCGCTCGGTTGTTTCCGAATCATAGTCAGTCTGCAGCAAGGTTGTCAAAAAGTTTTAAGAGGAGGTTCTGCTTCCTTGTCACAAGTGTGTTTTATATGTCTTTTATTAACAATTGCAAATTCAAATCTATATATATAAAAACAAAAAATAATGTGCTTTAATAAGCAACAATCGCTATTATATTTAAAAGTGAATTGCAAAATAATTGATCGAACAATATTTTTTTTTGTTAGTACATCCGACATCATTTAAGGCATTTAAACTTACTACTACAACAATCAAGATACACTAGCTATCTACGGATCGAAGATCCGACTGAGATGTTTTATTGGTGATAGTATGTGTTTATTTGATACCTTTTCCATGTTGAGTCGCAGCGCGGCGTGGTGGGCGGGGCTGAGCACGGGCGTGGTCGCGGGATCGCTGAGCAGTTGCTGCACGATGTCGCGAATCAGCTCCGTGAACGTTACACTCTGCCACTCAGGCAGCAAGTTGTTAGACACCTTTAACGTTATAAATTTATACTAGAGACGGTACTATATATTTGAACTACTTGGGGCATAGAAGACAGTGGTATAAATGCACTAACAAGATTACTGGCTATCTCCTCAGGATTGACATCGGTGACGTCAAATTTGAAGGTGACAGTTTTTGACTTGGATTCGAGCTGACATTCAACGACGGTAGCCGCTTCGTTGACCTCCAGGACGGTAAGTTTAGGCAGCTTATCTTTCTCGCGTGAACGCTTTTTAGAGCCACGAGACTTCTTCTCACTTGCGATAGGCGACGGGACTGCGGTACCGGTGCCACCTGCAATGAGATAAAGTACACTATTACAACAATTAATGAAGAAACTAAACCATTTTTAGAGGACGATAAGTCAGTATGGGTTTGTCTATGTTCAGTTACTTGAAAGTCCGACTAACCTTCCTGTAGCGACTCTCCTTGCTTTTCATCTACTGAGCTCAATTCTGGAGGTTTGATCGCTTCTGGATGTGTACTACCTGATGGAAATTCCGACATCGGAGTTAGAAACTGTTCCTTCTGTCCTCCATTGTTAATGTGTCCATTCTCAGTATGATCAGATGGTATGCTCAGCTGCTGTGGAATCGATTCTTGTGTTTGAACAGAACTTTGGACTGAAGGTTGAGCAGAGGGTTGGACAGATTGTTGGACTGTGGGCTGAAGGGATTGCTGTACAGAAGGCTGGACAGACTGCTGGGCAACGTGTTGCACATTTTGTTGAACAGTGGCTTGAACTGATTGTTGCACTGAGGATTGAACATGTTGTTGAATTGAGGACTGAACGTTTTGAGCTACTGATGGCTGAACAGAAGGTTGAATAGGTTGTTGAACGGGCTGTTGAACCGAGGGCTGGATTGATGGTTGTATAGGAGGTTGCATAGGTTGCATGGATATTTGCGTAGTTTCTTGAACTTGAATAGTGTTTTGTTGGACCGATGTAGCAACTGAAGACGGTATGGTCGACTCCACCTGGTAAGGTGCATTTTGCATTACTTGGATTGGCTGACTCTGTTGTTGATACATCTGCAGAGGATTGACAGAATAATTCTGCACCGGAGTGCCTTCATGACTAGAAATCTGTCTTTCGCTCTGCTGAACAATATTGAAATTCTGCGCCAAAATATTGTGAGGAAGAGATTGCCCTTGGAGAGGATGCATTTGTGGATGATAATGTTCTTCTTTTTTCTGCATTTGTATATCTATATATTGATTTTGGTATTGCTGCATTTGATCAACGGACATTTGAGGCTGCAGTGAAGGTTTCTGTTGATACTGATCCGGGACTAAATTTTGTTGTTGGTCATGTACATCTGCTGCACTTATCTGACTTTGTTCAGATCCTTGCCGCTGGTACACTGGACGCTGTGCTCGCAACATTTCTTCGACTTTTTGTTGCTGTTGCCCCATCAACTGTTGTTTTTGCGCTAGAAGCGCTAAATTATGCTGATCAATTATATTTTGCTGTGTTTGTATTTGCCTCTCCTGCTGAGCTAGGTATTGCTGCTGTTGAAATACCGAGTTCCTGAAATGTTGCGGAGATAACGTTTGCCCAGGCAAATGCAATTGCTGTTGTGTTAATATTTGTTGTTGGAAGACTAGTTGTTGCTGAGCCAGCATTTGTTTCTGCATATTTAACTGTTGCTGAGCTTGTACCACCTGCTGTTGCGCCTGAGCTACTTGTTGGTGCTGTGCAAAGAGAGTCGGGTCGACAGTCGCAGTCAGTATATTTGGTTGAATAAAGTGCTGCTGGTTCTGTTGGAAATTAATATTTTGACTAGCTTGCTGTTGCATTTGAGATCCAAGTAAATTGTTCATCTTCTGCTGTAACATTTCTTGCTCTTGTTGCGTCTGGGGTGGCGGTACGTCAACACTCTCTGTGGTCGGCTGTTGACTGAGAGCAGGAGTTTGCTGCTGCTGTTGTACAACTTGTTGTTGCTCCGACTCAGATTCTTTCCTTGACTGCAGTGTATCGGGTCTCTGTATAATCTGCGCAAGGATGTTTTGCAAATTCTGAAGAGATGGGTCTAGGACCTGACCCGTAACGAGATTCGGTTGAGGGCCACTGATAATAGTCTCCTGTGCCGTCAGCTGCTCCTCTAATTGCTTTTGTTGTATGACCGCCGCTTGATGTCTCATAATGTTTTGCTGTTGTTGTATAATTTGCTGCTGCAATGCTTGGTTTTGGTTGCTGATTTCGTTTAAACCAAACTGAAGGGCGGTTTGTTGTAACTGTGGCTGTGAAGACACTGGCTCGAGCTGCGCTTGCTGTTCCATGAGCTGACCCTGAACGTTTTGCTCCAGCATTTGTTGGTTCAAAAGATTATGTTCCATGATGACCTGCTGCTGTTTGATATTTTGTTCAAGAGATGTAAGCGACGGCGATATCCGTGCTTGCATGAGATTATGTTGAAGGATCTTCATCGCTGTTTCCTCATTGCTAATTTGTTGATATTGTTGTTGTAAGAGTTGTTGTTGTGTTTGTAGGAACTGCGATTGTTGGTCTAGCCTGTAAAATACACGTTTATTTACAAACTGAAGTTAATGCAACTTGGTTTTAGGAACTTTAACATTACTAGTACTTACTGTACTGCTGCTAACGCGGGCTGCGATCCCACACCATTAAGGAGACCTGCAGCTTTTACTTGATCCACAGGACCCGCTTGCTGTTGGTTATGGAACATCTTCACCTGCAACAAAGCAATTTAATTTAATTGTATAACCTGTATTCAATAAAACAATACCTAGCAAACAAATATTAAACAATTAATAAAAAATAAACATATATTGTTTAAGTCTTGCCGAACCATATAGGAATCGTGAGTGTTCATGAGAATGTTGAAAGTTTTGATAACACCGAAGGTTAGGGATTAGAGTACGGCTTTCTAATCTAAACTCTACGGGTTTCGTGAGAAGCTATGTTGAAAATTAGTAATTCGATAGCAACATAATTGCCAAAACAACAACCAACCTGTTCGAGAAGCATCTGCTGCTGACGATTCTGCTCGTTGATCAGCTCCTGATTGAACAGCATCTGTGCTTTCTTTTCGCTCCTCTCTCTGATAATCGAATAAGTTTTTATTATTATGAATTAAGGCTTGGAATCTACTCATAGAACCGAACTTATTCACATGCCTAGTTCATATGACCAATCGAATTATCTAATTGTGTACAAAAACAAAGCAAATTTAATCATAAAAGACAATTATTCTTTTTTTGATAAAGGATCATAAGTAGTAACTTAATCTTATGCACAGATTCTCACACTCTAAAATAATAAGCAAAAGACACTTTAATTTAGAGGAATGTGGATAATATGCTACATATATGTACGAAAACAATTTAAACTCATACATTGTGGTAAATTACGTCACGACAACCTCTTTCAATGCAAATTACTGTACTGACTGCAATAAACAAAACACAACACACTTGCTGAATATTTCGAATAAAAAAAAATGTTTTTACCAACCAACGGACGAAGGTTAATCTGTACTCGTTTATTCAAAATAATACGATACTGCCATTACAGATATACAAAAGCAACCTTCGCAAAGGGAAACCGCATTTAATCGAGAATATAATTAGAGATAAAACTTGTTTAAACACAGCGCGGTTCGTAGTCACGCGATATAGTACGGATGTGACTGAAGATTGTACGAGCTCGTTATTATCCATGCCGCCGCTGTAACCACGGTAACATCCTAACCGAAAACAGCAAATCCACGAGGTTAAAGTTTCAGACAGTTGGATAGTTAAAGGTCAGGGTCTGGTCCGGTATAACCTACATGACTAACTTCGGAATGCAGTCCAAAAAATGTGCAATGCGCGAACACGAATTGAGTCACTTAATAATATTCTCGCTGTACATATGTTTGAATATTTAACTTTATTGAACATATTTTTATCCAGTTGTGAGCAAACTGTAGATTGGGATACTGATGATGAAGTTTATCAAGATCCGAGCTAGGTTTGTTTTACGATGGTGAAGACGTTCACCTGCTAAATAATACATCAGCATGGCATAGTGCTTGTCGCCTTGAGACATAACATGCTGTCTCGTTACCGCAGTAATTTCACTATCTATAACACCCTGGAATACACAGTAATGTTTGCACACTGCTGTTTGGTTGCAGAATTACGAACTACGGTAGTATCTACTCCTCAATAGTATATAGTAATAAGTTTAAAGTATATAAAAAGAGCACCAGAAGAATACATGTTGAATAAAATATTATGGAGATACTTAGACATATTTTCTGTATGTAGAAAGTGTTTTCAACTAAGAATAAAGGATGAAAATGTGACCCAGTGCGAGTAGCAAGCAAAACGGTCAGAGGGATCGTTTGTCCGCACAGTGCGCGCCCCTGCCCACTTGGCCTGCTTGCCAACCGGGGCGTGATCTTACGGAAACTACAACTGCGAAGCCTATAAGAATTTAAAAATCCGACGGTACATTAAATTCTAAATAGACCTTGTTTTATTTTTTACCTATAATTCGGTTACAGTTTGAACAACATCAATATCAACAAACAAATTTTTGAATGAGGAAGTGCACTAGATTTCGAAAAATACTATCAATCCATACGTAAAATGAAATATAAAAAAATTGCTTAAAATAACATCATCTCTAGAAAGCGACGAAACGAGAGACACGTTCATCTGATGGTAAGTGATTTGCCCGCCTGCAACCCACATTGATCCTGGAGGGAAAATTCTTGGAAAACGTGCACCTGGTAGACAGCGCAAGAAATAGTTTGATGACATTAAGGATTGAACCGAGTTTAAATACCATCAGTTAAAAAGAATAAGCTGAGGATCGAATCGGTTTTCTCAATCTGATCGCCAAACTTCAGTTTGAGGAGAGCACCTAATGACGATGAACCACGTTGTGATCGTGGCCTTGAGACATAACATGTCTCGTTACTCCAGCAATTTTACTAACTACAGTGCTCTTCATACCGGAACATAGTAATGTTCGCACACTACTGTCTGTTGGCTATAATAGGTCTTAAGGTGGTACCAACTTAAATGGTTTCGGCAACAGAGATCTACCGCCAATCAATAATACTGAACCGCGCTGTATTGAACCAGAGTATTCTTTACACTCATATACAACATATTGATCACGACTACGAAACATACACTATAAAAAACACAGCACAACAAATATTTACATCTTTAACGACAATTACAATTAAAGTTAAAGTTATGAATAAATTGGTCGAAAGAGAATCGATTTATCGGTTTGTATATATAAACTATATCCAATCTCTGTACATAATCTATACAGAAATAAAAATTGGAGCGCGCAGCTGACAGAGTGATGTTTGTCACGCGAACTTTACGCGGGTCTTTAACTGTCACGTTGACGTCTGCTATCGGCAACAGTGACAGAACACGATGATAGTATTATACACAAGGCCACACACACCAATTGTTCCCTGCCCGCTTTGCTGGCCGTAATATAGAGCTAGGTTCGAAATTTCTCAAAAATATTCCCGCCCGGGAGGGTAAGAGGTCCCGGACATCAACTCATTGGAAACCCTTTTGCTGTCGGGGCAACTGAAGAGTTATGCCGAACCCTTACCGTCTAAAACCTTACGGTTTCCCCACTCATCGCATTTAGTCGGAACCACGGAAACACTTTTGCATACAACCGTAACTCCGGCCTTGATAAGATCACATCACAGGGAGGAGCTACTGCTCTCTACCCCCTATAAATGTTAGATGGAAGTACCGCACATACGACCTAGAGGCCTTTCACATTTGATGACAGATTACCCCTGAATCCGCCACCATAGCCTTTGTTATAGGGGTTGGAAGTCACAAAACATTCTCATTCGACGCCCCGGTCTCTACCTACGGATTGAGAGATGGGTGTTTGTCTTTCCCTGCCTCTCAGCAGCTTCTTTCTGCAGCATTACCTCCTCCCAGAAGGCCACCCTGGCGTCCCACGACCTCTACTGACCACAGCTTTGTTAAAGTCAAAAAGTGAGAGGTCATCCCACAAAACGGCGTCAAGGTCTTTGCGTTGGGCATGGCATGCTGAGTAATGCTCCAAGGGAAGCTGCGCGGACGGTGGTACGTACCTAGATGATCTCCAGCAATAGAGACCTATCACTAGTGATTTCTTCGATTAAAACTTCTTTGTTCAACAATTAGATATGTCATATTAGTCACACGCGCCTCACGTATTACTTAATGTGTTTTAATTATAATCAAAACTGTTTCGAATTGTACTTTGTATGAATGCAGTGTAAGTAGAGCAGCGCGTCGCGTGCGCAGCGGCTGCTTGCTTCAACCAACGAATGGATGGATGTCGAAACAAACACTGCAATGTGCCGAATGTACAGACAAATGTTTGCATATGAAACATGATATATTTCAGTTACGAGCATGCAAACGCTTTATTCAGCAAGATAATCGCCTAACGTCGTATCTTTCTTTGATAAAAATTAATTGAGTTCACAGAATAACAATCAAGAGATATGAATAAATTAGGCTCTATTTACTCGCTCCCATTCAAAATAATTTTAATACAAATTCTTAACAAAATTATCACTATTACATACTAACTGATCCCTGCTGGCTTTGATGGCCGGTATATAGAATAAAATTTAAGCCTGAAGCTTATCAGAAATATTCTCATGCTGCAGCAGCCCATCATCCCCCGGGCCCCTTCCCGTTATTAATAAGATCCCCACAACTCTCAAAACGTGAATGATTTTTGTAAATTTCATTCTTACCTGATCTCTAAATGACAGAAGCAATGTCTCTACCAAATTTTGAGTGTTTACGTCTCTTATAGTTTCGGAGATCACGTGATAAGTCAATAAATATCTGGATATCTCTTATATATATATATAGGTGCCATGTTTCTATTCCAGGAACTGTCCAAGAAGGTATCTCCGCAACTCCTAACAAAAGATTTTTTTTTTTCAAAATATGTTTTACTTAACTATAATCTTACATGTTAAGTGGTGAAGTGATAAGATGCGATCTCCCGTAGAAACGCTCCATACAGGCAAATAAACACTGCAAAGCCTGGGCTCTCTAAACCTATCTGAGTAATAATCTCAAAAGGACGCAATTATGGCTTATGACTATTGATAAATTGGTAAGTTAATATTTTAAGTATCGATAACACGTTAAACGCCGTGGGGGTCACCGGTGACCCCCAGCAAAAAAAATGTCTAAATCTGCTTTTATAGTGTTAAAGACTTTTCCAACACTTTTAATGCCGGTTGTGTCACTTGTGATTTTAATTAAAAAAATGGTCTAAACCTCCTACTATGAAGTTATAGACTTTTTTAAAAACATATTCGAATACGATTTACTTAACAGAACAAAAATCTGCGAAGGCGTGTTCAGAAGTTTTAGTCAAAAACCCGCGGCGTTCAACGTGATAAGTACAGACATATCCGATGCGGTTTGCATAACCTACACGAAATCACTGTGCCCATCCCTTAGTACATACACATGTTACATCGAAAACTGAGGGTCTACAGACTTATTCTTTGATAATCTAAATACAAATTGTTTGAGAACCTAATAAAGAAGGCAAATTCAGTACTTTGAAGTAGCATAAATTGTTGTATCGAAGGCACTACTTTAAATACAGTTCCCATTGCGTGATGCCGTCGAGCACCAAGTGTATTATTAGAACACCGGTTCAGGGTCGGACGCGTAATCTTTACCTAAATCAATTCATGTTTAAGCATTTACAATTATTTACAACTACAGAGGTAATTTACAATTGAAAGACTACTACTATACTACATCTACATAATAACTACATCTATAGCAGTACTTGAATAGAATTGGAATTATAAATGTATTCTTCAAAATACTTAAGACCGTGGATGTTCGTTAACGATGATATTGCGGCGGAAGGTTTATGGTGATAGTGAGATAGCTGAGATGGAAAAACAAACCATCCAAATATCAAAACATGTCGCTATGGCACATTGGTATCATAGCCACATCTTTAGAGTAGACTTATGTCCAGGAAGTTGACGTCTATCGGCTGATCATAACGATGGCTATAGTACCGAATCAAGATTCTCTATGTTAGAAGTCTGATCCGATTCTCTCTTTATATTATTTACTGAATACTGAAGGTTTTTAGTTAGCAAGAAAAAGTAGTTTTTCGGATGCCTTTCCTCATGAGGAAAATAAAAATAAATAAATACATTTTAACACATTTCGAGTGGGTAAATAATAATCGTCATCTATCAGCCGATAGACGTCCATTGCTGGACATAGACCTCCCCAAAGATCTTTACTTCGATCGGTCCCGCTATATTACAGAAATATTGATGATAAATGCTTTATTTAATTTGTATGTAATAAAGCAAAAAATTAAAGCAAGATCATGTATGATATAGACGTCTAGAACTAACTACCTACGAAAAAACCAACATCACCAATTAACTGAGCGATGACGTATCTTTCATTTCACACCTAATGTGAACACTTCTATGTACTAAGTATCAAATGCACAAATCTTCGCAAGGTCTTCGTGAGCAACACACACAAACACTCCGAACATGAACATGGTTCAGCGAACTGCAAGTGTACGCGGCTACTGACACCGGCAGCTGGACGTGCACTCACTACCGCAGCCCTGCAGCATAGGGATGGGGCGGCGAGTGCGACCACGTGTATTAAATATTATGAGAAAATATTACAAAGCAAAAGTTAAATTATTTCTTTTTATTTAGTCTTCATTGTAATAATAAAATTAATCAAAATTTTTATATATATAATATTAACGTATTTTTTTAAACCGCAGAGGTGTAAGGGTTTACGTACAACAACTCACGTGACCCAAGCCTGCCTCACCTGCTCGTGGTGCATCTTGCTAATCAAGAAACGAGGCTCATGCACCCACCAACACGCAATGCGCCAGCGTGGTGGGAAATGAACCAAATCCCTCTATTTGAGCCCAAACGACGGCCTCTAGTGCTCGGCGGTACTGGAAGCCATGTCGATTATATGAAGAGATCTTTGAGGGAGGTCATGTTCAGCAGTCGAAGTCTATCGGCTGATGATGATAATGATGATATTTTTAAACAATATTGGCATCTTTGAAAATACCTGAATATAAGCCTTAGATGCTATAAGATGGAGATCTAATTCGATCGCTTCATTATCATAACATAAAAAGCAATATAGTGGCGAACGGAAATCGAAAAATTTTGGTATAATAAAAAGAAAAATCTCTAAAATTAGTAAATAAATATATAGAAGTATATCTAAGTATATATGATTTTAGTAAACGGATGTAAGGGGTGCTGTGCAAAATCTTACGGAGCTTAAGTCAATCTCTTCTATCCCTCAATACGAGGCTCTGCCCACATACCAACTCGCACTGGGCCCGCGTCGTGGGCTGAGACCCAATTCTTGTCAATGAACTCTAACAAGATCTTTTGAGGAGGCCTATGTCCAGCAGTGGACGTCTATCAGCTGATAATATCTAAATACTACCATTGCTTCTCCCCTCGACCTAGGTAGTACAGAATCACTGGTTATTAAGTTCGCCTTTTATAACCTCGTTTAATAAAGTTTTTATCAATGAATATAATAAACTAGAATCGTTAATTAAAATGTTGGAATGTAGACATTGAACTGCTCGGGACATCATCATCAGCCGATAGATGTCCACAGCTAGACATAGGCTTACCGCAAAGATTCACGCATCGATCGAGTACGGATTTATATGAGAGGATTTGGGCCCTTTCTTAACACGCTGGCCCAATGCGGGCTGGTGGGAGATAGAGCCACGTTTGTTGATTGTTGCATGGTTCACCACGAGCTGATTACGTTGGCTTGGGTCCCGTGAGATGTTGTGCGTGACCCCTTACACCCCCGGGACCTCTTATACTTCTTGTACTCCTGCATATAAGTATTTTTTCTGCAGTGTAGCTAATTAAATTACTGCAGGAATAAAACTAAACATCTTAACATCTCTAGGCGGTGAACACAATTATAGGCTATGCGGACAGGCCTATTACTAACGTACAGAAGAATATTCTGTGGTGTCTCCTATAGTATAAAAATAAGTATGAATAGAAAAAAACAATATCCAGAACGTTTTTTTATGAAACTCCATAAAGGTCAAGATAAGAGGTTTTAGTTTAAAAAAAAAATAGGGTTTCGCACAGACATTGAATTCCATGTTTTTTTTTTGCCACAAATAATAAACTTGGACACAATTTTTTTTTTATCCAATAAAGCATCGAGACGGTTGGCACATTCACCTGGACATACGCTCGCCAATAACATGGCGCTAATTAGAATGTTATAAACTATACCATATTGTGCTCGTCGCCTTGATTCCAAATTGAATATTAAGACCCGTTACCCCAGTAATTACCCTACCTTTGAAACCGAAAGACAGTAAATTTTACATTACTGTTTGTCGGCTGCAATGGACGTTGCGGTGGTGGCTGCGAGGGCAGGCATGTGTTGCCATTTGAAGCAGAGGTGGTGTCGCGGAGGGAGAAGAATGTCGGTATTGCATTTCGCCGCTCTTCCTGTCCTACGCGGCCGTATAACGTTGACGACGAAACCCAAGACCAGTTCCGAATCGAGAGAGTTCACTTTCTTAACTCCCAAAGCCTCTGGATGACGGAATCAGGGGGATCCGTTGCCCATATAACAAGAGACCAATGTGAGGGTGCGTTGTATATTCCGGCGCGCTCTTACAAAGGTGGAACATCATGGGGTTTTAGTCGGTGCAAGTCCGAAATAACCTGTCTTTGCCCCTGCGAGGACAGGTATGCGAAAGCATGTCCCCCACATAAAACTCAAAAAAAAAAGACGGTCTACAGCAACAAAGACTTACTAGCAGTAAATATAAATGTCATGGATGTATACACGAACGTTATGTATACCGGGTTCAGCGAGTAGTTAATATGATACATGTTACGTGATAAGCTTTCTAATAAACATACTCGTTCCAACGAAACGATCCCAACCTTCAATTCTCACAGAATCAGCAGAATGTAACTTCGCGGAACCGTGCCGTACTCTATCACCATGACATCACCGCGGTGGTCCGCTTTAATTACTACTAGAAATTGTCATCAAATTTTAGTTATAGTAAAATCTTAATTGTACTGTTATGTAATTATTAGAAATTATCAAGAAATATTAAAAAATACAACTTTAACTTATTTCCTATATGTTGTTGAGGCAGCTCGCTGGCCTAATGGTTAGAGCGTGAGGCCTACATAGCGAAAGTCGCGGGTTCTAATCTCAGGATGCAGCGATGACTTTAATGTTTAAGTTATGTACATTTGTCAATTTTAGTAACAAAAGCGAAATACAAACAGTGAACGAAAACATCGCGAGGTGACCTGCACATGAATTAGAATTTATTTTAAGGTGTGTGTGAAGTGACCAATCCGCATTGCGCCCGCGTGGTAACTAGGGCCCATCGCCTCCATATTTAGGGTAGGCTTCTTGCCCAACAGTGGGGACGTAAAGGTGATATAATCTATAAATTGGCAGGACGACGCAATCTGGAGGACTTACATACATTACATCATATTTCGATATGTACTTTTTTCTTTATTTTACGAAGCGACAAGACGAGCGGGACGTTCACCTAATACTAAGTGATACTCCAGCTCATAACAACAGGGCACTAGTTATAATGATATGCTCAGCAAAACATTGTTCTCGTCGCTCTAAGACGGTAACGTTTTTAAACCTACCACCAGTATGTTAGTAATAATAGCAGCATTAACTTTTTTTGATCTTCAGGTTTCATTGACGAAAACTAATATTTCGAAATAATTATGCGGACTTAGGATAATAACAAGAGTTAAAAATAAACACAGTACGTCGGAGACGATTTAAAAAAAAGAATATAATATTGCTAGTCTATAGAAAAAGTGACAATTTCACCAAAAGGACTCTCGCCAACAGGCACATAAGCGATGACTACAACAGCTATGGATATGTATAGACTGAAATCATACAAAACAATATCATCAGCCGATAAAGTCCACAGCAATAATAGACCTGCAGCAGATTAGAGATGTCTACATCGATTGGGCCCGCGCTGCCGGCATCCAGCAAATATATACACTATAAGGAATAGTGAACGGTCAAAATTTGGAGAGGGTGCGCAAATATAAATACTTGGGTACGTGGCTAAGTGAAGACTGGGAAAGCGACCAAGAAATCAAAACACGTATCGAAGTAGCACGCAATGCATTCGAAAAAATACGCAAAATTTTATGCTGTCGCAACATCAAAATACCTTTGCGCCTCCGTCTACTAAAATGCTATATCTGGCCCATCCTTCTATACGGATGCGAGGCCTGGACAATAAAAGAAGACCACAGAAAACGTATAGAAGCGTTCGAGATGTGGGCATATAGGCGCATGTTGGCCATAAGCTGGACTCGGAGAGTGACAAACGAGGAAGTTCTACGACGAGTCCACCAAAAAAGGGAACTTTTGCAGACCATCAAGATGAGAAAAGTATCGTATCTCGGCCACGTGCTCAGGCATGACAGATATGATCTCCTCCAACTCATCTTGATGGGAAAAGTTGCCGGTAAAAGGAGTGTTGGTCGTAGAAAGAAATCATGGTTACGCAACATCCGAGAGTGGACGGGAACTGCGAGTGCCGCCCAACTATTTCGCCTCGCAAGAGACAGAATTAAATTTGGAGAACTGACCGCCAACCTTCGCTAGTCGGGGAGGCACCTTAAGAAGAAGAATGAGGAATTTAATTATCTTCTATCGATACAACATTAATGTGAGTTAAACCCATTACTATCCATTTAATAGTTGAACGCCTTTGTTTACATACATAGATAAACTATAAAACATATATCGCATTGTATACATTAATTGGCAAAGCAAACTCGACTCAGTTGATGAATTTATATACGAACAGTATCTGCCGGGACGACGTTTACATGCTTCAAGTCTTCTTATTCATGTGCATCTTAAGTATATGTCAGTTTGCGCCGATAGCTCATTGGTTAGTTGCCTAGCTGCGCCAGCCAATGGAGTGAAGCGCGAAAGTTGGCGCGGAATTCAAAAAGTCCATATACAATGATACCATAAATATAATTATCATTGTTAAATTCATATGAAAATCACTCCATATGAACCCCTACAAATGTGCAGATTTTTGGAGCAGGTCTATCTATTGTCCAGCAGTGGACGTCTATCGGTTGATGATAATGATGATGAAATTGTATTTTCATAAGAATTAAAACAACTTCCAATATACACACATACATCTTCACCGATTTTATAAATAAAATATTCACTGATTTAATTAAATTTAAGGTTCATAATATCTAGAACAGTAGTCAATTCTGACGGGCTTTTTACAAGTTTTTCATAATCAAAATAAACTATCGCTTTTTAACAATAATTCAAACTAAAGAATACTAATGAATACATATCACAAACTATTATGATAATTATACGCCTCTATTTACACCTAGTCTCGTTCTTGTCAAATAAAAAAAGTACTATAAATGGTGCAACAATTTTATTAGATCAGTAATTACCCCTATAACACGGTAGATTGGTTCCGCATTAGAGTATTCCTGTACAACGCGTTACGTATTATTATATACAAATCATTATATAATGTGGTAAATTCCCGTGTTATATGGAGGAAAGCCCGTGTTATACGGAGGATTGAAATCGCGTAATATCAAAATTAAGTACCGTTTTATAGAGGGGATTACTATAATTATATTAATAATGAAATGTGACATATTTCCATATGAAGTAGTCTTTTGTGTAGTATTCGATATAATTGAAGTCTGACCAGTATCAAAAATATAAGAACACGTGTAGTGTACCTCTACATTAGTGTGCAAATTATAAATACAGTGTTTGATTTAGGCTGTCAACATAAACATGTCTCTACCTACTAACACAAGTCAGACAATACACACCTGAGTCACAATCTGTAAATCATCATACCAGACCAATGCACTATTCTACCCAAGACTATATAACGATATAGTATTTAAGAATATAGGATAAAATTTTCAAATAATCAAATATGTATAACTTGGCTTAAGATGAATAAAACCCATTCATTAAATCTATAATTTTTCCAGCACTTACCGGTTGAGCGAGATGAGCTGCGACTTGAGCAGCTTGAACACAATGCGCGCGTCCTCCTCCATAATGAGACCCGCCTTTGCCATGTCGTTGGCCACCTCCTCACAGTCGTCGTGCTCCATGTCGAACTCGAACTGGATCGCCTCGTTCTCTTTGTGAGTGTACGACCTGGGTAACAAATGATGACAAATGTAATAATTAAATGTGACATGTATTTCTTAACTGATACTACACTGAGACAATGATTTCTCTTCCTTGTACACGACTTAGAAAATATCCAGATGCTAACCGTTTCTTTGGATCGATGATCTTAAGCCGGAATTGTATCTTGGTGATGTCGGACGAAGTGACGAGATCCCGACCAACTATCTCCAGCCGCAGACCGATGTCCTCGCCGAAGAACTCGTGGTTGAGTAGATCCTTCACTTTAGGCCTGATAAGAAGTTATGAAAGGCTAATAAATTTAAAAAATCATTAATTCTCCATAATTCTCTTTGTAATATAGGGAAATTTGTCTCTACATTACAAAGAGAATATCATTTATAAAAAAAAAAGTCAACACACAAAATAATATTCATAACAATGAAAATATAAAGTCTCAAATTTGGTATTTTTGAACAATACATTTATAATGCATACCGGTACATACATCTGTTGTTTAATAAAAAAAATTAAGAACACTTACCTGAAAAATCCATTGGAAGTAGTCAAGTAATACATAATAAAAAAAATAAAACTAAAATATTGCATGCATATATATATTATAACAACTACATAATTATGAAATAAACTCCCTGCCTTAGTGTTCTCAAGGAGCTAACGGTATGGGGTTCTTCGAAAATATAGTGATAAAATTCGTCTGAGGTTCAGTAATGCTTGTGATGATACTGCAAGCATTCATAGGCAGTGGTAGCTATTAACGTTAGATGATTGTATGCTACCTCTTCAGTGTGACATTATTACAAGAACAGAAAATCTTTGCATATTCTTTCTATATACTAAAAATGGAATATAAATAATAACTGAAATTCTACCTGTCCGTTTTATTTGGTTTGATACACGATTCGATGATATCCCTCACTTCCGGTATAGTCACCTTCTCCAAACTTTGTGGTTTCACTCCCTGAGGAATAAAGGATAATTTAATTTCTAATATGGATCCACTTGACAAAGAATGTCTAGGCGGATACTATCACCGATCCTATTTTGTAAAACAAACAGCTATGTTTCCGTTTGACGAGCTTTAAACTGGTGTGAAAAGAGATAACATGTTACATCTCAAGAAGAGAACAATACAAACATATTAAAAAAACATATATGCATAAGCAACCTCTTAATTATTTCCACCACTACTTCTCGGAACCTGGTGGTAGGTCTCTGTTATAAGAGACCGTCTATGTAGGTACCACCGCAGTGCCTATTTCTGTCGCCAAACAATAGTGTGCTAAAATCACTGTGTTCCATTTTGAAGGGCGCTGTAGCTCACTAGCTACTTAATTACTTACTGGCGTAATGAGACTCAGTATGCTATCTCAGGCGATATAGTGGTGGCGCAACATGATGCAGTATAATCCTAACTAGCACCATATTGTTATAGGCGGTAGTATCACTTATCATCAGGGGAACGAACGTCCCATCTATCTCGCCGTTTAATTTAATAAAAAGAAAACCTTAACTTACAAGTAAACAGAGCAAAGGCCGTTTATCTACCATATTGCCCGAGTGGAAATTGGTGGAGGTAAAATTTCCAAGATATTATTATTGGAACATGTTGATTGCCATACAATTTTGCCTTTCAACAATTGTCGATGCTGTCGTTCTTCAAACTCGGTGAAAGTGAATCTCCGCCTTTCCAAGAAGTATAGCGTGTACGACCGTCTTATAAATCGATCTATCACGACTTCAAAAGGTTTCATTGATATGTTACGTACCGAAACGACCTTCTTGTATATCTGCGCCGGACCGTTGCACTCGCTGTATGGGTACTCGCCGGTCGCCATCTCCAGCATGCACATGCCGAACGCGTAAACATCCACCGATTCGTCATAGTGCTCTTCGTACATCTCCGGCGCCATGAACTCCGGCGTGCCTGAACAGTGCACATCCGTATATAAAAACTTTCTATACACACCGTCCCATACGTGTAGAGTAATGTTTATCACGCGCACCACATTGTCGTCATAATCGTTAATATCGTGAAATCGGACGGCTCGTCTCACAATTTTATTAAAAAAAATTTTTGGAAGGATTTTACATTAAGTAATTTCCCGCCAAGCGATAGCATATAATCATTTTTTTACAAATTCTTTGCATTCGCTTGGACAGGCGTCCCATCAAAGAAATTATCTGTTCTGTGCTTAGCAGTAACTAATAGATCGACTTTAATGATTTGAAATTAATTATTTTTAGCTAATACATGCTAGCTATATAAAATATTTTTTTGATTTATATCAGACCTCACCACGTATAAGCATTTAACATCATCACTCTTACCAATAACAGACTTAGCGAAGCTTCTGTTCTTCAACGTGGCGAGCCCAAGGTCGCCGATCTTCACGCTGCCCGTGGTGCCAGTGATGAAAATGTTGTCGCACTTCAGGTCTCTGCACGAACAATATGATGATGGTGTAAAGTATAATCAAACATCTGGTAATAAATATGATAATTAAAAACCCGAGTACTTTTTATTTTCCCATGTTGTATAGATCAGGCTTTCTTAAACTATAAGTCACGATCCCAAATAGGGTCTCGTAGCAAAGGTCTGGGGTCGCGAGAGATCTTAATATCAAATATTTATATACACGATTTTATAACATCTTTTGCAGTCACACTCACTCACCTGCTCATTGAAGAGGTCTTACGTCTAGCAGTGTCAAACATTCCAACAAGGTTTAATTTGTAATGCAATAAAAAACAAGGCTCATCCATCTCATTAATTTTTTTCCTTTAATTTTAATATAATACTTGCCGCTCAATGACTGCGTTTGAATATATTCGAGCGAACTAAAACGGTCGGAATTCCCTTTTATTTATGTTATTGCAATTTTGATGAAAAATAGAGCATATAAATTTTGTAACTATGGTCAATATAATTTTTAAACTTTTGTGCAGTTTTTCATTTTAGATTTTTGTATATTCCTTAATATATTCTAAAACTGTATCCTTTCATATACAAAATAAATAAATCATAAAAAATTATCATTTATCTTTCTTTTATATTTATATAGGTTTGCCAGGAAATTCACAATCATAAATTGGGTCGTGAATAAAAATAGTTTAAGAAGCCCTGGTATAGATGAACAAGTTAATTGAATTGATCTTATGTCTTGTCCCGAACAGTAATATATGCGTTAAAACAAGATATTACACCTCGTTACTCCAATAACCTCATTATCTATTGCGCCCTTTAAATCGGAAAACAATAAACACTGCACAATACTATTTGGAAGCAGAAATAAGCACCAACATAGATAATTTCTGACAACAGAGACCTACCTATAAAATTTGTTTTATCTATTTTATCGTTTCTGTTACGTATACAGCTGTGTATTTTGTGAATAAAAATAATAATACTCGCATGCTATATTACAGTCCATACCTGTGAATGATGGGCGGAGTCCTAGAGTGCAGAAAATTTAATCCTTTGAGGATCTGCCGGCACCACGACTTTAGGACCTTGGGGTTAATTTTCTTAAACCTCCGCAGATAACTGAAATTAAACTTTTATGAAAAAAATGACCATTTTGTCAGATATTTGTTTATATACATTTATTTACCTTATGAGAGAAAAATATTTGTTAATAACCATTTTATATTCCTTTTTTTGAGATCAGAGGCAATCTCTGAACAAGCTGGCCGAGTGTGGGTTAGATGATCCCACTTAACACATGTTCATGATATTTTTTTATCTCAGAACATGTTTCATCACAATTTTTTTTTTACTAAAAGATTAAACTCAGTTGAGGTTCGAATACGTGCTTCATCGTGATGTATAGGCCGGTCGCCGAAAATGTCGATAAAAATCGGAGAAATGATCGAAGTTGACCGGCATGTTAGCAGTTGTAACATCGCCCAGGAGCTAAAAATGGACCACAAAACAGTTTTAAACCATTTACATAAAGCTGGAGTCAAAAAGAAGCTCGATGTTTGGGTGCCACACCAATTAACAGTAAAAAACATGATGGATCGAATTTCCATCTGCGAAGCCTTGGCCAAACGGAAGGAGATAGACCCATTTCTTAAACGGATGGTGACTGGAGATGAGAAATGGATCACATACGATAACCCTGTGCGAAAACGATCATGGTCAAAGAGCGGTGAAGCACCTCAAACGGTGGCCAAACCAGGACTAACGGCCAGGAAGGTTCTGCTGTGCATTTGGTGGGACTGGAAGGGGATTATTTATTATGAGTTGTTTCCATATGGCCAAGCACTAAATTCTGATCTCTACTGTCAACAACTGGTCCGTTTGAAGATAGCAATTGACCAGAAACGGCCAGAATTGGCCAACAGGAGAGGTTGTTCCACCAGGATAACGCTAGGCCACACACGTCTACAGTGACTCGCCAGAAACTTCGGGAGCTTGGTTGGGAAGTTTTAATGCATCCGCCATACAGTCCGGACTTGGTACCAAGCGATTACCATCTTTTTCTTACATTACAAAATTTCTTTAGTGATAAAAAATTGGCATCTAGGGAAGATTGTGAAAATCAGCTACTAGAGTTTTTTGCAAATAGAGAGCAGGACTTCTACGAGAGAGGCATTATGAAGTTACCTTTAAAATGGCAACAAATCATAGAACAAAACGGTGCATATTTGACCCAAATCGGACAATCCGAAGCATGTTAAATAAAGTCCTGAAGTTCATATAAAAATAATGGATTTCTTTTTCCCCAACCTATTATGTGACATCAAAATCGAACCAGGGATCTCCTTGGTCCAAGGCAAACGCTTAACCATTGCGCTACGGAGGCCGTTAAAACGTCCCTTATCCCTTACACCCTCCTTTAGTCACAAACGAATTTAAATCATTACTATTACTAACGCTTTCAGCGTGCCGGAGAGCATGAGTTCGGTGATGAGTACAATGTTCTTTTTCTTGGCGACGGTGCCCTCCCAGTAGTTGTAGAAGCGCACGATATTCGGATGCTGCAGCTTCTTCAGCATGTCCGCCTCCTCGCGGAACCGGAGACGCTCCGTTTTATTCAGCTTTTTCTCCTGTTTAAATATAAAATAAAATAACATCCAATACCACAAAATTATCTTATTACATTAAGTTTAACAAAATATACGTCTTGGTAGACCACAGGATATTAAACAATAATGTTAACAATAATAGCCCCCTAAATTCCTTAGAGTCAATTTATCCGCTTCACTAACACACAAAACACACACAAAAATAAGCTATTAAAGCTCTTCTTTTTTGTTTCTATAATATATATAAATAAATATAGCAAAAATTACTTTCCCTAAAGTAAAAAAAAATTATTACCACAAAATGATCACTGGCCTAATGGTTAGAGCGTGCGGCTTTAATATTTAAGTTATGTACATTTGTGGACTTTAGTTACAACAGCGAGATACAAACGGTGAAGGAAAACATCGTGAGGAAACCCGCACATGACTTAGAATTTATTCTAAGGTACGTGTGAAGTCACCAACCCGCATTGGGCCAGCGCGGTGACTATGGCCCAATCGCCCTCATATTGAGGGTAGGCCTGTGCCCCAGCAGTGGGGACGTAAATGGGCTGTTATTACTTATTACTACCACAAAATTGTTAAAAACGCCATCTTTTGGTTACAGATATATATCATAAACATCATCATCATCAGTCGCTAGACACCCACTGCTGAACATATATATATATATATACTAGTAAAAGTCCGGCACTCAACAGAACTGACTGCTGTTCTAGTTACATTAAAATCTTCTAAGTATTATCAATTTTAATTATTAAGTAAATTTAATTAAATGAACTATTAGAATTTCGTACCAACTTCACTCCATTATCTGGCACTGCTACACAAGAAACTATTAAGCTATCGGCGGCAAACTGACCAACAATTAAGCTGCATATAAATAAGATATTAAACAAATAAACACAGGTAAGATAATGAATCTGTTTTACATTTAATTAAGCAGGTTAAAAAAAATACCTCTACCTAAACTTAACTACATAGTTTTCCCTGTAATCAAACCAAGAACTTTCGCGATACCAAACAAAGGTTTATGGGCGGCACCACAGAGGTAGTTAACTTTATAAATAATAACATACCAACAACTCGCACCAAGCCACTGCAACTCCAGTCTGAGTATCCAGACCGTGGTATACCGTTTTGAAAGAACCTCTGCCCACTTCCTTGTCATACTTAAAGAATCTGTAATTTTTTTAATTATTTATAATTTATTAAAACTGACTGCTTAGATTATAAATCTAAAAATCTGTTTTTTTGGTAAGTTATGATCGTCCCCATCTATTCTTTATTTTTTTAAATACAGAAATTTTATATAACCGCTTCTAAAGAAAAAGTTTAAAAAACACCTGTTAAGGTTAAATTTGTAACAAAAACTTAATCCAAAAAACTTGTTAGAAATAAATAAGAAAATAACTTAGAAATAGATGTGAGTTCTAAAAATTCAACGTACCTGCCGCAAGGTGACACACCTATAGGTTCTTCCTCATCCTCTTTATCCTGCTTCTGCTTGTCTTTCTCCAGCTCCAATTTGTCGTAGATCGGACCGTACACCAAACCTGCACCAACAATAAAACATTACCACCATCGACAACAACCTACAAAAGAACCATTAGAATAGACTTGAACGACGAACAAGTAATTTTCAGCGAAGAAGACATGTTTCTTCAATGTATCTGTCAGTAATGATATCAATTATCATTAAATCCAGATATTTATGATTCACGATTGCGAGTTAATAATGCAAGATAAACGAAATAGGAACATACATGAATCAAAAGTAGAAATAGGGTCGAATGAACAAACAGGAAACACAATCTTGGTGAATAATTGATTAATGGTTTGCCTCCGATTTTAGACAATATAAAGTTTTAACAGAATTATATTTCACTTTTAATAACTCTGTTGCCGGACACCGTCTAGGTACCATCGCAACGACTACTTATTGCTAAGCACAGTTTATTATGAAAACCTATAAGTAATAATTTTCTTGATTTGAGATGCACTGACAAATTCATTTTTTTGAATAATAATTTTAGTATAAAAACATTACTGTGTCTCAGATTGAAAGGTGCTGGAGCTATTAAAATTTCTGGGGGAATGAGAGTTAACATCTAATATCTTAAGGCGATAAGGACTATGTGGGAGTGTATACTATTGGCCATTGCCCACAAGGTAGAAAATGATTATATAGCCTAAGCCGGTGTCATTTGCATGATAAGATTCTGTTACCATTTTGCTGCTCCTGCGGCTGTTCTCCACCGGTGTCGTCAGCATGTGGCAGACCTTTTTCAGTTGCCGTTGCTATTTCTATATTCTCTTCCTGTAAATACACAAGAAAGAATCTATCTTTAGACAACAAAATTGCCTTATTTCTTATATTAGTTAACAAATAGGTAAACTAGTATAGTTTTTTTAATGAAAACTCACTAGTTACTCTTGTATTGGCAATCTGCATCAATATTACCATCTTCCGATAGTTCAATATATGAAAACCAGTGTATTCTGAGCATGCAGTCTTCACAATCTTTGACATACTTGTCAATTGTATGTCATATAAAATGTCAAAGTACATCTGAAGGCAAATGCTCATAGGGCATGTACTCATTGAATATTTTCAATTATATCTATTAATGGTTAAACACCACTTTAAAACTCCTACATGAAAAATGTGAAAAAATTGTTAAAATAAATTATCATGGCCTCTGTTAACATAATATGTCAACTGTTAATAAGTAAATAAAACAATACGTCAGTTATTAGAATGTTTACATGACAATTTGTGCAAACCATTTGCACTAGTCAGCTTATACTTCAAATGTGATAAATGAAGCCCTATGTAATGTTTATCATCTAACTCACTAGATCCTGTTCGGAGATAAAGGCGTCATCTTCCAGACGCGCGACAAGCTTGTTCCCGCTGTCGTCTAGCTCCGGGTCGCACAGCGCGCCCTGCCCGGAGCTGCGGCGACGAAATCCGCCCACGCCCACGCCCACAACTGGTTGACTCGCCTGCAATGGAACGTACACAAACATTTTACAAATGTATCATTCAGTTCAGGTATTTCTAATATTGTTAGCGATGCTGCCAACTTAATACTTTAATGCTAAATGGTTTTTATTAAATTTCCAAATAAACCTTTAAATAAATGTTTTTATACATGTCTATATATTTATTTATTTATTTTATAAACTTTATACACTTCGTGTAAAGATGGCCTTAATGCCACTGGCATTATCTTCTAATCTACCTAGGGTAGTGCAGATTTGATGAGGTGCATCAAATAAATACAAGTATAATACAGAAATATATATATATATGATCATTATCATCATCAGCTGACAGACGTCCACTGTTGGACATAGGTCTCCCCAAAGATCTCCACATCGATCAATCCTGCGCTGCCGGCATACAGCTGCTTCCCGCTATCTTCACCGGATCGTCGGACCACCTGGGGAGGAGCCTGCCAACACTGCGGCTCCCTGTACGCGGTTTCCGGTAATATTTATGATGTTAACTAAATATTAAGTTATTTCAAGGAAGATTCATTCCTAATTTCATTGAGGAGAATTCCCCGTAATTTCTGCTTAAAATTACAACGATTAGTTACTGTTCAAATATTTAGAGGGAGTGCATTCTAGAGAAGAATGGACTGGATAGAAAAACAAAAATGGACAATATCAGAGGTGTGAGAAGGGCACGAAATAAGGGGGTTGTTAGAGGAACGAACCTCTTTGTCGTGGATAGTACCTAAATACTTAAAACATATCCAAACACACACATATATATACATATATATATATATATATATATATATATATATATATATATAACTTTGTAGACAAATTAAAAGCTTTTTTTATTATTACACAATAGTTATTTTATTGAATTAAACCTTTGTGCTTTAACCATTGGGTTTAGTTTCATTATCACTAGCCGATAGACGTCCACAGCTAGACA